>BMAV01000195.1:0-67261 GCA_019973955.1 Trichonephila inaurata madagascariensis
CTAACCCAGAACTATACACGTCTGGTGCACATACGACATAGCCATCCTATGATGACTATGTCTTCCGATCCGCGTAAGCTGGAGTGCGTGGGATTATCAAAATGATGAGACATATTGATTCTCAATACAACTTTTATTAAGAATAACTTATATTACTTAATTTAATTGACAACTTTCTTAAAGTGAGAGTTAACACCCACTAAACATTATTTTCAAGTCAGATCACGCAACTAGATCATTTATCTTAATTATAATAAATTAACAGATTCGTCTAACTTCCTATACAAAATATTACCTTTTCTCGTAGAGCTCCCTTCCTTCACCAATTGAGAGAATACCTATAACTTAATTTTAACTACGAAGATTCAGACTTCTTTATAATGAACGTATTCTTCTTTCAGAGATATAAGACATCTAACTCTCGTGATCAGAATGATTCAACACTAAGTTATCTCTAAACTTCGGGCATTTATCATCAAAGCTTCTATCCTTTTAAAGGCTATCTCATTTACATATTATACTGTTTGTCTTCTTGGTATTGGGTTGGAAAGGTTTTACATTAATCAAAGCCGTCAAAAGAACATAGGAGTTATGTTAGCAGAAGGACGCGAGAGACGTCACACTTTGTCTATCATTCGGTTCTTCCTGAAAATAAATGAGACATTCAATATTATTAGAGTGAGATTAGAATGGATCTTGTGCAGCCACAGTGGGATATGAGAAATTGGATTTCCTAACTCTAACAAAACACTCAAAAGAAGCTTTACTGACACAGAATATATTAAAAGAGCATTAATCCCCCAAAAAGGGTGTGTTGCACTGCTTGTCCACGGGTAAAAGATATCTTAAATTATTTGTTTTGTCTTCAATGTAAGAAAAATATCTGCTAAAGCATATGAATACAGTCTGCTCTTGAACGTTTGAAAAATGATTTAAATATTATTTTTCTACTTTTACTATCCTTATCATTAATTATAAAGTATATTTATTACTGGCAATACGTTTTACTCTTAGGTTTATGAAAAAATATAAAATAGGTACTTCAAAATGAAAATTTTGTAGGTTTAGTTTGCTATAGTCTCATTTGAATGCACAAATTTAACAAATTTGTTTTGTATAATACAAAATATCTCTTTATACTTCATAAATATATATCATAATTGACTTAAAATTTTTTTTTCTTATTTAAATACACGTAGCAAGAGTTTGGGTGCTCTCTACACCCCGCGAGTAATGACGGTAGAAAAACAGGCGCGAGTGACCGTGGGTTAACACACTTTTATTAGTTAGACCTGTATCTATAGAGACGGAATCTTTGAAATATAACGATATGGGACTCATCCGAAGACCCGTAAATGGAGAGAATAAATACGCTTCAGACCCGTTAATTAATATTCATTTAAGAGCAAGACTAATTCGAGCAGCCACGTAAATCCGGGTGCAAATATCAAACTGAAGGATAAATTCAACAAATAAAAAATATTTCCAAAAGCTAAAAAAAACAGGCTTTTATTGTAGATATAACTAAGAAATGAAAAATAAATTATAGTTTAAAAAATACTAAAAAACCCGCTTTTATAGTGAATGAATCTAAAAAGTACAAAATTACCTCTGATATATTAAATTGATAATCTATAAAATTAATATCATTGTGGTAAAGGCGTAAGTGCTTTTGTACTACATTTTTACTAACTCAGCATTTCGGAATAGAAATTAGTAAAAATTTTAACAATTAATATTGAACACCCCACGCCTACCCCAATGACATTAATTTTCTGTTAATCATTTTATTCTTTATTAAAATTATTTTTAAAACTTTTTATTTTGATTCATGAAAAAGCTGTTTTTTAGTTTTTTAAATATATTTTTTAATATTAAACATTCAGTTTTGAATTTAAAAAAAATGGTACCAACCGTTTTCCCAAAAAGGAAACAAAAACGTGATTTTCAATTCAGATAATATTTTATTTAATATCAAATTGAGAAATTATGCATAAAATCAAAGTTACATGTTCAAAGCAAATAAATTGAGCATTTATCCGTTCTTTTGAAGATAAACACTCTTTGAATACATAGATGTGTCACATGAATCAAACTACACTCCCATCGGAATAAATATCTCCATAAGTAGAACAGTGGATATAATAATTTATACCGATATCTTCATAGAAAGCAATAAGATCGAGTAAACGAGGAAATATGAGATAAACAAAGAAATAATGTTTTTCTTTTTTCAGAGTTTTTTGAATGAGTATTCTGATAATGTTGATATGGATCCGAGGAATATGAAAAATGGTGTGAAGCTTCTGAATATACTAATAACAGTAAGTTAGAACAATGCTTCTCAAACTTTCAATACTTGCGATTCAAATTTCAATCATAATTTTCATCCATAAAATAGCAATGTATTGATTTTAAAAATAACGTCCTAAAAGCTACATGCTAAAGCTGCAATGTGACTTTAATTATATACCTTACAAATTATCAAGATAAGTATTATATATAAATTTTGTGTATAATTTTGTATAAAGGAATTTTTAATCTTGTTTTTAATTTAGTATTGATAAATTAATTACCAAATACATTACGCAGTGCATATGCATTTATAAAATTTTTATATCAATGTAAATGTGTATTTTACTTTTTATTATGTCAGAATATATTTTGTTTGCTTCCTTTCATAAATTTGCAATTTTCAAATCTTTATTTTGACTTTTTGATATGCTCGCGACTCCCTTTAAGGGTTTTCAGTTCCCCAAAGAGCCCCCAAATTTTAAAACGCTGAGTTAGAACAATGATCGTATGATTTGTAATTTCAATACTAATTTAAAAACATAATTGTGCATGGCAGCAAAATCTTGATTTATTATTTTGGGGAGGGGGAAATTTAAAAATATATAATAATATTCATATTTAAAAACTAATATTATCACTGATTTTAATTTTCATAAGAAGTCTTGTAAAACGAAATTAATAACTTGTCACAAGTGATGATCTTCTACCGTATTGTTATCTTATTTCATTATGTGTTTTAGTAATTAAACCTGGGAAAATGGCAAGAGTAGATTTTTTTTCTTTTGTTCTAATTTTTGTGAAATGGCTTTGATTTCTTAGTCTTGAATTTTAGCCAATTAATAAATGCTAAATAAGTAAAGAAATAATAACTATTAAAGTTTTTATGACATTTTATAATTTGTGAGTATTACTTTTGAGATGTTAAAGCAATAGATTATTACACTGACTATAATCATAATTTTTCTGATTTCGATTTCGATAATGGAGCAAAACTAATGAACAAACAAATGTCTACCACGGCCACATCCCAAGTCAAATGATGATGACGATAATGATGATGTCGTATCCAGGACGGACCAAATCAAACAGTACCATGGGGCTAGATGACTGTCTGGCAATATTTTCATCATTATCCACAAAGAGGTTTTTTTTATGAAAACAAGACCCTATTTCTTGTAGAGCTGTAAGAATAGCTGGACAGTAAAAAATATGAGCTGGTGTTAGCTCTATATCTAAACAGCTATCATAACTCATATAATTTCTTCTCTACCATCCTCTATTAATCTTCCTTCCTCTGTGATGAGCTGTCCTTAGTCTAGCAGTAGTCTTTGTTATAAGGCGGTCTCCACTTATATTACATATTTGATGCTTTACAGGAATTGACTTCTCTCTGAATTTGAAATTTGTGACAGTGTAAGTGTCTAATAAAGTTGTCATCATTAAGATTTCTATATTTTTTCACCAGTTTATCCTCATTTCCATTGCCTGTAATGTCAACATGTGCAGCTAACCGTTGGAGGAAGCGGACTTTATCTAACTCCTGTAATCTAAACAGACTAGAGAAAATATTTTCAGTAGTCCAAGAACCTGCAACAAGTCATATACATTGAAGAGCCAAAAAATTTGGTACAGTCATGCATATGCAAATAAAGAGATATGGAACCAATCAGAGTAAGGCGCTACGGTTGGCAAAACCTATATAGGACAACGAGTTTCTGGCACAGTTGTTAGATTGGTTACTGCTGCTACAATGGCAGGTTATCAAGATTTAAGTAAGTTTGAACGAGGTAAGCAAAGAGAGGTGGGACATAGCTTCTCCAAGGTAACGATTAAATTTTGATTTTCATGTACAACCATTTCACGAGTGTATCGTGAATATCGGGAATCCGGTAAAACATTAAATATACGACAACACTGCAGGCGGAAAAAGAGCATGCAAGAATGGGACCAACGACGACTGACGAGAATCATTAAGAATAGCAAACGTCCAACCCTTCCACAAATTGCTGCAGATTTTAATGCTGGATCATCAACAAATGTCACCGTGTGAACCATTCAACGAAACATCATAGATATGGGCTTTCGGAGCAGAAGACCCCGCGTGTACTCTTGTTGGACGCACGCTTCGTGCACAACACAAAGTCTTAGCCTCCCCTAGACCCGTCAACCCCGACATTGGACTGTTGATGACTGGAAACATGTTGCCTGGTCTGACGAGTCTTATTTCCAACTGAATCGAGCTGATTTACATGTACTGTTATAGAGAAAACCTCATGAATCCATCGACCTTACATGTCAACAGGGGACTGTTCAAGCTGTTGGAGGCTCTATGATCGTATGGGACGTCTGTAGTTGGTGTGGTATGGGACCCCTGATAAGTCCAGATACGACTCTGGCAAATGACAATTACGTAAGCATCCTGTCTGATCACCTACACCCATTCATGTCCATTGTGCATTCAGACGGACTTGAGGAATTTCAGCAGGACAATGCGGCACCCCACACGTCCAGAATTGCTGCAGGATGGCTCCAGGAGCACTCTTCTGAATTTATACACTTCCTCTGGCCACGTAAATCCCCAGACATGAACAGTATTGAATATATCTGGGATATCTTGCAATTTGCTGTTCAGAAGAGATCTCCGTCCTCTCTTACTCATACTGATTTATGGACCGATCTGTAGGATTCATGGTGTCAGTTACCTCCAGCCCTACTTCAGATATTAATCGAATCGATGCCACACCGTGTTGCGCACTTATGCCTGCTCGTGGGGCCCTACACGATATTAGGCAGGTGTACCAGTTTTTTGGGCTCTTCAGTGTATAAGTATATCAATAAAATTCCTGATTAGCTCTTAAAAATATTTTATTTTATTCATGTGTTATATTTTTATTAGAGATCATTTCTAAAAAGCATTAATTTAAGAAAAATCTAAAGTTGATTTCTTTCTAAAATTAACAACACATTATTTTTGTCAGACATTAGTTTCCTGTTATCACAGCATTATTTTCTAACTAACACTGCATCTAACAAAAATGCGTCAAAAGGTTACAAATCCACAATTCTTATATCCGACAATATTTTTTATTAGATAGAATATACATGAATTTCTTGTGGTGACAAATATAGTTATTAATCCTTGAATCATATACGCACGTGACATCATATATTCAGTGAAATTCGAAAATGCTTAAGACAAAAATTATCGTTTAACATGAAATAGTAATGCAACGGTCCTGACAAACTACTACGTATTTTCATGCACTTTTTATTCTCTTAACACGAAAGGAAAATCACTTAACATGAAAAGAGTTCCCTTTTGTAAATGGGCAAAATGCGGAAAACACCAGCTACGCAGACGAGATTTAAGAGGGGGGGGGGTAAAATGAAAGAGGGATCATTTCACGTGTTTCCTAAAAAGGGGTCTAACTTGGCTTTGAAATGCCTTCGGAATTCAAAGCCTGTAGCAAGAGCCAATTTTGTATATGTTTGCTACTTTTACCCTTCATCCCTACAAATGCTGAACAAAAACACCTCATTTCTTAACAGCTGGCTTTAAAATTAGGTGACTAGTACATTGCAATGAGAGAAAAGATCAGCAAGTTTGATTCACATTATTTTTTTCGATTTTAAAAGAGTTTTTTAATTGCACAAAGGCAAGGAGATTGGATTGAAAGCAAACTGTGTTTTCGCTGAAAATGGAGATGGAGCTTCTTAAGGCTGTTGATAAAAAATAGTAATGAAACCTAAAAAGATTTTTGTATTGCTAAATTGTGTATTAAATTTCATTTCGTCCTTGTGGTTGATTTGTCTCATTGGTTTTTAATAAATATATGCCCAATATATACATATCTGTGGAAATAAAATGTACTCTAATAAACTCTATTTGGTGAATATATTGATGTTTCCTTTATTAATTTATTTATTTTGCAATATCCTTCAACATAAAATTTTAACACGAAGAAATATTTCAGTCCATTCAGTTTAGTGTTAAATATTTTCACTGTATGTATACATTTGTGCGTGTGTGTGAGAGAGAAAAGTTTATAATTTGGAAACAATAAAAAGATGGATGCTTCAGTATTATGCATGTTGCAGACTCAGAGATGCTTTAGAAGAAAGTAGGGTTCAACCAGCTTTATGGTTCTCAGGTTAACTGTTTAAAATAATGAGCGAAATCCAAAGGAATCCATCCAAAGATTCTTAGTCCATGCTCAAATCGAAGAACAGTTTTTGTCAGATTTAATGAATGAACCAATTTGTATTAAGGTTTTTCTAAAAACTGATAAAGTATATAACTTTTCCAGTGAGGTACTTCAATAAAAATAAAGTAATATCTATTGTGATTATATCAGTACTTATTAAATAATATTTTAATTGTATTTGAATGTTTAGGAATTTAGCTTGATCACACAGTGTTAATTTTAATTTATATCAGATGACATTAATCCAGATAAAATTTGTAATTGGTTTGAAATACATATATTCGTTATATTATATTACTTATACATAAATAAATATACAAATATATTTGTATGTGTCTGTATATAAATTAAATTAAGAAGTGAAGTAAAGTCTAAGAAATTTTAAATGAACGGAAATTAATCTTTAAGCATTAGTACTCAGTTATTTGAAAAAAAGTTTTCTTAGGAAACTGTTTTTCATTAAAATTGGTATCCAGAGCTCCCTTTTTCTAACAAATATGTTACAAATGAAATTAAACCTTAACTGGCTAATGGAATAGAGAAATTACTTCAAAGATTCTATTAACGTCAATATGTCACTTTTTCAAAAGAGGGATGGGGGAAACATAAAAATAAAAAAAAGACATTTTTCATTTCATTCGAAAAAGAATTTAAAATATAAGGGAGAAACATTTGATTAAACTGCACTTATTCTTGTTTTAGATCAGAGATTCAGACAAAAAAAGAAGGAAAAAAAAAGATTAAATTCTAACCGGTTGCATAAAAATGCGTTTGAGTGTAAGTTTCCCTACAACCCATCGAATGTCTCTGGGAAACCTAAAAATCCTTGGTCTAAAGAAGGAATTGTATTCGACTTTCGTATAATCAGATCAAATGTTTTGGATTTCTTTCTTCGGCTTTATTTTTTACTTGAAATGTCAGATTTTTCTTTCCATATAAAAGAAGTTGAATTGTTCAACATTTGAAAAAATACTACTTAAAAATACTTTGAGCAAGAATTAAATTTTTGAATTGTCTCCCCATTAGATTCACGAAAATATATTTAAAAATTGATTGGAACTAAGAATATAATCCTTGAAAATCCATTAAGTCCTTAATTATCTCTATTCTTAATCCCTTTTCGTATTTCCGTTCCAACTTTTATATTTAGATTTGGATTTTAGAATTTTACTTTTAGATTAGCATTTTTTAAGCTTAATGGAGTTTGAAGAATTTTTTAATTATTTTTGTATTAAAAGTATCTTTATTTTATTTCTTAAAAGATACATTTGTATAAGTAATATAAATTATATAATACTTAAGGCATCTAATTAGGTTCAGAGGCTAATTTTTAAAAAAATTTATTTTCAGAATAATTTTATTGTTTTGAAGAACATAAATAGGCTTAAAAAGCCATACTTATTAGATGAATAACATGTATTACCCTTTGTTTTTGACAAAAATTTCATTTTTATGAAAGTTTAGCAAACATTTTCAAAAAGTTAAGAAAAACGCCATAAATAAAGATACATTGTACATATTGCAATTTTAATTTAATTCATATACTTTTTCATCCATCTGAAGTGTCACAAACCAAATGATAAAAAATAGTTTAAGAAATAAATATTTGATAAACATTTACATTCGATGTTTATGATTTTTAGTCAAAATTATTGTAAGTGCTAAGATAAAAATAGCTGTAAAATATGATTCTGTCTCATAGCTGTAAAATGTCTCAAAACTTGAGGTTTCGTACACTCTGAAGGGCTAATAACATACATTCATTGAATTTTATTGAATTGTTTTAGAGATACCTCATTTTTCATGCACAAATTATCGTACAAATTTCATTGTTCAAAAAATGTATTGAAAAAATATTCTTATAAATTAAATAAAGTAAATGCTATAAAAACAACTTAAAAAACTCTCTAGTTTTATGTATTATTCCTTCTTCCTCAATAATTATATTTCTTTTTTTCCTAATGTCCCAAACAACACCAAACATCTAACACCTAAAAAGCACTTTTTCAATATTGCGTTATACCTTCATGTTTTAAAATTTTAATGTATGGAGCTTATCCACTGCTTCAAATATTTTATGATCTTATGCTTTTTTTTTAATTTCATTTTTCTAGCCGCAATTTTATGATAAAAATTTTGCAATTTTAAGTAATTCATAGAATGGATTTGGGTCACTAATATTATCAGGAAAAATGTTTAGGAAAATATATTATTAAGAATAAATAAGAATTTTTAAAGCATCTTTGTGAATATTAATTTTTTATTTTTTCTTATAAATCGTTTGGTAGTTTCTATGTAAAACATTATATTGTTTTTTGAACATATTTAAATCGTTTGTTTTTATGTTAGCCTATATCTGTTTCTGTACTGCCTGAGAATAAATTTGTATGTATTTGAAGTTTGCAATATGATTGTCTAATCTACATCTTGTTGTAGTAGTATTTGTTAGGTAAAATTTTTACTGTATTATGTATTGATTATGTATATATTGATTGCGTATTGATGTAATTTTTTTTTTTAATTTTATTTTGTTCATAGAAGTTTTGAGATCCCCGAAATCGGGCCTATATATAAATTTAAAATACACAACTTTCATGATAAAACACGCAAACAGCTTTCAAAGAACATCCATATCAGGGTAAGTTTCATTATAATTTTTACATTTACATATCAATGAATATCAACACAAAAATGATTATTTTAATATTTTTTTATTGTAACATATCCGGTTGAAAAACAACATTATTTTGCATTTATTAGCATCTCAAATTTTGGATAGTAAATAGGATTAATCATATAGCTTTTTGAGTTTGAATGGTTTGTAATTTATGATAGGTTATTGTGATATAAAGCAATCTATATGTAAACAAAAGTGGAATTTTACCAAAATAAGATTTTATTTATAAGAAATTCAAAAGAACCTGTAATTTAAATTTGTTCATTAAATTAAAACCTGAAATGTTCCTGTTACATTTATGATGAATTCTTTGTTTTATGTTGGCACTTTTTTAATGGATAGTCTATGCACATCTTTCAGTCTAGATTTTTTCAAATACGTTTGGAGGTGAAAGAATCTGTATCTATTTTAAATATTGATTTGGAGATTTTTCACAAATAGCTAAAAGAAAATATTGTAAGAAAATGTATGAAAAGTTGAATTTTATACTAAGAGAAAAAGTTGCGTTGTCCCTTTTTTATATGTATATATAAATAGAATTAAGGTAGAATTTTCTGCTTAAAAAACTTTCATTTAAATGTTATTAGAAGCCGAATTTTTTTTTATTGAAGTATGTATGGATATTTTTACTTTTTCATTTAATAATTCGGTACTTTTTTGCTTGGCCAGCTGAAATCTCATCAAAATTGGCGACAACACACACTATGTACAGAAAAATGTTATGAATGCTAGTTCTCATTGTTTTCTCATTTATTTTTGATGTATTATGAAAAAGTCATGGGAAAAGATCGCGTCATGTTTTGAAATGTGGTGATAAAAGGAAAACAGTGGGGAGATTCCGTTTGGCGAGGTTGTATCATTTTTGGCGACTTTATCACTTGCGCCGGTGAAACGAAAAAGTACCAATTATTGTAAAGATTTATTTTGTCATCATATTAATTTTCAGAAAAAAGTTAGTTTTAATACATTAGAATGCTATGAATACGTTTTACATTTATAAAAATTTTACCGTACACACAATTCTTGTTGTTGAAAAGTTAATTGTGTTGCGGGGGGGAGCAGCGATAACTCGCCTATTTGAAAGCCTACTATAGGGCTTTAATCTATGCAATTTATTTAGATTTGAATATAAATCAAAATCTGTTATTTCAAAATATATTAAAACTATTTTTAATGCATCTATTAACTTGAAATTATTCTCTTTTTCATACTTATATCATCTGCTTTGATTTTATAATTTGTATGCCGTAAAATTCAGTGTATTACGCACACCGGTGTATAACACTCACCTATATTTTCGAGCTGCATTTTTTTTAATTATTAATTATATTCGTCGCTTAAAGCGCACCCACTTTTTATAAAGGAACCTGAAATGTACGTGTAAAAATATTATGTTTTAGTCATGTATTTGATGTATTATACCAATATTTTGGAAAATATATACTTCTGAATTACGACCTTTTAAGTTCATTAAGAATGCTTTTTTTTAATAACCATTTCCATCGATGCAAAGTCAAATTTTTTTTTTTCATTTTTTAAGTTGTTTTTATTCCGAAATAACGTGCCCCTAAATTTCGATTTATTTTTCTTTAAAAAATGCGCTTTATACGCCGGATTTTAAGAATAACCCCTTTTTTTCAGTTTATTTTATTTTCCTATTTTAAACAAGTTTATGAATTACGTTGCTCAAGTTGGCATCTTTTGTGTAATGAATCTCTGAGTAAGAATTGTTCAGTTGAATGTTAGAATTCGAATTGGGTTTTGTTTCTGATGTGTTTTTGACACATTATAGGAAACGCTGTTACTTTTACTGTTGATTTCATTAGATTTCAGATAGCAAATATTTTTTTTCAATGTTCTTTCGTGTAAATATGTGTTCAAGTTAGTTACGTACTAGTCTTAATTAAAAGTTTAGATTATTTCGAAGATTATCTATCCCATATTTTGAACACTGAGCCACAGAAATAAAAATAACAAATCGGTCACTTATAATGTTAGTAGAAATGACAATGCTAATTTTTCTCAGTACTGGACCAAACATGATTATTAAAATCTAAATTAAAGAGAGGTAAACCAGTTATAAATTTTTTATAAGTTAAGAAGCCAAAATTAATATTTAAAATTAATCTGAAAACTGATTTTATTTTATTTTTCTCATACAAACAAAGTTGAATTTACTGCAGCTCTATTCCCTTTTAAACAAATATAGAATGAAGAAGATTAAATATTTAGTTGATGGATGGAAAAGACAAGTTACTTTACAGTTCTTATTAACTTCAATATGTCACTTCTAAAAACAAAACAAAAAAATCTGAGAAATAAAGTATTTTTCCATTCAACAAAGAAATAGGAATCTAAGCAGCGTTTGGTTGAATTGTACTTATTTTTATTTTGGAGGGAAAGAGAGAAAGGAAAAAAAATACTCAATCTTGTTCGGGCACAAAAAAATCAATTTAGGAGACAGTTTCCACGCAGTGTGTGCAAGAAAAATTCTTTCAAATCTGAAATCCGTGCAATGGAAAGTGGAATTCTATTAGACTTTTAAATGATAAGATCAAACGTTCGCCATTTTTTTTCTTTTGCAGTTTCTTCCCTGTAAGTGAAATCTGTAATGTTCTTTACATTTATAAGAAAGGGAACACTTTAAATTAAAAAAAAAGTAAGAGTGCTGAAACATCTGTTGAACAAGCACTTGAAGTCTTTCTTTTATTGCTTTTTCTACATCTCATTTTTGAAACAAGATGTAAAAATCTTACTTTAAGAAAATTGTTCCGTTCTTAAGAATTAATCCTTCTTAATATTCTTTTTCTTCCTTAAGAGACGCTAAAGTTAGAAAAGTATTTTCATTTTTTTTTCTTAAAAAATTGGTTTTCTTTCAACTACGGAGAATATTTCAATTGATAACTTATTTGAGAAATATTTCTTATTTCTTTCAATTTTATAAATGAACGTGTTCATTAAAATTTCTACTTAGCTTGTGGATTTGTTATTGTTACATTGAAAAATTTCTTAGTGTAGATGTTTTGAGCATATTATTTTCTAAATCCACTCAAATGTTATAGAAATTAAAAAATATGCTTAAAATCTAACTTTTAAGCATAGTTTCAGGCATATCTTTGAATGATTTCTACTTGATTGACATTTAATGGGAAAATATTAGTATAACTTTTTAAATAACTAAAGTAAATATGAACTGCAATAGATCTTTATTACATCCTTCCTACTCTTCCACACTTCCCTCCATTTTATAAGTCCATGTCCATAAACTACTTTAACACACCTCAAAAAAAAAAACCAAGAAGGGGGAAAAACCATAACGAAAATTATTTGCCAACATATCTTACACAATTTCGAACAATATCTAAGCAAATATATTATCTTATGTAAAGTAATGCAAAATTTCTAAGAAATTATTTTCGTTTCATATGTTTCAATTTTAATCAAAGAGATTATAAAATTTCCTGTAGCAGAAAAGTAATGGCATGCTGATTTATTACAAACAGAAATTGCATGTCCTTAGAAGATATTTCATTTATTCTTTTTGCACTTATCTTTCTTGCAAAAATTTAATAAATAAATAAAACCTCACTGTAGAGTTAAATACTTAGGTAAAATATAATTTTTTCTCGAAATTCCAGTATTTAGAAAAGTCCTGTTGTTTTGATAGAACAGTTTTTATTGTGCTTTCGACCACAACACGTTTTATACAGTCTCACGTTGTATGTTTTCAAATGAATTTTTTGAAAGGCATTTTGCAGCAGTTATTGCCATCATTTTACTATTGTTTTAAGTGTATGTGTCATCGATACCTAATTTCTTAATTCGTTTTTCAATTAGCGTTTGTAATTTTATTAGTCTTTGCTAGTCTATTTGCTTAGAGTGAATGGATTTCCTTACATCTTTTTAACTTAATTAAACATCAACAGCAAAGCTTTCATTAGTGATCGGAGGAAGTTAGCAGGATCGTATTTTTTTTTAACCACTGGCCTTAGACGACTGGGATAAAAAGGAATCCATTTTGGGGCCTGTTGTCAAGCGTTTATACAGATAAAAAATGTCTTATTACCTCTTTGCATATTAAACATTACAAACTATTGAGATAAATACAATATTTAATACATTCAGAGTCTCAATTTAAATCAAAATATTTCAAACATCAAAGTAATTTTTTAAAAAAAAAAAATGACAGAAACTTTTTTTTAAACAATTATAATTATAAAATACTAGCATATGCGTAGAACTCTCTCAAAACAAATATAATTCCTAGTTTTTCTTTGTTAAAAGATAATTAAATGAACGAAAACAAATCTATCAGTTCCGAGTAACGTAAGTAATTTCAACATGTTTTTTTTTCCTCTGTTATTTATTCCCTAGGAAAACTACTTTAAAAGGAAAAAAAGTTTCTAAGAAAGTATATTGAAAATATTAGTTGCCAAAATACTTAACGTACAAGTAAAAACATTTAGCATTCAATTATCACTCTTTCAGGAAAATGCAACTTTTTTTTTCCAAATAAAGAAACATTATACTCTAAATAGAAAATCAGGCAATGATAATAAAAACTGCTTAATTATATTTAATTAAAAATCACTACTTTTTTTCTTAAAAAAATGCAAGAATTTCCTTTTTGGTGCTTTATTTAATTTTGATTCCTCCTTAATGAAGTACAGTTTTTAAATTGCCTTTTTTATATAATTTTTTAGAGTAAAACAATTTGAAACTCAAAATGTTGCAATGATCTTATTCAAAGTAGTTTTTATGCATTGGAAAACTTTCATTTAGTTCTGAGATCTTTTGAAATAATTCTCGATCACTTAAAAGGTATAAATTAATCCATGCTATATATTTTCTTCTTGAAAAGAGTTTCGTTAATTATTTTCTTTGAGATGCAGTGCTAATGAAAGGATTAAGGAAACGGTATTGTAAAATTCAAATTACATTACCGAATGCAATTAACGCAATGTGTTTGTTTTGTTAATTAAATTCCTGCAAGCTTAATGATAAAAGAGAGAAAACCCTTTCTGCTTTTAAGAAATTTGATCACAAACTAAAGTGAAGTAGATTGAATTAGATTGAGTCAGGCTAAAGTATTAGAGTATATTATGCATTATTAATAGTTATTCAAAATGCAATAATATGAATATAAATTGAAAGTAGCATAAAATTTGCATTCTGAGCTAACACTCATCAGATATGTAAATTAATAGCATTACTTTTCACATGCAAAATGTGGGATTCACGATCTGATAGATTAAATTATGATAATAGAGATTAGCTTGGACATAAATAAAACATCCCTTGAAACACAACGCTTATTAACACAACAAACTAACACGACCTGCGTGTTGACGATTTAATAAGTGAGTAGTAAGTTAAAGCTATTTACAAAATTCGAATTATTTATACGGGGTAATATACATGTCTTCATTTTACTTCACCAGTGTCGAGGGATATCTCAGTGCTGCCACATAAAGCATATAGAATAATACTACCACCTACACATGCTTTATAAAAAGGAAAGCAGAAGATCATTTCAAAGTAGAGGAGTGGTTTTCAGTAGAAGTTTTTCTCATAAATTAGCTTTAGTATGCTTCATCAGAAAATTGCAAAATCACTCAAGCACGTCTCTGAGTTTGGCATAAAAAACTGCGGCTTTTTCAGACAGTACCTGATCTTTAAAAGTGGTCGATGTTCGTATTCGGCAAAATCATGATGCAGTGATGTGAACATCAAAATGGTTGGTGCATGAGGTCTCAGATCAATCTAAGGTAAGAATTACACTAGCCTTAACACACCACTTAGCGACAAGACAAGTATATTGTACCGATTAGTGGACCACAATGCAACACCAAGATGCCTTGCGAAAGAATTCTTGATTATTGCTCAACAATCTGTGTAATACCGTAACATTTAAGGTACCCGACTGCGTTCGGAACCGTTATTTTAAAAAGGCGCATAAATGGATCATTTCATGATATTTAGTGTCACTTAGATTAGAATACATGTATAAAATTGTTTTAAAGACATTTAGACAAAAAAAGTTATTTAAATACAATATTTCGGCTAAAAATTAACTTAGAATAACATTTTTTTTTTCAAAATATTTTCCTTTTATAAAAAATGTTTCTATTATAAAAACAGTTTGCCTTTATATAGCTCAGATCTCTGCACAGAGGCTCAACTATCAGTTTTGAAAAATTCACATTATTTTCAGAGTTACAATCATTTGAAAAAATTATCGGCGTTTTTCTCTTAAAATTTCTCCCCTCTATTGTCGTAAAACACGGATAAACCCACTTCTAAGTTATATATTTCAAAACTTCTAGTTGAGCCTCTGCAGAGGTCTGAGCTGAATACAGGCAAAATATTATTATAATAGAAGCATTTTTCACAAGAGGAGAACATTTTGAAAAAAGGTTATTCTAAGTTATTTTTTAGCCGAAGTATTGTACTTAAATAATTTTTTATTGTAATATTATTCTTAAAATAGTTTTATATACATTTTCTAATCTAAGTGACATTTAATATCATAAATATTATCTATTTATACGCTTTTGCAAAATCACGGTTCCGAACGTAGTCGGATACCTTAACGTAGTCTGCAGCAGAGGGGAATTCGGACAAAACGTCGGTTGATGCAGTTACCTTAAAGAGTACACCTCCAGTGGTATGCATCTACCCATTCTTGTACAAGTTACAATCAACAAGTGAGAGAAATAAATGCTCTTAGTTGACGGATCAAATAACTATTCCTTTTCTTCAATGTCGTATAACACTTACACGATGTAGATACGGTCTGGTAGATCGTTGGTTCAGAAAAAGTACGCATATGCCAAACTTAGCAACTTATTATCGAAGTAGTGATCTGGAGACGGAACACTAGATGAAAGCAAATTAAAAAAAAACTGATTACACACACCATGTGTGAAGATTGCAACAAAGACATTTTTAATAAATCATTTAAGATACAGATGCAACGGCGCATGCATAAAAAACGGAAACAGAGCACAAGCAACTCTTAAAATTTGACACGGATAAAACAAATATAAGTCGATGGCGTAGGGAAAGGATATAATTTTTGTTTGTAAATGTTCAACAGTTTTATTAATTTCTTTTTAAAAATGTACAACAAATGCATTGGATGGCACGGTAAACGACCCATTGGTGGAAATTGGTGACACCCGCACCAATTCCGAAGTCAGCTGTGACTTTGGAATTGACGGAACATTTTCGAAACATGATACAGACAGTTAGAGTAATTAAAGGCTCATGTACGTATTTGAAAGTTTTTAATACTGATAAAACAGTGGTGTAACGTACACCCCAGCAACACCCGCGTCGCGGAGTGGGGACAAGATTCTACGGGGTCCAAGGCTTGACTGAAGCCAAGTACGGTTTGGGGCTCAAAACCTTGGGGGCTAAATAATGTCATTAACGCCACTCCTGGTAAAATAAATTAACTCTCTATTGACTTCTTATTATTTCTCATTAAAAATTTTTAAGTATCGGATATCGATGAATCTTTTACACATTTTTTTTTCTCAGAAATGTGTAGAGAATTGGATGTTCTGCTTAGATTCGAGTAAATACTGTATATATACCGTAAAATCCGGCGTATAACACGCAGTTTGGACACAAAAAAATAAGATCGAAAATTAAGGGTGCGTGTTATACGCCGGATATAAAAACGACAACTTTAAAAATAACAAAAGAGATGAGCATAAAAAAAAAAATTAATTCTACATGTATCGAAATACCGTCTAACTTAAGGCTGTTTTTGGTTAATGTTAAGGAAAAGGACCCGAATTTGGAACATTTTTTCAGATATAAAAGAAATGAAAAATTAATAAGATATTCTGGCTTCACTATCCTCTAGAGAACAGCAATTTTTTATCATACTTCCCATTTTTAACTGAGTTGATTCATTTTTTCTGGCATAAAATGTCTTTCGCATTTTTTTATCCTATACCGTAATGTTAAATGGGATTTGCTTTCCCGTATTAAAACAAAAAAGAAAGTATTCACGAAATATTTTGAAATTTTTAAAAGCACTACATTGTTAACAGAGGTAGGAGTTATAATATTGCAAATTTCCATGGAGAAATTGGGTCATTTTTCTGTCTGAAAATGAGCTTCGCGTTTAGTTAGAGCTCTCGTACTTTTACCGAAGACAGTCTTAAAGAAACGACTTTCCTTATGAAGTAAAAGATTTGTAGTTCCATAAGTTTACTATTTTTTTCAAAAGTCTGGAATAATACCTCGAATAAATGACTTGGAAACATAAGAGCAATATAAACTAATATATTTCAGATTTCTTCGTTAAAAAGGGGTGCGCGTTATACGGCGAATATATCTAAAAAAATTAAGCTTAAAAGTATAGGTGCGCGTTATACGCCGCATTTTACGGTACATAACTACATTTTTTAACATTCAATCAATACCTCTCAAAAAATTTGTAAGGCAAACCCACCTCGTTTTTCTTTTCCCTTTTTTTATTGATTTGAATTTACTTAGACTTTATAAATTGACATTAAAATTCGTATTCTATCCATGTGGATTTGTTTCTGAAACTTGATTTCAACTAGAACTTTACAATGCTCAATTTCATTTCTCTTTACTCGTCTTTTAATTGAAGTACTTAACTCAAATAAGTATTTGCACTTGAAAACAAGTTTATGGATTTTTTATAAAATACAGCAGCTAAAATAGAATACCAATAAGGAACAAATTATGAAATTCAATAAAATATTTTTTATTCCATTTCATATAAAAACAGAGAAAATAAATGGAATTTATCATCTCACCATATGTCTTGAAATAGACTGAATGGATTTCATGTGTTTCTACTTTGTGTCTTACAAATGCGAAGAGTTATTTTAAAAAATAGTCGAACAATGTATTTGCAATTTTTATTTTCTTATAAATAACTCGACAATTTTTTTTCAAATATTATACTTATTTTTAAATGTCTGACACGTAGATGCCTTTTTAGCAAATACTTTTTGCGTTTAATGCTAACAATAACCAGTAAATAAACAATATATAATATCAGATCTCTTACTGAGCAGAAAAGTTTTCCCTTTTCCTTCTGTTTTTTAACCAAAGCTCTTCCAAACAGACGCAAACTAAGCAACATTAAAAGTATCAGACATCTACTCGAAAACATCTGCTGCTATAAAAGCAGAAATCTAATAGTAAAAAGTTATAACAATAGGCCTCAAGAACTGTCTGTACATATAAGGAAAACAAATCAAAAAATGCTTTGTTAAACATTGTGAAAATAATATTAAATATTATACATATAAAGCTTTACACCATAAAAATCAATATAGCAAGCTGCTGTTTTGTCCATTTCAGCAACCACATATTTTATTAATTTAGTTAAAATTACTAAAATACTTAAGAGAGATTAGTGGTGGAAAATAATGCATGAAAAATAACTATACAATTAGTAGAAAACCATTTTTTTCAAATATCGCTTTTTATTGATCTAAGCATAGAATCTTAAGAGAGTTTGATATATAAAAACATATTTGATGGAAAATAATAAATGTAAATAGTTTCAGTTAAACTGTCAGTAAATAAATATATGGATGTACAATTAATAAAACAGTTATTTAATTAAATACAATTATATAATCATCAAACATTTAAAATAAATTAAATGTACAACAATAATTAAGCTATAATAAACATATAACTTAAAAATATTTCACAATTGAAATAGAATCTCAGTTCGAAATAAATAAGTAATTAATCATATGCAAACAATATATGAAACACTTTACTGAAAACGCTTGAGAAATAATTGACCATGAGTAAATTTAAGGTAAGTAAAGTTAATTTTATATTGTTTTTTTATTCCTCTTTGTTAAATTCTAAGTAGAATAAATTTTTATTTTATTATATTTGTATGTTTATTCCAAATTCGGCGAATTAATCTTATTTAATAACGCAGTTTTATTCACATATATCACAAAAAAAGAAATTTAAACAGAATTATTCATCATAAATTTTAAGCAATGATATGATAAATATTTACTTACGCTAGTTTTCAATGTGAAATTATAGTCTGAAAGAATTTAAGAAACTATTTTTACTGTATAATTGCTGAATTCTTGTTGTGTCGGCTTCTATCCTCGATCCTTCAGTTAATCCTCTTGTGGAAATTCTTATTTAAATGAGGTTTAAGTTTAAAATCGCCTTCCGTAGAGAGATCTTGTTTTTATTCTTATTTAAGGGTTATTTAAACCCTGGAAATGGATGTGTTAGCGTTAGTCCTTACGCTATTATTCAAGTGTGTTGAAAAAATTGCCTTTCGGAAACGTGGAATTAAGAAAAAGAAGTAAATTCCTAATTTGTCTATAAAATGTCCGGGAAGGAACTTTTGAAGGGATAGCAACCTAGGAGATATCCGACAAGTGCTCTACCATCGGATCCAAAGCAAATAATTGTGTAATTGATTGTCTTATACGCTTAAGGTAGGAATTAGATTGCTCCCTCGGTTCATTATCTTTAATTGATAATCAATTGGTTAGTCTGAAATAAAAGTAATTATTTTCTTATAGAGTGCTGATGGAATCCCACTACACCGAATATCACTAATCCTGTTCCTGTAATGCAGTGAGTGTGTAACGTAGTCAAAAGATAACTATTAGTAATATGAAAGTACCGTCAGAATATAGTCAATTCAATATTTTAAAATTGTTTACCATTTGTGAAATACCTTAAACCTATATTTCTGTTTTGGGGCGTATTTCTGTATGATTTTTGTTATTCGCAATTACAATATTTACTATCTATAAAAATTATATTATATTTTTCTTTAGTTTTACTCACAAAACTTTACTGGCTTTTGTAGCAAGAAGCATTAATTATATGTTAAAATGTTAACAGTGGCTTAACGGAAATGATTAGAGCCCCCTCCCCCTTCAAAGTCATGTTTTTGGGACCCAAGCCGGATCTTACAAAGTATATACTTAGCGTCAGTTAGGATTTGGGCCCCCTAAAAACCTGCTCCCCACGCAATGCGGTGGTTGTGGTAGTGTACATTATGCCGCTGAATTCTGACCGTTTGTATATTTTATTTCAATACAATAATTAAGCAACTGCAACTGTGTGAATCGTTTGAAGTTTTAGGAATTGCATAAAACGTTTAACTCAATTCAAGTACTAATATATTAAAAAATGGAAAAAATATATATATTTCAATGCTGAATAACATTATATTTTACTTTACGCAAAGTCAACTTTTATTAATAAGCAACATTAAGATAATTTGAAACTTTAAAAGTAATAAAATGTTGTCCATAGAAATTGCAATATTGGACCAAAAGTTCACAATACCGGTATTCAATATTTGTTAGATCTTAATACTGGTATACAGTTTTTAATACCGGTAGCAGAAATTTCAAAAAAAAAGTAAACCAGGCATTTCTTTGTTTTATTTGTCAGTTTTATTAGATTGTAAATATCACAAAAAATAATGTTTATTTTATAAATTATAGCAGTATATAAAAAAATCTCAAATATATATATATATATATATATATATAATAAAGGAACACCTTACTTCTTTAAATCACAAAAAAAAGTGTAAATATCGCTAGTCAGCCTATGGTAATATTACAAATTTTTGAAATGTGATCTTAAAAAACATAATGCTTCAGTTGTACTGTCATTAAGCCTGGAACTCAGTTTTGTTCAAAAATTACCAGCTGTTGAAAACGCTCCTTCGGTATCTACCCTTGCTTGCCGTACTGTTAGCAATGCGATATAATTTTTTCTGGTATTTACCTCTAAATCCTCATCTTCAAATAAATCGATTTTTCCTTGGATTGTTTTGGATGTAACTCATTTCTGTATTGTATTTTGGTTTATTGAATTTTTTTTTTCTTAGTTTCGCTAATTCTAATTTTTGTTCAAGAGATAATACCTTTTTACTATTGACATTAATGTCATAATAATCTTCGATAACTGTACCGAATTCTTCTGAATGTGGATAAGATTCGTGAGTAAAAAATTTTAAGAAAATTTACTATAAGCTTGATCAAATTTGAATAGGTTAGTCTCTTTTCTTCTTTTTCATTTTCATTTATAAAGTCATGATAGTATGTAATTACAAGTATGATATTCAAATCCAATGTGAGTAACAATTTAAAAAATATCGAAATATTACGCACTTTCTTCGCAATTACAACCTTCTTTCACAAATATGAATATCAGACTACGAATCCTGAAACGATTTCTCCTCAGTATCGCTCTGAGCTATAACAGAATAGTTTTAGCCCTCCTCCTTGGATAATTCACATATTTTATTACTTCTCTTGATTGTACGATGCAACTTTATATTCACAGTCTAATTAATTTCGCCCGTTAAGGAGACATAAAAACAAAATGTAAAATATTTTTCTAGGTTGGAGATCTCTGAACATATAGTGAAGACAATTAAAAAAAAACTAGTAAATACCGAAAAACCGGTATTTAAGCTTGTAAATACCGGTATTACAAAATTGTATAAATGACTCAAAATGCCGGTATTGTAATTCCTAGTTGTCTAGTCCACTCCTAAACTAAAAATAATGATGTATTCAATAAGTTAGTGTTTTCCAAAGTGTGGTACACATAGCCCTAGGGGTACCGGAAGAGTTTGGTGGGGTACGCGTTGCTCCGGAGTTTGGTGGGGATATGCACTGCACCGTTCTTAGACTCGTTTCTCCCTTTTCATGAGTTTATAACAAGTTCGAATACTAAAATTGATGTTGTTACTCTGAAATTCATAATACAGCATTTGGAGAGTTTGCAAGTGGGCTTGAAAAACTGCTTCTGATTTAAACAAAAATATTTAATGTATAAGGTATCCGTTTAACAATAACAAAACACCCATGCCAGAAGATTTGTCGCACGTGGTAAGAAAAGCAATTGCTAGACGAGGCTTTTGACGAATTCTTAAAACATAAATATAATCAATGCACTATAAGGAAACTGGATACACAAATACAATAAGTGTATCCAGTTTTAACAGAAAAAGTTATGAAATGCATCTTGCCTTTTCTAACTTCATATTTGTGCGAAGTTGGTTTCGAAAAAGAGGGACAGACTATTGGATGTCATTTTAAAATTGACCACCATGGAATCAAATTATGACTGTCATTTCAGCACAAACAATTTCATCCTTCCCATTATATCGAAATAAATATTTTTTTTATTATGTAACTATTTTTATATTTTATTATGAATAACTTTTTCTCTTATCTCATATTATTTTGTATATGCCAAAAGAAGAAGAAATAAATGTATTTTGATTGTTATGAAAATGCATTCATTTTTTTGACAAGTGGTACTAGTTGACAAATTTAACACATAAGCTGAACAGTCATTATTTACATCTATACCAAACCAATTTGAGCTCATTTGAGTATTTACAGGTTTAATATGGTTGTGTTAGTTCCCCATTACGCAATGATCTTTGGCTATAAACTTACTGCTCTTTGGTTATGAATCTTCGCTTTACTAATCAGACTGTCGAAATCTCGTGCGACAAGTTCAAGGTCATATTAAAATTAAAATTGATCTGTTCATATAACTTTATTTATTAATTTTTGTAGGAAACCACGAACCAGCAACTATCGGCTGCTGGGCTTTTACTTTATCAACCACTTTACAGCACTTCTTCATTTTCAGTGTTATAAAATCAATAAATGAAGAAGACTTCGTTAGTACATCAAGGGGAAAAAAAATATCATTATCATGTATAATTCATATAAATATCTCATTTATAATTAAAACAGTAATAAAACAAGTTAGTCTCTGAAAGTTAATCTGATCTGGCTATAAATAATTAACCAACTCACTGATACGTATTCAGAATCAAATCGTTAAGAAATATAGCGTGATACATCTGAAAGTTAATCTCCTCAGGTTAGAAGTAATTAAGAGAAAAACTATGATCAGAAATAAGTTGCACGATGTCCTTCCTGTAAAGGCCACAATGCCTCTTGCCCCTTTTTGACTGTATTTAATTCCAACTAGCCATTAAACGACGGAGAGAAACAAATTAAACTACTCAAAGAAGGACGAAGTAAAAACTAAAAGATCGAAGGAGAGGGAAAAAAAGAAGGAAGCAAAAAGAAAAGAAATAAAGATGGCACTGGATAGTCATCCTGTTCCATACTTGGTGACCATGCAAGCACTAAATCATGGCGTAACGTTCAAACCTGACACAAGAAATGGAAGCTGAGACGCCAGCTCCAACCTACCCCAATTAGTAATAAATCTTGCAGCTTGCCGGTTTCTTTAGAAGTTAGAGAATGCCACAGCTTGTAATTCACACTTTCTTTTTCCTTATTTTTATGTGATTCATTTTGGAAACCCTATCTTGGCTCCTATATTTGTTTGGTGTGGGTGTTTTCCGTTCTTTATTTTTTTGTCTATTCTTAAGTTATGTTTGAACTGATATTGGAAGGGGGGAAATCCTACCGAAACCATCAAAGACGCGAAATGAATGTTTTATTACTTTTTCACGTCTTCCTTCCACCCCTGTCTTGGTCGGTCGTTTAGATTGTAAGCCAGCCGGGGACTATAAATAATTCTTGAGATTTCATTGAACATTATTTTACCTCGCACGTTAACGGATTTTATAGGAACTCGTGTGGAGGTTCTGTTTCTTGGAATCGTTCCGGTGGTGTATTTCTCATCTATGATTGTCTCACCCTTCATCATTTTAGGATTTCCTTTTTTCAGCGTTTGCTGTTTTCTTTTATATATATATATACACACAAAGAAAGATTTGTGAAGACGTGTAGCTACGGCTTTTTGATATTGCTTATCATTTGTTTCGCACGTTTCTTGGAACCCCAATTCCAATTTTGGTGAATAAATTGTGAATTTATTTGCTTAGAAGGAAATGGATTTTTCGTTATTGTTTTTGGGGCTGTTCGTGGAGAGAATTGATTAGATTGCTCACAATTTAAATTTTGTTTTCGTTTTCGTGACAGATATGGGAGAAAGGGATTCTATCGGTTTTGGCTCGTAGTACAAGCTTATATAATTTGCATCGTGCTTATATTTGTTTTTCAATTTAGGTCTGATGAAATACGACAGGTAATATTTTACAAGGCTTTCATCTATCATTTTATGAGAGCTAGTGAATGTTTTTTTTTTATTAAAATTGGGAAGCAAATAAAAAATGTGCATATATTATTAAATTCTTGAATTTATTTCAATAAATTCGCCTGAAGTAGTAATTATTTATAAAATTCCATGCTTTCATAGTTCATTCTTGCTGGAATATCAAATTTCTTTAAATAAATTCTATGATTTTTTAAAATTATATAATTGATATGTAAAAAAAAACATACATTCGATAAGTGAAATTTTATAATTTTAAACTTAGATTATTATCTATCGCGTACTCGAAGAGAAGCTGAACTATTCAAATCGTTAAAACTTTTTGTAAACGCTTTGGCGCAATTTATAAAGACGAGTGAATAATGTTGATTACAATTTGCATTTAAAGAGAAAAATTCTTTTCCTTGAGGTAACCTCTTTGCCAAAAGACTATAAATCATATTTTACTGGTCGAAGAATCTAAGCATGAAATATTAAAAGAAGTTTTGAGTTAATACATGTTCTGAAAGTGTTTAGCCTTTAAAGGCTAAGCACTTTCAACCTAATTTTACTTATCCAGTTTCTAACCGGGCATGGAAACTTTAAAGGCTATTTGAAACGCTTCAATTTGTCGCCTACTGACCAGTGTTCTTGTTTCAGTGACACAGTCCAAAATGCCAAATCTGATACTTGCTTGTATTTAAAGTAAATATTAATTAATAATTTATTAATTTTTATAATAGATGACTGATAATTAAAAGAAAATTAATGTTAAATAAATTCGAATTTGATTTTTTAAAACCATTTTTTTCAATCTAATATTTCGAAGATGACTTCATTTCAAGGAAGAATCACAAAATCCACGATTATTTCAATATATCTCTATCATATCTATCGATCGTCTGCAATTCTTTTCAAAAATAAATTTTTCTCTTAATTACTGTTCCATCAAGAAATAAAAAAAATACTTTTACCACGAAGATAGCACGTACGTATGGAATTTAGAACTCCTCCAACCATTCTTCAATTACAGTGCAGGTCTGAAAATGATATTTTGTTTTGAGATTTTTCCCCTGCTTCTTTTCCGAATCGTTTCTTTACACGCAAAGAAGTTGATACGTCTCCTGTAATTAACTGACTACAGCGCTCCTCATTACCTTTCTGCCCATAAATGTTGCTGAAATTATCCTCCTCGTTTTGAATTACTCTTCGATCATCAGATAGAAACTAATCAACCAGTTGCACGGACATGATTTATGATTAGAAAGGCAGAAGAAATTAGAAACTCATTTCCCTTAAGGAGGGAAAAAAATGTAAAATTAGAAATAGGGAAAAAATTATTTTTGATAGTATGAATTTTAATGAAAGCCTAGGATGGTATTATTCCCTATAGGAAATATGAGGTAAGAAATGAAGGTTCAGAATAAATTTGAAAATACTTTGACTTTTATCTGATTGTTATTCTGTGTTCGAGTTGTATGTTTTGAAGTACTTTTTGATGTTATATATGTATTGATTTTCATTATATTTTTGATCATTTTTATATTATTTTGAATAATTTTGAGTATTTTAATGTTAAAACTGTTTTAATATTTATATCCTGATAATGCTTTGTTTTTTTAATTAAAAATGAATACCTTAATGTTAAATTGTTCTAAACTTTTAATCTGTTTTTAACAGACATTTAGTAAATTTAATAAATAATTATTATCATAAAATATGCATGTATTATCTTAGAAAAATATTTTCTTTCACAACAATCCACATTTATATGCACCTGGAAACAACCCAATAAAATATGAGAACTTATAATTAATTTAAATATAAAGAACAAATTTAACATCAAGGATCATTTGTACATCTTTAGTTTTTCATGGTCTTTATATCACCGATGTGTTCATTTCCGCAAACATTAATGTCATCACACTTTTGTACAGCCATATTCGTCTGGTGTAGGTTAATCCCCCCCCCACTCCTTCAATTGTCGTGTGATTATGACTGTCATGCTCCAGTAACTTTTTTTCGTCGACATAATTGTGTTTAATAGTACATGTAAGTCTGGAAAGTCTCAATCGTCCAAGTAAAGAGCCGCAGTTCACCGACCTTTAGAGCCTGATTCCCTGTTTAGTCAACCAGCTTCACTTTTCTGGAATTCTCAAAGCCTTTAAGTAGCAAGCATTCAAAACCAATTGGCCATAAAGTATTTGACAACGTCTTAACGGCCTTATTAGAAAAATGTTAGAGAACTCGAACGACGACAACGAAATATAAAAACAACCAGTTTTTCCCCGTGTTCAACAAATTCTTGCCTATTTTTTACCACTCATAGTGCTGTAAAAATGCGCTATGGAAATAGCTAGGATTGGCTTTAAAAATTTATTTGTATAAAGTATGTTCTAATGTATTTGTTTCATTATTTTTTCTGATACGATATATATATATATATTATAGTGCTGCTGGTCACCATTACCAAACCACAAGACAGACTGTATTCGACTCGAAACGATTCTCTGCATGTCTCATGCCATGGCACTCACAGGGCTTTGGGAGCCTTCCTGTTGTTAGACTCTGGATGCTGGAGGACGACATTAAAAGAAGAAGGATGAGGATCCCTCGTGTGGAGACGAATCTGTATGAACGACGTATATTTAAATGACGATCCTATCATGTGTAAATAACTTGTAAATACAATATAATCGTGATTAATTTAATTTAAAACCGATCTAAATATGGCTTATCTTGTTTTCATTGCCAACCTATAATGCAACACATACACTTAGGAATTGATTCAATGAAGTGCTGAATAGTATTTAAAGGATTATTGAACCATCCCTTTATGGGGATATTGTGAAAGTTCTGGAAGTGATACCGGTGGTGGATATCGATTCCTTATGGAACGATAGTATAATTTGAACCATAATGGTAAATTGAGGTCAGCAGACTAGACGAGCCAAGTTAGATGTTTGATTTCATTCTCGTGTTCACTAAACAATGACTGGACAAGTCTCGCTACGTGGCTAGGTGCATTATCATCCTTGTAAAATTTCATTTTCTGCTGGAAACAATGTTTGCATCATACGATAAACCTGGTCAGTTAAAATTTATTTATATATCTTCCCAGTTATTCTTTTTTACAGGGTTACTATTGCTTCAGAAGAAAACCAGGATAAGGTTGTCCATATCATGACAAATCCCTCACAATACTTGACTATTAGTAGGAGATAATCCTGATCATGCGCTTATGTAGATGTCTTTCAAATGTGCATTAGTCCTGTTAAACGGAAAATTGTGAAATAGGATTCCTCAGACCATAATACCTCCTTCCACTTGTCAATTGGCTAGATGTTGTGAGTGTAACACCACTGAAATCGGCGTTTGGAATTAACATCTGTGACAAGATGTTATACAGTTTGATACTTGATACAGTTTTTGATGCAATTAATCTTTTAAGACATTACAATCCACTTCGATTCCCCATCGGTCTCTTTCCCTGAGCTCCTGTTTCTGTCCACTATTTTACTTTGCTGAGCTTGTCTTGGCTCGCTGTGAGAATGCTGTCATGACTTAGACACCGTACTTCTAAAAATGCTTAAGCGTTGAGATGGATCGGCATTAGTGTTTGGGATCGGTGATATCTTGAATAACATTTTGTATTAACCTTTTTGACAACTCAATGTCATTCTCGAAGCACATTCATGATATAATGGCTAATGCGAAATACATTTCCGACGCGTTCTGGTAAACTGGGTTCTTTTTTGGTGATAACACTACAGGAATGACACGATCTATAAACCAATTACTTACCTCCAGATTCAACTTCTTAATTGAAAACTTACACTAAATATTCCCTTTATTCCTTCTATTTATGCAGATTGACGTTATGATAAAATAAACAGTTAAAATGCATTGAAATAGTGCTGTGGTTTTCTATTTACGACATGTTGCACCTTTCATGCAAATTTCATGTTTACTGCATAACGCCTTTATGTTATAACCATTTTAAATACTCAGAAGTTTTATACACTCATTTCCAAAGGTTATGCACGGAACGGTAAAATGCAAAAAAATGGCAATGTACTGCTTTGATTGACACGAAATGCTGCAAGTAAGTAGCGTTATGTTTATTCATGAAACAAAACAAAAAATTAAAGAGATAAAAATATTGCATTTTTATAAGTTATAAAAAGACGCCATATTTACGTCATTAATAAAATGACGTTTAAATGCGTATGTGTGCACCCCTTTCCTTCATAAAAAGTGTATAACTTGGGATCATGCTTGTTACCTGGTAATCAACAGCTGCAGAGTCCGGTAATTGTCATTCCACCCGTAGGGCAGTTTCTAAATCCCTGAGAATAGCTGAAATTGAGTTACCTGTACATTCAGTAGGTCTAAGGAAATCCTAAAATTTTCAATCGAGTTAAGGTACGACGAATAAGCTGGTCACTCCATACCCGCAATTCCCTCACTCTCCAAAAGGTCGTCAACGATGGCAGCTGTATTATTATCGCCAAATACAAAAGACCAACTGCTGCAGCGTAGAGTTTCACAGTGGGGTCTAGAACTTCATCTAGGTATCGTACAACCGTCACTGAACCGCGTCTGTAGATGTGCAGGTCTCGCGATATCACAATGAAATCCCTGTCCAGACCACCGTGATCCAATCGCCAAAATATGCGGGATGTTAGTTAAAGCTCTCAGGCCGATTGCGTGTTCCTTGTTCTATCAACAGATCACACTTATCATAACGTTGTAGGACAAATCTGGACTCATCTGGGAATATAGATATAATGCTGCATCAATCATACACGGTCCAAGGTCACAGGAGTTATATCTTCGATTCTGCTTCGCTGCAACAGTAATATGTCTATCTTTGCGGGAATTGTAATCCTTAGATAGTCTGCTACAGGTCCTCGGATAATTGTTTCACTTGTTTGGAACTGTTTCTATAATTGTGAAAAAAGACAGAATGATGAACTCCGAAAAAATGAGCAACATCTCTGATAGACTGTCCTACTTCAATGTCAGTCTTCCTTTCGTCTTTTAGAAGCAAAACAAACACATGTAGCTTCAAAAGAAATCGTACGAACACTCTAAATACCTTTGATTTGCACTTATATATAAAACTCTTGTAAGCATTCACACTAACAACTTCTTTTCTTTCTTTCTTTCTTGCTTTTTTTTTTTGTCTTTTCATACAATTATTTGCTTGTTGTGTAAGAACGTTGTGTTTTTTATATTACAAGTTATTTTTCTGGAATTTATTAATAAAGTTTTTGTAATTATGTATACATAATTTTCTAAACATTAGAAGCAAATGTTATCGTTAAATGTAAAATTATTTTCTATAAATATATTATCGAAGTTTGCAAATATATTCCAAGGTATGTTTAAGCAAAAACAAATTTAAATAAGCCACATCTCCTTAAAATTCAGGTCCGTATTTGTGCCCTCCAGAGAAAACTTGTGATTTGAATTTATTAGTTTTAGAACATTACCAAAATTTTTCTATTAAAGAAATGCTTCAATGTAATTTTAAAAGGTACATTTTCCCACCCATGTACAACCAAAAAGGCACTCAAAACAAACCTTTACGTTAGCTGTACACATTATTCGTTTCTTTTAAATTACAGAGAATACTAAAATTACAAAAACGTGTTTAGATTATTTAACTTATTACAATCCAACAACGAATGGGATGTATGGGTGATGTCTAAAATGTTGATAAACACCCATCAGACATTCTAACACACATACATTACGGGAAAAGAGTTTGCGTTGCTTGTAATACAATCATCTTACACTGTTACATGCATATTTATATTTCACAAACCTCATCAAGATCATTTATATTCATTTAAGTAACATACTTTCTTGCCGATAATATGGGGAACCCTTTTCGAGCAAAACTTTTTACCTTTTATTTGGAATGTTTTGAAAAGTGGCTCACCAGCCTTGCATACTAATGACAGGTGTGAACTTCGCTTTGGGGGAAGGAGTGGTGTAAATTGTCAATAAACTAGTATATTTTGTGAAGGGGGAAGGGGAATTTTTTTAATGGAAGGGGGGATTGGGAGGAAAAAAAATTTTTCCCCGGTTTCTAATGTCACTTTGTCAAAGAAAGTTAATGAGTCCCCGTAACAAATATTAATGACCCATAAGTTTTTTTAAACCCGAGCCCAGTTTGTTGCGGGTCATATTCAAGGAAAGAATCGCCGCTTTACAGGGGTTAACAAAAAAACCAAGTCCCAAATTTTTTTTTTTTGGTATAGGTTTTGGAGTGAATTTTAAAAATTTAAATTTTTGAGTAATGGCTGCAATTTTTTTTGCGGTTGGGGTTTATAAATCATTGCTGGATTCGAAGCAAAGTGGAAGAACAATATATACTTTTTTTTTGTTAAACTCTTCATTCAATGAAGGGTGTCAGAGTAAATTGAAAAAAAAAAAACTTTGTAATGTTCTACTTGATTTCTTTTTTTTGTTTTTTAAAGGGGTTTACTTGTTTAGGTGGTTTCTTTTGGTTTTTTCGTTTTTGTTAAAGTCGCGCAATGGATAAAAGTGTGGAGTGTTAGTGTGTTTTAAAAGGAGATTCGGGATAACTTACCTCACGTACCGGGGTGTGAAAAGGAAAAAACGCTCTTTGACCCCTTTTAGAATTTTATTTTTGATGCATTAGGAACCTATTGTCACAATTTATATGTGATTTTAGCTTATAAATGGATAAGATACATATGATTCTCAGGCTCAGATAAAACATTGTACTACTATTAATGCTTTTTAAAAAAAAAATAAGCTCACGTAAAGGAGAAAAACGACCAATTCTCTCTTCCGTCAAGAGATCTACCGAAATATTACATCTACACACTTTAAATCTGTCAGGCATGGTCATTTTTATGATTAGAGATTCGTTTGAACGTGTTTGTCTGAATCGACTGCGAAGGGGAATAAAAGGCGCTTAAAAAAATTCCGTTTCAAACATTACATGTACAGACAGGGTTTATCGCTTTTTTCTTTTTTTTGAATAGGGGCTATGGAAGCGTAAAATATCAGTATATAATGTAGCATTATAGAAATTCAAGTCTTGTTCTTCTTATAGGAGGAGGGGATGACCATAAGAACCTTTTATACCTAAAACACCATTATAAATTATTTATTTACATTCAAATGTATTACGTAATTCAAAAATCGCAATTTCATTATAAAAGTGAAAAAATATCCTGTAAACAGCAATTAAATTGAAACTAATAATTAAAAAATAATTAAAACTGCTCAAGTGATTTTTAAATTAACTTTGAAACGGCAAAAATCCATGAGTTTTATGCTTGCTGAATCGGTATAACAACAAGTTGGGTATCAAAATTTAACAATGTTCATCAAATAAAGTTTCTAAAAATGTCATGTGCGTTGTTTTTATAAATGCTGTAGTTAAGTAAAAATTAATATACAAATTTTATGTAACCATATTCTAAAGAGAATTAAGAAAGTAAATCTTGTTATTCCTGGAGATGAATAAGAAAAATACTCTCAGTAACAAAAAAAAAAAATGACACACCAACAAAGATTTACCCAATTGTAATAAAATTTTGTAAGCAAAAACATGTGGACCTAATGAGCGAATGATTAATTTTTGTTGACCAATGAATAAAAAGGGATTCCCGGTTATATATGAGCGATTCTTTAAACTGATGATCAAAATTTCTGATGTATTTGTAACAATCACCTGATTATTTCACGAAATAATAAAAATATTTACAACTTACGATCAACACAAATCCAGTGAGCCGAAAGTCTGCGTACACTGGAAAAATTTTTACAATAAAGTATATTGCAACTAAAAGTTAATACTTTTTAAATTATTCCATTTTTTCTATAACTCTCTCAACGTATTTGATGGTGGCCGCGGAGCCGGGGTGTAGGGGTTTTGGGATCTGGCTTGCCTTTCCCCGGAGTTCGACCCCAGTACCACAAAGACCCCCTTGTCGAGAGCTGAAACGTCCTCCCTTTGGTGTGGTGGGTTGGGAAGTCCCGCCAATGCTCCCGCCCGACCTGGCCCAAAAATTACGGGTCCAACCCCAAAAAGCCCTCGGTATCAAAACGTGCGACGTTAATATTCAATCAACCAATCAATCAATAAACGTATTTGGCAGAATTCAACCAGCTTACTTGTCTTTTCTGCGGTTATCTCATTCATTTTTCTTCTATAACAGATTCGAGCATTTCTTTGGGTGTCGTTATGTTCACCTGATTATTCACTAGAAATCCCAAAAAAGCTTTTATTCTGCTTAGGTCTGGGAACTAGGATGGCTTACGGTTTTTTTGGGACATGGCAAAAAAGCTTGGCAAAAAGCTTCGCAATGGGGGGCCATTTTCTTGTTCTTTTTTCCTGCTGAAAGTAACAACAACCCCTTTCTGAAATGTTTTTCGGCATATGCCCTGATATTTTACTTTAATATAATCAAAAATTAAATTTTGTACATTGTTCATTCAATAAATTCCAGATTACCAACCAAAAAGGGTTCCTTTCAACCCCCCCAAAAATTTGCCACATTCTCCATGTTCGATAGTGGGAAAAAAGATTCTCTTTCTTAAGATCTGTGCAGGAATTTTTGCTCACATATTTTTGTCCTTTTTGATGCCAAAATACAAAATTATTTTCAATTGAATTATTTCAATTGAATATTTCCAATAATTATGTGTCCTATTTAGATAATTTTTGGCAAAGGTTATTATCTCGGCTCTATTCATTCGAGAGATGAATGGCTTATTGAGTGCAACTTGACCATAATAACCATCCTTTTGCAGTTCTCTTCAAATTGAGGTTAACTTCACACTTTTTTGCAATCTGTTAACAACACTTTTAGCTATTTGTGAAACTAATAATTGGAGATGTATTTAAATAAACCGTATTACAAAACAAGACTCTCAAGTTGAGACTGCAGATGGGTGGACGAATCTTGGCTTGAACGTTAAACTTTAGTTGATTTGTAGTTTATGAACACTTTTTGAATCAATGAATGCCTACCATTAATAGTTTCAGCAATTTCTTTAAAAATTTCCCTGTTTCTGAATATTGGTGACGATTTTTCTTTCAATAATATATCGATCTCTTTCCTGTTGCCAGCTATGGAATCACACAAGCTTTCAAATTTGAAATACTAAATAAAACGTAAAACAAGCTTATGATTACTAAAAAACATGATTTAGTGCAATTATTTCACAATAAAAGTCTTTAAAAGCTTTATATTGTAAGTGTACGCAAACTTTTGTTAGAGGTGGTTGGAGATTATTCGGTGGTCATTCTTGTTTTTCCATGTTAAGGTGAATTTAGCTGCTGTTGTTTGATTAAGGTATCCGACTACGTTCGGAACCATGATTTTAAAAAAGCGTATAAATGGATAATGTTCATGATATTTAGTGTCACTTAGATTAGAATACATGTATACAAATTTTTTTGGACATTATGAAAAAATTTTTTAAATGCATATTTTGGCAAAATTAACTTAGAATAATTTTTTTTAAATGTTCTCCTTTCAAAAATGCTTCATTGCATTAATATTTTGCCTGTATATAGCTCAGACCTCTGTACAGAGGTCAACTATGGTTTTGAAAATTCAAATTATTTTCGGGGTTACAACCATTTGAAATAATTATCGGCCTATTTTCTTAAAATTTCTCCCCTTTTTGTTTTGTAAAACATGGATAAACCGACTTCCGAGTTATGCATTTCAAAAATTTTAGTTGAGCCTCTGTACAGAGGTCTGAGCTAAAATAAAATATTAATACAAAGAAGCATTTCTACAAAAGGAGAACATTTGAAAAGGTTATTTAAGTTAATTTTTGCCAAAATATTGCATTTAATTCATTTCTTTTGTCATAATGTCCTTAAAACAATTGTATACATGTATTCTAATCTAAGTGACACTAAATATCATAAATATTATCCATTTACGCGCTTTTGCAAAATCACGGTTCCGCACGTAGTCGGATACCTTAAGGAAATATTGAAGAATCCCTGACAGGTATATTGATTTTCTGAGGCGAGATGTTAATATTAATTATAGCATAAATACGTAAGATGATTACCTGTGCACAGACTTTCGAAGGCAAGTGTATTACGGATTCAAATACAGAGCTCATATTGGAAAAGATGTGATTTCAGCATTGATGAGGAATCTAACACATCGACATAAATATTAAATGTTTACTTATTTTAATAAAAATATTTAACGTGGTTTTAATAAGAGGCACCCCTAATGGGTTAAATCGCTAATTTACTTTCATTTATGTAGCAAGGGTTTCTATTCTAAACAATAAGCAATCAGAAATTCCTCTTCCTTTCCAACGACATCAGTGTTAACTAAATGCACTTAACTTTAACCTTTTACTATTTTCTGAGCTCTCGAAAGAAAATAGAAGAATTAATTCTTAAACATAAAATTACTTAAAACTTAAATTCGGTGAGCGAAACAAAACAGTCTGGTTCGTGGATATCAGTCTGAATAAATAGGAATGCAAATGCAATTTTTGCTGCTTTAGACTTTTGTTGACACGGATACTTCGCTGCTAAATTAACATATTTGGAAGATAGGCTCGCTTCAGCTTTAATAACATGATTATGCAACGGGATAGAAGCATTTATGCAAATAAATGTGAACTTCACTTCCCCATGTGAAAAAGGCAAAGAGTTGTATTCGGTCACGAAAATAAAGTAGCTTCAAATCCTCCTTCTTCAGATATTCCAGTGGAACAGCCATGGAAATGAATTCTTTTTCCTTAGATGAATTGCAATTTCTCATTTATCCAGACGTTAAACTCTTTGGAACTTTCTTCTAGAATGATTTAATTTTTAATCTACCGACGGCTTGAAAAATAGATAATGTTTTAGAAAAATTTAAAGGTACCAAAAATTAATTATTATATCAAGTATTGAGACAAGGCAGTTGCTTAAAATAGAACAGTCATTTGGGTGTTTAAAATAAATAATAGTAGATAGTCCTTATTTATTTATCTATACTTTCGGTAAACTTTTGCATGAAATAAAAATAAATTAATTAGCATCCGCCACTTTCAATTGATTTAACACACAATCCATCTAAAAAAATCTCAAGAACATTGTTATTTAAAAAAATAAAGTTCATAATTACTAAGGAATTTAGAATGCATCTACAGATACATATTATTTTATAATGTACATATTGCCGTAAAAACTTTTTTATACATGATATTATCGAAAGGAAAAATTTATTTAAGGTAACCAAACACGTTGAAATGACTAAATTCTATAGCAACACAAATTTCTTTGTATTTATTTTATTGAAAAGAGCTATCTTTTAGCTTTACAAAGTATATTTTGCTTCATACCTACATTTAATAGAGGCCAATTTACAATTAGTTTTTTAAAATTAATAAAACCGGAAGTGGGTCTTTAATTTACCCAATGTAGGCATTTAAATTGTTCAAAATCTATCATCCTGATAGATTTTGTAATATGTTGTAAATGTATTTCTAAAAAATTTTTGAACCTGAGATTTCTGTTATTTTCTAGAGAATGTACTCACATATTTCTTATTGTACGATTATTTTTTTTGAGCTATGGCCTGTTATTTTAAAAAATAGTCTCATAAAGGATGTCACATTTCTTATAATTTCATAACTCTATCAGTTCTAAAATTTTAAAATTTTATTGAAACATTAAAATTTTAGTACATTATTTAAGATAAATGCGTCTTATTTGTTTTAGTAATATTTACTTTTAAATTTATTACTTTTTTCTAATTGTCAAAATTTTTAAAATATTATGAAATTTCATTTTTTTGTGATTTTTGAAAAATTTAGATATTTTTTTTTAAAATAGTGTTACTTTTAGTATTGTTTGGCTTTCATTTTTAAAGCGTATTTATAATTTAAAAGTATGTTTTCTTTTTAAAAAAAATATCCAAATGTTTCGGATACCAAATACAGTGAAAAAAATTTGGAAAAAAAAAGCAAGAGTCATAATATTTAAACCCCGTTTCTATAAATTTGAAAGCAAGTTGTTTAAACAAAAAAGGGGATGAAAAAAAAAAATTTGCACACAGCTCCTTAGCGACTTTCAAATAAAAATTTTATTTTTAAAAAAGTACCTTTAATAAAACACTTTTTTATACCTGATTAAAAAAATAAATATTTAAATCAATAACCTAGAAATCATTATAAAAATCTTGAACAGGAACACTATCAACATACAAAAAAAAAAAGCTCCAAAAGGGAAATATATCAACGAGCAGAAAATTAAAAAACATCCAGTAAAAATAAAAGTTTAATATAAATAAAATAAAATTTAAATCAATTTTAATCTGCAAAATATCACTTCTTCAAGCTTTGTTTAGACTTGCACTTTTTGCTGCAAAATTTTAAATTTTAAAAAACTTAATAAATGAAAAAAGTTGATTTTTAAAATGAATAAAAACTTTTAGTCTGTTTTACAAATAATTCAATAAAAGACTATTATAAATTGCTTTAAACTATTATAATTTTTCGGCCGCGTAATAAATTTCTCTTAAAAAACCACTTCGAGCACTTTTAAAAAAAAAAAATATAACCCCCCTTCTTTGAAAAAATCTTTTTATCAGATTTTTTTTCCAAATAAACAAAAAATTTAAATAAATTTTAAAATATTTTAAAATTTAAAAGATTTACTCTTTTACAAATACCCAGAACTATTTGGGGCCTAAATACTTTGAAATTTGGCAGGAATTTAATTTTTGAGGTAGAATCCTTTAAGAAAGGGGTTTGTGGGGTCCACCCCAAAAGGGAAATTTCCCCCCTTTTGAAAGGATTAGATTTTAAAAAGTGCTTCTCAAATTTTCCCAATATTTCCGGACCCAATGTTAAATCAAAATTTCCATCGCGCCCCCATTCAACAAAAAATGTATTGAATACAATAAAAAACTATACATTGATGCTAAAGTTATAACAGGGTTTAACCTCTTAAGTACCATCAGCGTATATAAATGTCTCACTCAACCAAAGCACTAATTGCACGGGACGTACAAAAAAGTTTTTTTTGAAAAAAGATTTTTTCTGTGCACTGTTCCATAAAATTTAAATTCCAAAGGCTTCGGAATGCAAAAAAAGGGGGAATTTTTTTGGAAAAAATTTTTTTTATTTCAGGGGATTTTTTTTTCTTTCCCTTTTTTTCCCCCCCATACATCAATTCGCGTGGCTATCAAAAATGGTGGTTTTAAAAGGGAGCGAATCGCTCTATTTTTAAATCGGCTTTTAAAGGGGATTAATTGTAAAACCCTAAAAAATTATAAAAGATAAGAGAATTTTTATATAATTTTTATGTAGGGCACGCCCATGGGGCATCGGGAATTATTAACGTTGTTCTCAACTTAGTATTGTTTTTAAATTAAAAATTTTGTAGTACTGATACCCAAAAAGTATTTTATCTTGAAATGTGTGTATTTTGTTTTTTACTATGTCAGAATGTATTTTGTTTTGTTTGTTTTAAATTTAAATACATTTTTAAATAATCTTTTGTTTTGGACTTTTCAATATGCTTGTGCCTCCCTTGTAGAGCTATTCTGCCCCTTTAAGGGGGTGGACCCCACAGTTCGAGAAATGCTGGACTAACAGATTTTCAATTTTTGGCAAACATGTCTCTATTATTCGGGAACATTCGGAAAGAACGGGAAAATTTTTCCCGGGGGGGGGTTATAGTTTAAAAATGCCCCGGTTTTAACATAATTTATGGTCTTAAAATTTGGTTAAATGTCTTTTTCCGGGGGCTAAAAAAAGAGATCGATTGTCAAGGGGGGTTGTGGAGCAGAAAAAAAAAATATGGTGATTTGGGAAAATAGACGTACAGATTTGAAGAGGAGAAACCCCGGCTGTTTAAGTTACACGAATTTATCTTCGGTCTAGCTCCTGAAAAAAGTTGTTTTCCTTTTTCATAGACTTTCAAAATTTTGTTTTAAGGTAATACAAACTGACTCCTTAACACAATTCAGTGTAAAATTTGCGGAGTTCATCCATAGGGTGGACTTGATCCCAAGCTTTTAGATCCCGGCAAAAAAAAGGTGACCAAAAAGCTGGGGACCCAGTCGGCTCCTAAGCCTTACCCTCAGAAGAGCAAAAATTCCCACATACATTACAATATACTAAAGACCCATAAAAAAAAAGATTTTTGGAAAGCCAGGGAAACCGGGCCCCTGGGCCCAACCCCGAAACCTGAAGGGGCCGGGTTTTTTTTTCCCTCCCGGACAGACTTTTGGGAATATACCCCACGGGCTTGGCGGGGTGCAACGAGTCCCCCCTTTTTGCGGCCTTTCAGTTTGGGATGGAAAACCACCTACCCAACACCTGACTCGATAAATCCCCCTGAAGACATCGTCGTGGTTGGGGGGCTGGCGTCAAATGGTAAAGAAACTTTGGGAAAAAATAAAAAAATAAAGAAGTCCAAAAGATCTTCTTTCGTGGTGTAACAATCTGCTAAAAACAATTTTCAAAATCAAAACCCAATGGAATTTTGGAGGTGTGATAAATATTCTTATATTTACTGTTTAAAATGATTTTAAAATTAAAGCAATTTAAAAAAAGATATCAATAAATTAAAAACTATAAATAGTCATATAGAATCATTTAATATCTAGTGAAGTGCGAAGGTAACGGATAATAAATATACATAAAGAATAATGAGTACTGCAATTAAATTCTCCCTCATCATGTCTAAAAATGCATTTGTTAGAAATATTTCCTTTCAAGAAACATAGATATTACATTTTAATAACAAAGCGTTTTTCCCGAAAGATTTACTTATTGTGAAATTATTAATTGAAAGACTCGTTCCTGAAAATATCGTCTCGTTACACAAAAACAATACATTTAACTATATAAGGATGGAAATCACATATACACACAAAACTCAGTTTTATCAAAAGTATTACTTAAAATTGCCTTACTTTAAAAATTACACTTTTAACATCTGAATTTTGCATTTTTACTTTCATTATTGTGTGTCATACATTTTAAATATCCTCATAAAGCGCAATCTCACAAAGTTAAAATTACATTTCAGAATCTTTTACAAAAGATATTAATTAAAATATGGTGACATCTCTCTCTCTCAGAAAACTCGGGTTAATTAAAGTAATAATAAACTTAATTATAAATATGCATTTTATATTTATATACATTTGAATATCCCATTATTTTTTACATAAATTAGTATTTTAATATAAATCTTAATATGTATTGTATTCTTTTATTTACAATCCAAAAGAATTTATAATATTTTTCTCAGAAAAATTAACTAGAAATTTTAGTAAGCCTTGGGTTTATTAAATTAATGCTTCAATGCATTCAAACATATTTGAAATAACTAGACAAACCAAAGAAAACTTCTTTGTCTTCAGAAACGGAGGAAAAAGAAGAGAGTTCTTTTTTTTTAACAAGGTATAAAATTGTTCGAAGTGTTAGAAAAATTTTTTTAGATAAAAAATTTAAATTAACGAAATGAACAAACTTTTTTTAATAATTATTTTGAGTTTTCAAAAGTAATTTATTCTTTTACTATATTTGTGTAAGAAATAACATTTTGTCAGTTCCTAACCCAAAAACCCCTAAATTTAAAAACATTTTACAAAATATTGTTTTTAATTTTAAAAGCTTAATTCTTTTTAGGTTTTTTAAAATTTTAAAAAGATAATTACTTGCAATTTAGTAACACAATTTACAGGAATAATTAAAATTAAAAGGGGCTGAAAATTTATTCTGCAGGGATGAAATTTTGGAAAACAAAATTTCCGGGTTTTTTAATTTTGGAAAAAAAAAGAATTTTTATAATGCTTTATTCAAATTACTCTTTTTTTTTAATTAATTGCAAAGAAGAGGTAGTAAAAAGTGCGTAATGCTACTCTTACATAATTTCTTCGGGAATTTAAAAGCAAAACATCTACAAAAATTTTAAAAATATGTCATGGTATGGAAAATAAGAAACGCGAAATTTAAGTATTCCTTGTTTCGCAATTCTTAATACAAAAATAAATATTTTAGAAATAAATTTCCTTTAAATTTTGGAAAAAACAAAACAAAAATTAAAAAAGGAAATTTTTTTATTAAAATTTCTCTTAACAGAAGTACTGGTGTAAGCCATAATTTAATACATCAAAGGACGCAAACTCTTTTAAGCAAACCATTAAAGTAATTAAAATATTAAGATTCTAATTTTTCACTCGTTTTTTTTCCTTCCCTCTTTATTTTTGGAATAAATTATTTCCTTCCATTTCAGATAAAACTAATACATTTTCTATGTTTATGCTGTTAGGAGAAACATAACAAGGATATTTTTATTATAATGTGGTTGCCAAGCCTTTAAGTAATTAAAAGTAATTTTTTTATTACTATGCATCAGTAAATTAAAGTAAATGCGATGTAAATACCAAATAAATATTTTTATTATTATATTTGTAAAACTTTTGAGTAGGTTTCTCTCTATACATTTTTATAAAAGCGCAATTTCTTTTCGTTTATATATTTGGTTTTTTAAAATTAGTGCCCGGGGAAACATGATTTCACAAGGGGAAAAACATGAAATAGGGCCCCATCAAATCCCTAAGAGGGATGATGAATTCACGCAGGAAAGTGAAAAGAAATGAAACAAAACATTTGTAGAGCTCCCTTTTAATTTTTTACCCACTCCTTTTTTCCCCTCCTCGGGTTGTGCCCAAACGGGGGACTTCTGGTGAAGCAACCCAAAAAAAAAATGACCTAAATATTTTATTATTTTAGATTTATTTATTTTTTAAAATTTTTTTGTATTTTTTGGTTCCCCTTTTGAATGATGTACTGCTTTTTTATGCCTTTGGAAAAATTTGAAACTTATAAACTTAAAAAAGTTTTTGGAAAAATTCCCCCACCCTCTTTATAAATAAAAAAAAACTTTTGGATAGTAAAAAAAAGCTATTTTAAAACAGGAAAATAATAACTTAATAATACTGATACAAATAAAGCAGGATATTTCTGAAGTACTACATTAATGTTTAATTAAAAAAAAAATGTTTGAACTTCTACTACAAATATTTTTTTTTAAAAAAAAAAACCAGCCTTATTATCTAATTATTTTGTTAATTAATTTCGGATAAATGATTAGTAACTCAATGATTATTGTTGTATTAATTACTCTACTTTTAATAATGCACCATATTTTCTAAATAAGCCCTTGACAATATCATTTTATCATTTCACTGTCACAGATTAGGGATTTGATCAAATCATTTACTTTCCTTGTGACGGGCTCACGCGTCTTTGCTTTAACATGTCCTTTGGGTACTTTTGAGGGCCAAGATTAATGGCAACTCTTTACCAACCAAAACCCAAGAAGTGAAACGTGAAGCGAGGATACAAATTAGATAGCTTTTAAATAACAGAAGTTTCAGAAAGTAAAAGGGCAATTTGGGAATGTTATGTGAGAGATTGATACAATTGTGTGAAAGGACGGCCAACGGAGGTTATTCCGAAGATAAAGCCATTAGATCAAGGTGCATGCCATTTCACTAGCGTAAAGACGCCACTCCCTAGAATCGGAGCTACGATTGGATTAAGGTAGGATTGACTATTTAATATTAGGATTTGTGTTATTACTGGAATTGAGATTAGGCGGGTTAGATATTGATAGTGGTCCGAGTAAGGTTAATTCGGTATTAGTTGTATGTGTGTGTTTGTTCATCGTAGATTCTCACATATATAATCATTATCTAATCTGTTAAAAGTTTACGTTATAGTTCTTAATAAAGACATATTAAGAATATAAACATGTCTGTTCTTTTTGAAAATCATACACATCTAGCTCACGCGAATAATCAAAGAGAAGGTCACCCTAGGGGCATTTTCACAATTGTATTAATTAGAACTTTCAATGAGAAGGAATATGTTACATTTTTTTCTTTCGAAAATGCTGTTACATCAGACGTATTATTTGAAATCTGCAGTCTCACTTCCAGTTCCGTACTTTTCACACGGTTCCTGTATTTATTTTTAAGATACAGAGCTGAAAATGTTCTTTCACAAAAATAAGTAGTTTTGAAAGGCATCAGAACTTTCAGAGATTTCGTGGATAACGCGGAAACATTTTTTCCGCAAGTGACCCCAAATGTTTGAAATGGATTTTTATTTTAGTAAGCCAATTTGAAAGCTCCATCTATAGAAATTTCTATTAGTTATTCTACTGACATGAGGCCATCCTGTTTATGCCCGGGGCAATTAACGCTTTGGCTGAGTGAGACGATTATACATGTCGGTTGCACTTAAGAGATTAAACTCGTATTGTAGCTGTATGGCCAAAGTATAGTATTATTGAATTCTAAACATTGATATAGTGTAGAGGGGGATGGGCAATGACTGAATATTTGGTTTGCAAATATTGAAAGTTTGAGAAGCACTGGCTTATATAGCCATTTTTATACCATTATATTAATATTCTAGTAAAAATGAATCTCACTTAATTTTTTGCTGCAATATCAAATAACTATGGCTCTTTCAAGAACACATCTAATTTTTAGTGATTTGTTGCATTTACTGCACTGGAAATACATGTAATGGAGAGAACATTTGAACAAGTTAAATTAATAATTTAATTGCACATACTAAATTATCAAAGCGTTTTTGAGATACCAAAAACCTAGAAAAGGATTCATTTAAAGCAGCGTTTCTCAAACTGTGGCGCACGCCCACCTACGTCTCCATGATAACCCTAAGAAAGGGGTGGGAGCGTATTGAAAAGTCGATAAAAAGATTATTTAAAAAATATGTATTAAGTTACTGAAATTAAACACACGAAACATATTTTTGACTTATAAGGAATAAATACATATTTACACTGATAAAAACACTTATAAATATGTCAGCACTGCACAATGTATTTTACAATTATTTAGCAATACTCAAGTTTAGAACAAATTTAATAATTGTGATTGACCCCCATGGGCTTGTCATATACAAAATTATCACTTATCTTTATAATTTGTACGGTTTATAATGAATCCCTTAACTGTCAATTAAAAGATACGTGATTCGCTCCCCAATGCCAGTATTTTCCAAGTAGGCATGCGTATGCAATAAATTGTGGGGGGAAAAAAATAAGCAAATTCTCTGAATTAAGTAAATCCTTCGCAAACACTGTCAATGTCTTTTTATTGCATTATAAAGCTTACGGAATAATTTTACGAATATCCGTGCACAGAAAAGATCGAAATTCGGAAAGGCGCATATATACGTCCGGGGAGTCGTATATTGAAGCTTTATATTATTATTGAATTCAATACATTGTTATTATAAAATGGGGGAAGGCGCAATGAAAATTATGATTGAATATTTTGTCGCAAATATTTAAAGTTTGAGAAACACAGATTTAAAGTAATTTCATTTAAATTCAATTCTTATATCTACCTTATTTATTTCTAAATTTAGCTTTCCATTTATAAACTCTAATAAATATCAGAAGTAAAGATAAAAAAAAATATTAATCTGAAGAAAATTACATTCTGAATGGCTATCTAAATGAAAATAAGTTTTAAGAAAATAAATTTGTTAAATAAAAAAATTCAAAAAGCCCCTGGCATCTTCATTAAGAAATTCACTTAAAGGGACAATAAACTAATTGCGTATAAAAAAATCCATAAATATTTAAATCAATTATTATCTCCAATCAGCAAGATTTAACAATCCCATAAGAAGATGAAATTAGCCCGAAATATCTTCTCCTCTTCAAGTTGGCGTATTGTTCTCCTCATTCTAATCGCCAACATCGAAGCACAAAAGTCATAAATGGCATTTAAAAGTTTGTCCTGAGGACGAGAGTTTAGCAAAAGTATTCCAAGACGCAATCTTTTAAGAGAACCTTCAATTAAGTCGAAAATAATTAGCTTTCAAATTGAAATCGTTGCCAAAGTTTTAAGGCACAAAAAACTTGATCACTCTTTCTAGGGAACAACATCTGTTACTTAAATTAGCCGATCAATATCGGCTTTGAAATTAAATTTTCCTTGAAACGGTAATTTATCTGTAATTGCATTTTCGGAGAAAACGAAATTGCAGTTTAAATCTGATTTGTTTAATTGCTACTGCTGCCATTTCTTACATACGGTATATTTAGATATGTTTAAATATACAGATATAAATACGTAGCATTTTTCTCTCTGGTAAGGTTTTAAAACGAATGTTGACTTTCAGGGTAAGGATTCTATTTATTCTCTGGTTTTAGAAAGTCAAGTTTAATGAATTTAAGATATTTTTCATTTTGTAATGTAATGGGATCTTTTATATATTTGTTACTGTTGTTGTTTCCCGTGATGTATTAAAATAAATCAAAAATACTAACATCATAGTCGATGTATAATAATAAATTTCAGATATTTTAAAATTTAGAAGCTTGTTTTCTATTTTTAAATCAGTTTTAAAAAGTAAAATAACTTACTTGTATTTTTTAAATTATATTACAAAAGTAATCAAGTTTTGATTACGAAACTAATTGCATTGTAATTAGTAAATCATTAGGATTCCTTTTTTTATTCCCAAGGATTAGAGAGTAATGTACATGCATATATGAGTGTTTGTGCAAGTCCCTCTCTTCCGATCCATATAAATACATTTATTCACCAATGTAGTATTTTGGATGTTTATAAACATTTTGGCTTCCAAATTTTCAATCAGTGGAAATGTATCTTAATATTGATATTTTCAAAACAACAATTTAGCAATTAAATATAAGAAATGATTTAAAAAATGTTTCATTTTTATACTTAAAATTGTATTAAAAGATATTTCTCTATTATAGCATTGATCAATTTTGCAGAATCAAAAGAAGTCACCACCAATTGTCTTGATATGCTGCCAATAGTGAAAATCGCTCCGTGTATCCTTAAACATAATAATAATAATGGTACAACAAACATACGTACTTCACTGATATTAACATAAGAACAAAAACATGAATTATAATTTTTAATAATTTTTTTGATCAAGAAGCTGCTGTAAATTTTTCAACAAATTACATTTATTTAATTTTTTGGAAAACTTAGTAAAATTGATTTTAAATTGTTAATCAAATTGATGAATTAGTTGGTTAAAATATATAAATTACATATTCACGTTGCAGGGATAGAAATACAAATTTTTCTATATGAAAAATTATATGTATGTAATTTTTAATATACTAAAAATTTGTGTTTTTGTTACAGCAACGTAAATAAACTTAATAACAAATACAAAGTTAAACCAATATGAAAAACTTTTTTTAGAAAGAGAAGTCAAAGTTTTTTTTTTAATTATAACTATTCTTTAAAATATTATAATCCGCTCAACATTAAAGCTCATATAATGAAAATATTGTACTTGTTAATAAACAAAAAGTGACAATATATTAGAAAACTACTATAATAGACTTTATACTAGAATTATGTCTGAAAACAAATGACATATTATTTTAGTTCTAAGTTATCGACACTCACAGAAAAAAAACGGAAATGAATTCTCATTAACTTTATCTTAGTCTTCATGTTTTATGTAAATGAAATGAATACACTTTCTTAGAGAAAGTAATATAGAATATGTAAATATTAAAAATAAACAATAAATTATTTACTTAGCATTGAATTGTTATGAGAAAACAGTTTTCATTCGACAGATGTGTTTTTGATTAAATTTTTCTCATTAATTATATCATCGTTAGTTTATAAAAAAATGTCACATTAATTAAATATCCCCAATCAATAATTAAATTTCTTAGAAATGAAACATTACTTTAATTAAATTTTATTTAATCCTGAAAATGTAAATGAACAAGTTTTGTTTTAATTATAACGGTTGTAAGATTTTCAAGAAGGGGTAGTACATAAAAAAATTAAACTAATTAACATTTAAAAATTTGAAGACTATCATTATTTGCTTTTATATTAGTCAGGTCAATAAGTTGTTGGTGTTTCTTATGCCACCTGTTTGACGTAGTCAGATCGAGGCCCAACAAATTCAGCGGGGCAAGGGGCTAGATGTACGCCTTTCATTGGTCTTAGCCTTGAGCACCATGCAGGTGACAGTACGAATTAGCTCGGAGACATTCCCGAAGGGACGACAGATGGTGACACCACCCATCTCCACCATTTTGGCATGGAATTGAAGGGTTGGGAAACATTATCCAGTCCCTTGCACTCGTGATTTCATCTCACTAATTTAACGAGCACGTACTCTGTGTGTACTCGGAGGGTATTTGGTGGCATCGGGCATCGAACCCAGGCCTTCCGGTCTGGAGTCCGATGATCTAACCACTAGGCTACACACGGCCTAGGCCAATAAGTAAATGAAATATTCTTTATTCAATATAATTTGATCAAAAACTCTACTTGGGCAAAAATGGTCGACACCGTTTCTGTTGAGTGTGGGTTCAAGTCCTGTGCAACTGAACATCTACCATGTAGAAGGGATGATGCAAGGTCAATCCGTTGATGTTCAAGATCTATATTGGAATGATATAAAAGTCTGAAGTGTCAACTCAACTGTCATCCTTGTCAGTTGATTGAGCATCAAATTTAGTAATCATATTCCCAAAGAATTTCGTTTTTAAAGTCTTTATCAATACGTGGACAATAGAAGTATAAAATAATCGGTAGATATTATCAACAACAAAAATAAATGCTTAGATAATGATATGAAATACTTTAAAAAAGACCTAAAAGTATTTTTTACGGGCATGCAATTTATTAGTTAAAAGCAGAAATGCTGTATTCACATATATATTCGTCTAAGCATTTGAAAACAGATTTAAGCATTCAATAAATAACAATTTAAAATAAAAAATTGTCTGGAAAATGTATAGCGCAGAAAGAAAACTGAGTAAAATGGTAAACAATTTGATTTTGATGGTAATGAATAACAAATAGATTTAACGTATAAGAGACTACGTTCAAGAAAAAGATTTTGCAAAAACATTTAAGGTATCCGAACACTTTCGGAATATTTTTTTAACAAAATAGCACATTTAAATATTATAAATGATTTTTTAGGACTCAGTACAAAAAACAATTTTAAAAATTAACAATATTTAAAATAAATTACTTCCCAAAAAAAATCACAACTAAAAATTAAAATTTTTAGCAAAATTTTGAAAAACTTAAAAGCAGTTAGAAAAAAATTAAATTTAAAAGAAAAAAGTTTTATAAAACAAATTAGATGCTTTTATCAAAAGTATTATAAAATTTTAATTTTTTTTAAAAACTTAAAAATTTTAGAGCTAATTGAGAAAGCATAAAAAAAAATGTGATATTTTTTTATGACCAAAAAAAAACGCCAAACTCAAAATAATTCATGCAAAAAAAATACTTCAGTACATTCTATGAAAACAACAAACACTTAAAAAATTTTTTATAGTTGCACATCTGTAACATTTTTTTTTCAGACTCACCATGATGATTTTGACATTTTAAATGCCTGGTAGATAAAGCCCACTTCGGTTTTCTAACTTTATAAAATTAGAATGTGGGGTAAAAAAAAAGTGTATGTTTTGAAAAAGCCCCCAAAAGATATTTTAAAAAAATGAAAAAAAAACATCTTTTCACCTAATCTGCTTATTTTTTCAACGTGTTCTGTTCCTTTAAAATTAATTTTTCTTTTTTTGCACAATTATTGCGAAATCCCCAAACACAAATATACGAAATATTTACTTCAAAATATTGGGGAAAAATTGTTTAAATCAATTTTTGGCAAAAAGAAAAAAATGACAATCAGTCGACCTTCATATAACGAACCTCTATTTGGGAATTTTTCTATATAGCGAACTTTTTTTCCCGGAACCAAGAACATTTCACAATTCCTTCTTAAAGTAACCTTCAATAACAATTCATTTGATAATAACGAACTTTTCTCTTGTGATTCAATTTTTTTTTTCCCCATTTTTGAAAAATTTCTAGACATTTCGAGCTATTCTCTCTTTTTAGAACATTTGATGGGGGGTTATATTTTTTAACTGGTTTTATTAGGTGCCTTTTCCGGTTAAATTCTGGACATTTCCCCAAGAAGTGCAACCTTTGCCCCCCTTGTCAGATCACTGGAACCAAATCCCTTTCGCTCCCCGTGGTGTCTTGTTTTTAAATGTCTCCGTTCATTTGAGTATTGATCAGTCTCGGAACTTCGTGTCTTTAGCTTGCAAAAAGTAAAACGTAATGCCCGTATCAAAAAAAAAAATTTAATTTTTCAAAATGAATAAAGGGGTCAAAAAATTTTTTTTCAGTTTTTTTTTTTTTTTTTTTTATGGGTAAATATATAAAAAAAAATATATTAATTTACAAAAAAAGGGGAGAATATTCTTTTTTTGGGATACATTTCTTATGAAAATTTGTTTTACGTTGTTTTAAAAGAAAATTTAAAAAGACCTCTATATAACGAACTTTTTTGGGTTTAAACTTCGTTATATAGAGGGGACTTTTTTTCAAAAAAATTCTCCTTTATGGAAAATATTTTATAAAAAAAACAACAAATAGAGGAGACTGAAATTTCTTTTGTGTTAAAAAATGTTTTTCTTAAGGAATTTGCAAAAACAAATATTCAAACAAATTAAAATTTGGGGCTGATTTCATAGTATTTATATACACATATATTTTAAAAAACAGTGAAACAAAAACATTCGCAAAAAACTAGAACTTTAAAAAAAATGGAATTCAAAAAGGGAAAATTTTTTTTAAAAACAAAAAAACAAAAAATTATTTTTGCAAAATAATTTTTTTTTCTTTGCACATTTCTTTTTTAGCATCAAATACATACTTCAATGATGTTCCTCATGTTCGATTAAAAATTTCCAACTTATGGTTTGCAGAAAATGTTAAACCCATTTGTATACAATTTTATTTTCCCCTTTTAACTTAAAAATCTTGTTATTCGAGCATTGTTTGTTTTAAAAAAATTAAAATATTCTTTATTCAATATAATTTGATCAAAACTCTACTTGGGCAAAAATGGTCGACACCGTTTCTAAGCTGAGCGGGCCTCAAGTCCCGTAACGGAACATCCTACCATGTGAAGGGATGATGGGTCAATCCGTTGATATTCAACGATCATATTGAATGATTGTGTCTGAGTGTCAACTCAACTGTCATCCTTGTCAGTTGATTGAGCATCAAATTTAGTAATTCACGTTATTCTAAAGAATTTCTTGCTTTAAAGTCTTTATCAATACGTGGACAGTTAGAAGTATAAAATAATCGGTAGATATTATCAACAACAAAAATAAATGCTTATATAATGATTTGAAATACTTTAAAAAGACCTAAAAGTATTTTTTTAAGGGCATGCAATTTATTAGTTAAAAGCAGAAATGCTGTATTCACATACATATTCGTCTAAGCATTTGAAAACAGATTTGAGAATTCAATAAATAAAAATGTAAAATAAAAAATTGTCTGGAAAATGTATAGCGCAGAAAGAAAACTGAGTAAAATGGTAAACAATTTGATTTTGATGGTTATGAATAACAAATAGATTTAACGTATAAGACTACGTTCAAGAAAATGATTATGCAAAAACATTTAAGGTATCCGAACACTTTCGGAATACTTTTTAACAAAATTGCACATTTAAATATTATAAATGATTTTTAGGACTCCAGTACTACTACTCTATCAATATTTAAAAAATTAAATTACTGCCTTTTTAGAAAAAATCACAACTAGAAGTGAAATTTTAGCAATAATTTTGAAAAACTTAAAAGCAGTTAGAGAAAAAAGTAATAAACTTAATAGTAAAAGTATTACTAAAACAAATTAGATGCTTTTATCTAAGTCATGTACTAAAATTTTAATGTTTTATTAAAATTTGAAAATTTTAGAGCTAATTGAGAAAACATAATAAGAAATGTGATATTCTTTATGACACAATATTTGAATAACAAGCCATAACACAAAATGTATTCATACAATAAGAAATACTTTAGTACATTCTCTAGAAAACAACATAAATAGCACATTCAAAAAGTTTTATAGTTGCACATTTGTAACATTTTTAATTGTCAGACTCACCATGATAAATTTTGAGCATTTTAAATGCCTAATTCTGTGGTAGATCAAAGACCAATTCCGTTTCTTTTTCCTTTTAACTTATAAAATTGATTGTAACTTCTAGCCTCTTGGGCGTAGTGTAGAAATTAAAATAAAAGTATGTTTTGTAAAGCGCCAAAAGGTAGTTCTATTCAAAAAAATAGAAAACAAAACATCTGTCTTCACCTAATCTGCTTATTTTCAACGTGTTCTGTTACCTTAAATTAATTTTTCTTATTTACTGTCACTTAATTATGCATGTAACATACACACACACAATATACGTACATATTTACTTCAAAATATTAAGAAAATGCCAAATGCCTTTTATAAAAAAATGAAGGCTAGAAAAGATGCAAACAAAATGAACCTTCATATAACGAACCTCTACATTGCGAATTTTTCTATATAGCGAACTTTTTCCTGGAACCAAGAACATTTAACAATTCCCTTCTTAAAATAACCTTCCAATAACGAAGCTCATTTGATATATAACGAACTTTTTCTCTTGTGATTCAATTTTTTTTTCTCCCTATTTTTGAAGTATTTCTGAGACATTTCGAGCTATTCTCTCTTTTAGAACATTTGATGGTGGTCATATATTTTGAACTGGTTTTATTAGGTGTCTTTTTCATCGAGATCAATAGAATTCTGGACATTTCCTCCAAGAAGTGCAACCTTTGACTCCCATTGTCCAGTTCACTGGACACACCTTCGAAATCCGCTTTCGCTCTCAGTGGAGTCTCGTGTCCTTGAACTAGTCTCCGTTCATTGGTAGTATTGACGTCGTAATTGATAACTTCGTGTCTCTGTAGCTTCTGCAAAATGTCAAAACGTAAGTGCTTCCAGCACAAAGAAAAAATTTACCCCTTCAAGAAGTGAATAAAGGCGCCAAGAAACTTTCCGAATTTCTCTTTTTTTTTACGTGGGGAGTTATATAAAAATAAAATATATTAATTTACAAAAAGGTGTGAATAATTACTTTAATATGTACAGTGCTATGAATTTAAAATTTATTTCACGTAGTTTATAAAGAAAATCGAAAGTAGGAACCCCCTCAACGTGAACTGGGATTTAGCAACTTCGTTATATAGAGGTCCGACTGTACTTTCAAAACATTCTCCTCTGATGGAAAATATTTGTGTCATACAATGAAAATCGCTTAACTCGAAATAGAGGAGACTGAAATAACTTTTTGTGTTAAAAGAATTTCTTCTTAAAGGATATTGCAGAAAACATATATTCAAAATATTAAATTTATTTGAGTACTATGTATTACATAGATATGTACATATACATATATTTAATAAAAATCAGTGAAACAAAAACATTCGCAAGAAATAAGAACTTAATAAAATTTAATTCAAAGTTTTCAAGTTTTTTTATAAAAAATTTTGCAAAATAATCTGACATTTTTATTTGCATTATCTTTTTTAGTATCAAATACATACTTTTCATGATGTTCCTCATGTCGGATTTCAAACTTTCCAACTATTATGGATTTGCAGAAAATGTTTTAAACCCATTTGTATAGCAATTTAATTGCTCTTTCTAGCATTAAAAGTCTTGTTATTGGAGCATTGTTTGATTCACAAACAATTAAAGCCGTCTCTAAATCCTCCTGCTTGGTCGTTGTTATTCGTTTTCGCTTTGGCTCGAATTTATACTCCGTTTAAATATTTCCGTAATTTGCTCTCTCTTTTTTTTATTGATAATGTAGAATTAGCAATACCAAAATCTTAACAGATTTCCGCTTTCGTCTTCTGTTTTGGATCAGAACCCTTAAGAAGTTTCATTTTTATTTTAAGCGAAATAATAGTTTGCTCTCTCCTGAGTTCTTTGTCATTGTACTCGTAAAAACATTCTTCTAAATTAGAAAAAGTGGTGGTTTTTTCCGTATTTTGTTCATTCCTAGAAGGGAAATCTTTTCGTGTTAAATGATTTTCGTTTCGTATTAAGAGAAAAAAAAATGCATGAAAATACATAATAGTTGTTGAGACCGTTGAATTATTTCATATTGATCAATGTTTTTGTCTGGGGTCACATACCTTTAAAAGTCGAAAATGAAAGTTAAAATAGTGAGCTCTTTAAAGCTCTTATAATTTTTTTATTGTTTCTTGGAATGTAAATTTTGAGGAATAAATGTAAATAGATATTACTCTTACTCTTAAAAACATATCCAAACAAACACATTTTTAATTATTGGGATAAATTTTTTAATTAGATAATTACAAAAAGAAATTTTGGTTTCTTTTCGCAAGTGATATGAATTACGCGCAGCTTTATAAAAAAAGTTATCAATATTTTTGATGAATTCTTTGCTCCAGTGTTGAAATTGTGGGTATCTTTAAAATGACGAAGTTTACGAAAACACTGATTTAAAATTTTTAGTAAACTATAACAATTTAAAATTTAACTATAAAATTTTTAAAAATTTCTTTTGCCATTTTTATTTGTAATTTTAAATTTTTTCATTAATAATTCTAAAACTGGTTCGTTATTTTAAGTACAGATATGGTCAGAATCTCCAGTAAAATTTGATCATTTTCATGGAAACGGTTTTAAAATATCATGCGCGTAATGAAAAAAATGACGTTCTGAGAAAATTGACATCAAACATAAAATTTACCACAGTTATGTATATATATATTATTCTTGGTTACTCAAAACAACAACTAAATTTTAAATTAAACTAATGTGAAGTTTTATAGTCAATAAACTCAATTTATTAAAATTATTATAACTAAAACATATATATTTACCACGCAGTACAAGTATCGAAACGATATCAAAAAGTTACAAAATAATCAAAATACAACAAAGTGATTCATTTCTTCAAAATAAAGTTAAAATTTATAAATATACTTAAAAAACAATTAATCTTAATTAACAAGTACTTTACTATAAATATTAAATACTGTGATATGAATGCAGTGTATTACTATGATTCTAAAATGTTGTACCCGCCACATGTATACACGATGTTCCCTCTTTTTCAGTTACACTTTTTACACAAGTAGCTTTAAATTGCATTCCTTTTAACCTGTCGTAATCTCTTTTGTGCGGAGATTAAAACGTCGCTCTGTTGTGTCTGAATTTTAAATCTACGTAAATGTACAAATTTTTGCGTAAATTTACCAAGCTGATTGCATAATTTTTAGTCTGTCTTGATTGCCATCATTAAAAATGACAATTGCCTCATTTGTAGAAATAACAACAATCTTTCTACCACAACCTAAAGTTTTAAGTATAATTTCCATATTAATGAGTTAATGGATTCACGGCTATTTTGGTTTTACCCCTAGACATCTTAGACTTTTTAGGTTGTGATAGATCATTAAATACAGGTTTTATGGTATCCATTACTGCCTCTGGCAATTTGTTGCTGTGTTTAAGTTTCCATTAATTACCCTAATACTTGATTCTGATATTTACAATCTTCAAGAATTAGACCTATAGGACAAAAAACTGTGCAATGGTTCTTCTTTCGTCACTTGAACGTATATGGAAATATACAGCCCGCCAAACAGTTTTTCTCGCATATCCGATGCAGGCAAGTTTTTATTTTGTCGGATTGCATTTCCATAGTATGTTGTGATTAAGTCGATCATTCCTGTCGGTTTAACCTTCCCTTTCCACCCTCAATCGACTTCCCATCACCGAGTTTGATTTCATTTGTTTTAATTTTCGTGTAAACGAGTTCCCTATCTGTTTTTGAACATGTCCAACACATTCACTTTTGAAACTGTGATATCTTCTCCATACGGGATTGATGCAGTAATAGGATGAGAATGTTTCTGAATCGCTATCCCCAATGTAAGCATATATATCTCCACAGAACGATGACTTATTGAACGCTGAAACATAATGAACCATTCCCACAGTCTCCATCATGCCAGCTGAGCCTTTACTAGGGTTTTTCAAACATTCTTTAACGTGAAGAATTTTCCACTTTTTGTAAGCAGGTGACCCTTTTCGTTTCCAAGAATCAACCTCCTTACAGAAAGAAGACATCACTTCCATCAATACATCTCTTCCTGTTTTGTCTCCCATAACAGCACACACACCAACACGAGAAGCGAAGAATAGCCACGGGATTTCCAATGTTCCATCTCCACTCAATTATTATATCAGAAGAATTTATCAAAGTTACCTCTTCCAAAGCTGCACTTCTTGCATTGAAGCTTCTGCAATTTCGGTATTGCACAATTGCAGTTTGTTTATATAATATTATTATAGATTTTTCTTGTGCCAAACTGAGGAGGAAAGTCCATAACACCACAGAAAGCTGTCATTGCTGTGTGACCCTGTCCAATTGTCCCTACTATGCGTACACAAAAGGTCTGTTTATTTCTGGAATGTTTTCTTGTACCCAGCATTTTTGAATTTCGTAAACGAACATAAGTCTTTACAGTCTTGCATTCAATCGAAAAACACTAGACAAACCTCTAACACATTTTTCTGTGAGTTCAATATCTCCACCACATTTTTCTAAGAAGCAAAGTTTGTAAACATAATAGTTTTATCAACACCCCTATAGCCATCAAAACCGTCATCATGTTCAAAAAAAAAAAAGACATGAATCAACAATATCTTGCAACTGAATCTTTTTCCAGATACAAAATGTTGTTGCAAGTGTTTCATCCACACTGTGTACAGCTTTACACCTCGTGTATATTAATTGTAGTAAACTTCCCTTTTTCTTGGGACGTTTACCAGATGGTCGTTTGGCAGATTCAATCGAATTCATCATTCAAAAGTTTTAAAAAAATTAATATTTTTCCTAAAACTTATTTTGTGGAATAAGATACTATGTGAAAATCTAAAAACGAAAGCGAGTATAGAATCACAAATCACTTTTTTCAAAACAAACAGCAGTTTATAAAGTAAGTAGAAGTTGTAGTTAGCATGTCTGGTAATAATAATATTTGAGGCTTAGATTCAAGCATTTATTAATAATTAGAATGAAATATTAGAAACAGAGAAACGCAGCTGTCACCAGCGACACATGATTAGAAGGTCAAATTCTGAGTCGAAATAAACAATATTTAAATTACCTTTCGGCTCTTTTTATTTTCTTAATAACTTCCGTGATGGGAATATCTGGTACGCGGTTTCTTTAAAACCAGAAATTTGCTCTATAAAAATAAAAATAATAATAAAATCGATTTTCCGGAAATTTTAAAAGGTGTATATGACCCCTAAGCATTTTCTGCATTAAAACACTATACTCACTGTAATTATATTTTGCTTATTATAGTAAAGAGCTTGATACAGAGATTGAGCGAGGAATTTTGAAGTATTCGTATTATTTTCAGACAAAACTACTACTATCGGTTCAACAGGTATTTTTATTGATATTTATCTATTCTGCTGTATTAAACAAGGAATATAAATCCAGTTCCGAATTATAATATGCCAAAAATCATAATATAAACTCTGTACAGAAATATTAGCTATTTATAAGCAAGATATTATTATAGAAGCAATTTCGCTAAAAGTAAACTCTTTTCAAAATATGTCATTCTTTTTTTTCTATTTTTACTGATAGAATTTGCATTTAATTAATTTCTTTCCTTTAATAATGTTCTTAATAATTTTACATGTATATTCTAATTCAAATCATATTAAATATAAAATAAATATTCATTTGTAATCTTTTTGAAAATCCTGGTTAGGCACGTAGCCAGATACCTTGTGACGGGCTCACGCGTCTTTTCTTTAACATGTCCTTTGGGTAATTTTGGGGCCAAGATTTATGGCAACTCTTTTCCAACCAAAACCCAAGAAGTGAAACGTGAAGCTAAAATGCAAATTAGATAGCTTTTAAATAACAGAAGTTTCAGTAAGTGGAATGGCAATTTGGGGAATGTTATATGAGAGATTGTGATACAATTGTGAAAGGACGGCCAAAAGAGGTTATTCCGAAGATAAAGCCATTAGGTCAAGGTGCATACCATTGCAATCACGTAAAGACGCCAATCCCTAGTATCGGAGCAACGATTGGATTAAGGTAGGATTGACTATTTAATATTAGGACTTCCGTTACTATTGGAATTGAGATTAGGCGTGTTAGATATTGATAGTGGTCAAAGTTACTTCTTTCGTTATTACTTGTATTGTGTGTTTGTTCATCGTAAATTCTCACATATATAATTATTATCTAATCTGTTAAAAGTTTAAGTTTAAATTCTTAATAAAGACATATTAAGAATATAGACATGTCTGTTCCTTTTGAAAATCTTACACCTCTAGCTCACGTGGATAATCAAAGAGAAGGTCACCCTAGGGGGGACTTTCAAAATTGAACTCTCCGTTAGGCGCATAAATCTCTGAGATGCATAGTAAAAATAATTTTCCTGCCACGTCCACAAGGTGAGCGAGGACGAGTTCTTCCTTCTATCTGTCTGTCTTCACTTGCACTAGAGTTCCATGCTAAGGATGCGGTCAATCGCTTCACATTTTGGGTGGCAGGGTCTTTTGTACCTGATAGTTGCAGCGCGCCCAACCACATAATTTTAAATTTATTTCCAATTTTTCGTTAATTTTCCTGTTTTTCTGTAACATAGACTGTAGTTTTCAGTTTTGTATTAAAATAAAACTCGAAACAAGTATTCTACAACTCCTTAAGGGCTCATAGAAATCTAAATTGAAAATTTTTCAATTTTTTCGAAAAACATATATATTACAGCCCCAATATTTTTGAGCATTTTGGTACCAAAATTGTGTCGATACTATGAAAACTTCCGAAGTTATTGAGAAATAAATACTGAAACTTATGAACGAAAACCTTATCTCTGTCTTATCTTTAACTTCATTTTTGGCAAAACAAAAAAAAATTTAGCTTCCGCGCAGGATTTCTGAAAAACTATTTATAGTATCACTTTGAAATTTTATACATGCGTTCAAAATAAGGTTCTTCATAACTTATACATAATTTTTTAAAAAAAAATGTAATAGAATAATTTTTTATTTGAATTTTAATTCATTTTTTTCTTAAAATTTTCGTTATAATTGTACTTAAATTTTTTTTTCTCTAAATTTCTTAAAAGTGAGTATAACTTCAAAAGTGAACATTTTTATACCAAGTAAAATTACTCTGGTAAATTTTGATCAATCTTGTACTTCAGAATCCTGCGTGGTGTAAAATACTAATTTTCATATTTTTGAAAAATTGTCCAATTTTTATTTCTTTATAACTTTTTAAATTTCTTTTCAAATTCTCTGAAATTTGGAGAAATAATGCATATAATATATGCTTATCTTGTGGTAAACATTTCAAATTATTCTTTTGTTTTATTGCTAAGTGACATTGGTTTGAAGAAGGATGTCTTTTTCGAGTGCGCGGATATCTGTTAAGAGTCCTGTGAGCCCTTAAAGGTGATTTCTCTTTGCTGAGAAATGATATTCATCTTCGAGATGTCGCGCGAAGACAGCCTGAGAGTAAGATTCATATAACTCAGTGTTTCTCAAAATGTGGGGCACCCCCCTAGGGGGCTCGATAATCCTATGAGGGGGTGCGAGCATATTGAAAAATAGAAAACAAAAGATTATTTTAAAAAATTATTACCTTACTGAAAGTAAACAAACAAATACATTCTGACACAATAAAAAAAGTACACATTTACACTACAATACACTTATGAATGTATCAGTACTGCACAATCTACTTTATAATTAATTTAACAATACTAAGTTAAGGACAACTTTAATAATTACTGGTGACCCCATGGATTTGTCATATATTAAAAAAAAAATTATTTTTGCCTTATAATTAAACCCCTTAAATGCCGTTAAAAAATTAATTCTTAATCCCCCGTTTAAAAAAAAGGTCGTTCTTTAAGGGGGGGGAAAAAAAAGAAAAAAATCCCTCGAAATAATAAACCCTTCGCAAACACTTTAAGGTCCTTTTATTGTTTTCCAAATTTGAATAATTTCATGCTAGCAGTTCACGAAAGTTTTTCGGAAAGACGTAGGGCGTTTTGGGGAAAATTGACACACTGGCTGGGGGGACGTTTATACATCGGGGGAACGTCGATTTTTATACACGTCATTTGCTTTAGGTCAAAGAAAATTTTATAGAATTTATATAAAATCATCGTTATTGTTAGGGGGCTCGTTGCAAATTATGATTGAATATTGGGTCGCAAACATTGAAAGTTTGAGAAACACTGATATAACTCCTTTATTATGACTAAGGATTGAAGAAATATTTGATGTACAACGCCATGTTTAAGACGAAGCTCCGAAAGAAACACCAACAAGAGCTGAGAAGAGGACATACTGTTTTCCTTCTGAGGAATTCGAGAAAAGAAGACGGGAACCCCCGCCTCTCGGAGCACCTAGATGTGTAGGGGGAAGGGGAAAAATACTGCATGATTCAAATCAAAATTATTTATTTCAAACTAAGAACAGAAAAATTTCAACTAATAATCTTAAGAGAATTCAAAAAAATGGGAAAGGGGGAAAATGACTTAAACGCGTAAGCAATTTGCCGACTAACAAACCTGATCCTTCTTTAATTGGGATCTAATTTTTTTACCAAATTTCAATCTTCTTAATTCAACTTGGGGCAACGTCACTTTAAGATTTCCTTCTATTAATGATAAAAGTATAAAATTTCAAATACTATCCCTTTTTAATATCAATTTACCTGTGGGGAGTATTTTTTGCCCCTTTTCCCCCTTATTGATGGCCCAAAGATTTCCCAAGAGGATTAGTTCGTAGATCGCGTATAGATCCGTCACAAGACTATCAAAATTTTGTTTTGTCAAATGCGAAAACATCATTACATTGAACATTGAAAAAGAGGTTTTATCAATATTGCAACAAAGGATCTCAAAATGTAAACAGGTATTGGTGATAGTGAAATCCAACCATTGCATTTGTGATGTTTTTTTTTTTTTTTAAATTTAAATTTCTGATTATGATTTAAGTATTACGTTACGATGTGTGTAACATACATATGCACCTAAGGGATTCAAGTTGTGCCGTAATAATTTATTAAAAATGCTTTCAGCATTAAGTGTATGTTTATATTTTTTTTATAGACATGATTGGTTTTGTTCATTGAGACGGTTACCAAATAAAGTCCCTACTTTCTTTTCTTTTTGAATTTTTAAGTACACGAATTCGTACATGAACCTACTTTTTCCCCTTTTTCGTGCTACATTCCGGTTTTACCCTTCCTTTCTTTTAAAACTTCATATCTCCCCTTTTTATTATTTTTCCTTAATACCCCTTTGAACCGGGTTTTTAAAAAAAGTATAAATGGATAATATTTATGATTTAGTGTCACTTAGATTAGAAAATGTAAATAAAATTGTTTTAAGATATTATTACCATCAAAAATTGTTTAAGTACATTATTTTGACAAAAAAATGTACATAGAATGACCCATTTTCAAAATATTGTCCTTTTGTGAAAAATGCTTCTACTCGTATTATAATAATATTTTGCCTGTATATAGCTCAGAACTCTCTACAGAGACTCAACTAAAATTTTTGCAAATTCACTTAGAAGTGGGTTTATCCATATTTTACGACAACAGAAGGGAGCAATTTTAAGAAAAAAACGCCGATAATTATATTTCAATGGGTGGTAACTCTTAAAACAATGTGAATTTTTCAAAATTCCTAGTTCAGACTCTCTGGAGAAGTCTACTTTATATAAGCACACACACACACAAACAAAATATTATTATTTTAGAGGCATTTTTAATAAAAAAAAGAACATTTTGAAAAACGATTATTCAAAGTTAATTTTTTGCCAAAATAGTGTATTTAAATAATTATTTTGTCAAAATGTCCTTAAAATAATTTTATACATGTATTCTAATCTAAGCGACACTGCATATCATGAAAATTATCCATTTATGTGCTTTTTTAAAATCACGGTTTCGAACGTAGTCGGATACCTTAACGGTCATCGAATGTTGGGGTGCTACAGGTAGATAGGTACTTCTACCTATTGCTCATTACTTCAGGAACAATCTTGTATTTTGACAGGAAGGTAATGTTGTAGATAATACAAAATTTAAGACATTCAGTAACAAACACTTCAGCTTATGTCAATAATTTAGGTATTACATTACAATTTAATATCAAATCTCAGCAATAAAATGATAAAATCCTCTTCAAACGTAAATATAACTTAATGCATATGAGAGAAGCGGCGCGCCTAAGGATGAAACTTTTTGTCTCGCGCCTAGAGGAGGGTCAAAAAGAAATTACCAAAATAAGCAAAAATTGTTTTGAATTTTAAAATAAGCTAAAAATCACTTCAACATTATTTTAAAAACAAGTAGATCTAATTTGTAAAAAAGGAAAAATGCACTAAGGGAAACATATTTTTCTATTCTGCAAGATATGTCAAACTTAGACACAAATACTAACTTTACCAATCAATTAATTAAAAAATTCATTTATTCAAAATTAGGTTCTGTACATTACTTAATAACTTTAAATTGATTTTCCACCCTAATAGACAATAGTTCCGCAATCTATATATCATTAAATTCAGATTTACACTAGATCAGTTTTAATTCCTTTGTTTCGCAAAGCAGATTTGCTTCAGTACACATAAAATTAGAATCCTGCTATTTATAAGGTTTCGGTAATTATTTCATGCCCTTCCGTTCTTTTGATTGATTATACCATTAATTAATATTTGTTTTTACTTTTTTCTATACATCCTTCCACACAAAAAAGAATGTACATAGGAAATCATGAAATATGAATTAGCTCAAGAAAATTCTACATTATTCATTGCACGTTTGCTTGTTTTTGACACACATGCTCAAAATCAAAGTAGAATGCTAAATCATGCAAAATGTATGATCCCTTTTTTTCTTTAGTCTAATTTAAAAGATAAATTTTTCTCCTTAAGATCCTATCTCTTGATCATCAATCATAATACAGAAAACACCACTTTTTTTACTTCTTACAAAATTCTGCAAATCGAAGACGTGTCATCATTGGAAAACGTGACTTAAAAAGTTAATTTTTCTTGGAAGCTTTATCCATACGCTCACCACCCTTTTTCGCAGACGACTTTCGTTCTTTTTTTTTTTATTATTATGATTCTTCAATTTCTTTTGGTCGAACTATCCAGAAGTATTTCTTTCGACATTTTTTTCTAAAGTTTTATTCCTTTTATAATCCAAAATGTTGAAGTAGTTGCTTTTTTTTTTTCTTCTTTTCTTCTGCTGTAAAAGGAAGAGAGAGAAAAAAAGCAACAAAATTCCTTTCATTTTATTATAAGAAACTCCAACTGATCGCTCAAAATGAAACAAGCCGATCTACTAGAAAGCAATTTGAAAAATAAATTCGAATTTTTTTTTTGTTCCATTTCTTTTCTTTTTCTGTTCTTTTGTGTGTTTTTTACTTTCTTCTTTTTTTTCTCTTTGCCTTTCGAGAAACCAATATTTGACGTAAAAAAAGAAGGAACTAAAGAAAAGATAAAAATAAGCGAAATCAAACGATATCGGTTTTAAGTTTGCTGTTGTCCGAATAAACTATTTCATTTCAAAATAGGTTTACAAAAGACAATTCATTTTTTACGAATTGTTGGTATAAAACAAACAACCAATGAAATGAAAGGGGATTAATGGGATGAAAATTCGACGTGACCACAAGTGAGTAGAACATCAAAAACATATCAAAGATTTTTTCAGTTCCTTTTGACTTCTTTTACCAACAATTTTTTCGGTGATTTACGGTTACAGTTACAGAGAGTTTCGAATTCTGTAACTGATTCTGACATCCAGGGTAAACTTTAAAAAAATTTACGAGATACTTTCTTGATGATGTTTATCAACTTTCCGAGTCATTTCTTTTCATTTCCTCGGGATATATTTTCTCAAGTTTCAATTCTTCTTCTTACCAAATTGAATACTGCTACATCAAATTAAAAACTTGAATGATATTCTCAGATAACCAAATTCTTTGAAACTTTTATTTGTTTTAGTCAACTTAGGATATAAAAATTTACCGTATATAAGGAAAAAAAAATAACTATAAAATGTATCGTTTGTCCAATTGTTCGCTAAAAATTCCCTGATGTTAAAACGATATTCTATAATAGCGGTTCTTAAATGTAGACCGTGGAATCTGGGAGTCCGCTGGGCTTTTTTAATGAACCCGTGAAGATCTCTCATTTAGTGTTAAAATTTACCTTTTTTAACACGCTTTTATTAGCTTCACGGAATAAAAACTTAAAAAGGTCAGATAAGTTCGCCCACTTTAAAAGGTCAGATTAGTTCTCGAAATTTCACACACTTGTCACTATTATATTAATAATATATAATTTCTATAATTATTTTGCTCCATTGTCGAAATTATTATCATCAGGATTAACGATTTCCCATTTCCAGATTTGGTGATTGATCCCAGATCCAATTTCTACTTGTTGATTGATTGCAGATTGCGTTCCGGATTTGGCAACTAAAAGCTTAAATTACACCCCTAAAGCTAAAACGCTCATGGTTAATACAAATACAACAAACAAAAAAAGATTAATTAATCATTGAATAAATGATAGTTTAAAAGAAACACGCTTTTATCGTAGATTTAACCAAAAAACGAAAAATATATAAATAATAATTAAAAAAAACACGCTTTTGTATTTAATCGAACTAAAATGTAAAAAATAATTATCAGTGTAAGAATAAAATGATTAACGAGAGAATTAATGTCATTGTGGTAAGAGCGTGGGGGGGGCTCGATATCAATATTTATAAATTCTTACTAATTCTATTCCAAAATGCAGAGTTAGTGTAAAAATGTAGAACAAAGCACCCCAAAATCTTACCACAATAACATTAATTTTATCTTTAGTCATTTTATTTTTATATTTTTATAATTATTTTTTTTTTTTTACTTTTTGGTTCGATTAACTGTAAAAGGCTTTTTTTTAACTATATTTTATTTACAGACTCTGAAAGACCTCGTGGAAAAATTGAAACGTCTCTCATCCCGACTAGATCAGTTAATTGCCCCAATGAAAAAATTCTGTGAGAACATGAATTTTGATCAAGAATAGTAATTCAGTATGTTTTAATTTGAAACTATACAGCCATTGCTACAACGTAATCTGCTTAGAAAATTGTAGAAACACGTGAGTAAAGATCCAGAGCTTAGTTCATAACGATTGCATTTTCTCGTAGAGTAGAACCGAATTTCAGATTGCAGATTTCAAATAATACACCTGATGTAACAGAAACTGTAAAAGAAGTGCTGCACCATCTTTCTCATAAAAAAAAATTTAATTAATACTTTTAAGTATATTATTTATTGGAAATTAATATTTTGTAATATTTTTAATTAAATGTTTACGTTTTGTTTTTGTTTTTTAAATATAAAAAAGAGGTGTTAAAAAAGTCTCATACAAGTAAGAGAGTCATTCTTAGGATTATTGAGGAACTTTAATATCTCGAAGCCATACGTTACAAGTCTGGGTGGGGTGTTCAAAATCTTGTAGGCCGTGGTGACTGAAAATTTAAGAATCCCTATTTTTAAAGAAATGTTGAATTAATATTTTTTTTTACCGTATGTAATTTTGGTTGCAATTGTGTGTTTCAATAGTGTACTAGATACCTATTCATAAAAAACTTAAATTATTTTCTTTTTATTTCATCCCAAAAGTTTCTAGTCAAAAAGCTTTTAATAATTTTTCTCTGATAGTGATAGTTACTTTGATACAATATCTAAAAGTTTTACGTAAGAATATCTCTCTCTCCCTTTCTTTATATATACAAGGTGATTCACTACCAAACCCACAAACTTGCAAAGTGTGTAAGGGTTACAGAGAAGGACTCCGAATCACTTTGTAATGTGCAATGTCGCAAATGCCGTAGTTGCTGGCTATGTTGCAAAGAAGCAGAGAAAAAGAACAGAAGCATCAATACATCAATGAAATAGAAAATATTTTATTGAGATGGTGTACAACAGGCGTTGGAAACTACGACCATTTGTCGTCTGGAAGGCTTCACAGAAGCCCGGTATAGAATTTCCTACTAGAAGTTTCTTGGTATGTCACGTATCCTCCAGACAGCTACAAAATTAAGCGACAAAATTTTCAACTGAAGAAACGCGTGTCTCGAATCCAAACATTTCATGCCACCCTAGAACAAGAAGTCCATTCATAATAGGTCTGGTGATTGGCAGGCCAATGAACCAGACCACCACGACCTATACACTGCTGTCCAAAGATTACGTTGAGGTGTCGGTGGACTTGAATACTGTAATGTGTAGGATCCCCATCATCGTGGCCCTCCATAAAGCGGCCTAACGACGGAAAAATATATGCTACATCAAAACGTTCGGGCAGCATTTGTTGCACGAAGTTCAGGTATTCCCTATCGTCTAAAGCCGTAGTCTTCTAATCTTTTTTGACTCATGGAACCCTTAAAATTTTAAAGTGTTTTCTGGAGGAGAACCGCATTTTTCTCTCCCTCTTTCTTAGGAGAATATCTCATAAAGTAAAATTTAAATTAACATAGGAAGAAGAATATTGTATTTGCCATTATTTTTTTTTGTGTAATAATAATTCTAATTTACTCATTCATAATAGTAATATATGCTCCAGGGGTCACCGAAACAAACATTATAACTAGCAATTGGGATATGTGCTTGTTTTTTTCTCACACAAACTATTGAAGTCTAGGGAAACAGAAATTAACCAGAGTCACATTTCGTATTCTGCTCTTAATTAATTTTTATATTTTGTTTTTGTTACCACTTAAACATTTCTCACTTAAATGCACTGTTCTGAATGGCATTAAATTGTTTATAGAAGAAGAAGAATCCTGTGTGTTCTGCCTGAATTTTCAACTTAAAATTTAGGAGGTATTTCTGCTGAAATTCAGATTTGACAGGATTTTTATTCCGTGTAGTTTATTAATCGAAAATCAAGATTTTATAGTTAGTATTTACATTTTAACGTATAATATGTTGATAGTTGAATCCATTGTTTTTGTTATATCGGTAATAATTCCTGATTTGTATTGAAATAATGTAATGGATTTTAAACTCAGCCCAAAAAAAAGTGAATTCTTTTTGCACGCATTTAAAATTTCCTTTTCGACTTTTAATTTGGACTTGAAAAACCCTCGGGTTTTGTGGAACACATTTTGAAGGCTACTACTGTACACCAATTGTTTTTCTTTTTTGTGTGAAGTGTCACTATTTCAATTATTTCTTTCTGTCAAGTGTCACTATATGAAATTATATTTCCAAATCTCAATAATCTAAAAAAAAATATAACTGAAGCTTGGTTTTCCAAATAGTTATTATGTATATTTATTATGAATATCTATTTTTTGTGACTAAATTGTGTGGCCCATAAAATAATAGTAAGTTTACCCCTACCCTTTAATAATTTAAATAACCTAAGAATAACATTTAGATTTAAAACTTTACTTATGCAAACCAAAATGAGAGAAGGATCATAAAAATATATAATTCAATTTCAATCAATACTTTTAATTTTAATCACCAATTCGATTATTTTGTAAAATATGTACTCTCCAGCCTCATTAAATATATTTTCAAAGAAATGTTTGTATAATCAGTATTATATGAATTTCGAAAATAAATTACATCACTTCTCCAAGTTTCTTATTTTTTTTACTTTTATAGCAATTATTCTTTAAAGCTACAACAATGGAAACACAAACAATTTCGAGTTATTATACAAGCAAATACGCAACAGTAGTTTTTGTAACAGAAAAGCATTATAAAAAGCATTGTTACTGTAATAATACATTGTTAGCTGAGAATAAATAAATTATGAGACAATCAGAATAAATGTTAGATTGAAATTTTCGTTTGTGAACACTGCATTGAAAAATATTTACTCTAGGTGTTTTCCTCTTTAAATATCATCGGAATTTTCTAAATTTTCCAACCCCTTTTCTTTTTGAATATCTTCTTTTAATTTTAAAAATTTCTGTTATGTTACACAGAGCAAAACAGTAGTGAAAATTTTGTAGTTTATATCACTTTATTTCTCTATCAGAAAATTTTTGTACTTGGTACTTGAAAAATCTATTACTACCCCCTAGTCTAAGAAATTGGAACAATCTGTTGAAACCAACAAAGTCCTGTATGGAAACTGAAACAGATGAAGATCATAAAAGGATGATAGAAAATTTATTTTGCTGTTTAGAGAAACGGATCTTTCAACTAAAACCAAAGTCGGTCGATTTAAAAAATGGTTATCCGAAATGATTCTCAAGTTTAAAATTATAGAAAGAAAATGAGTTCAGTTCTTATAGTCTTCGAGAATCTATTTCAATCAACAAAGCACAGAAGGAAGGAAATTCCCTTCAGAAAGGCAAAATAGATTCTTCTGTACATTCAAGTAATAAAAATTCAGCAATAGAAGAACAAAATGCATGAATTCCTAACTTAAAAACCTAAAAATGACTACTATGTTCTTCTAATCTTTAACAACCTATTTAAATCACCAAAATCTTGTAGAGAAAGGAACACTACTTCATAATAGAAAAATCAAATGGATTTTGTGCTACTGTAAGACGATTCGCAATCAGCTAATACCGATTCCATCTCAGCCAGGGACTACTACTTAATTTTGTAGTAGAAGAAATTATTATACTCAGCACATATAACTTTAAACAGTCGAATCAGATTATGCTGTACTCGATGATATATCAAAAAGTCAACATCAAAAACAGCAGAAGAATAGAACACAATAAAGAGAAAGAATTTCAACTTCACGATAAAAAAAGCGATAGCCTACAATTCTTAAACACTTCCAGCTCACACACCAAAATCCTGTAATGAAATTAACATTAAGATAGAAAAATCAAACACACAGTTTTTATTGCACAAGAAGACAGTTGAATCAGTGGACCCTCATAAATAAGGAAGAGAAACCAAGAATTAACTTTGAAAAAA
>BMAV01000197.1:0-58678 GCA_019973955.1 Trichonephila inaurata madagascariensis
GGGGGGGCAGTTATGAACGAGTCATGATATATATAATCACACACATTAATCATTTAAGGCTTATAAACAGTTGAAGAATTTAATATCTCATCAGGCCTGATAACGCCATCTAGGTAAAAGAGTCAAACTTTATGGGTTTTTTTCTCCTTTTGAAGCTCAAAGACTTTATTTTGTCGTGTAATAAAGATTGGAAATCAAATAAAAGTAATTATATATGTTTAATATCTTTTTTTTATGCGGTACAGGTAACAAGAAATAAAACAAAAAAATTTTAATCAATTCCTACTTGATCAACAAAGAAAAATTTTATTTTTTAGTTACTTTTTATCAAATAATTCCAATTAATATAAGTAAGTATATACATATGACAGAATCACAATATTGTGGCAAAATAGAAAGCGATTTTCCTTGCAATTTTCTATTTTCCTTTCTATATATAGGGTGTTGGACTATTATTTTTGTTTGTTACTATTTATTCATTTATAAATTTAATTAGTTCAATAAAATAGTATAGTCAAAAGAAATCACATTCCCAGAAATTAGGCCATCCCAGGTGGGATTTGAACTCACGACCTTTGCGCTATCCATTAGCGCTATCCATTGCACCACAGGAACACAACGAGCGAAACTGTATTAACATCATGTGTCATCCACTACAAGTTTTAAAAAATGTATTTGAACTTCAGCGGTTGAATAAAAAGTATTTTATTATCGATTAAATATTTGAACAAGATATATATATAGGGAGTGTGAACTAATTGTAGGAATTGAAAAAAAATTATACCTTATAAAATTCAACATTAATTATTTTTCATAAATTTAAGATGATATTTAATCAATGAATAATCGATCGGAATAGAAGTGTGGGTATATAATTTTTCGTATTTTCTTTATATTATAATAAAAAGATCGGAAGATAAATATTTCTTAACTAGATAATCCAATATCGCATGCAATTGAAGATAACGAGAAATGTTCATAAAAAATATCAACAATCCTCACTGAGTTTTCTTTTAATTTTAAATTATTTTAAATAATTTTATATTCTGATGTTTTTCTTTCCCAGACGAAGATGCTTAAAGCTTTTCGAGGGTCTATATATTTCATGCTGCATATTTTTTTTTTAACTTTTACAATGCGATTACTGTTCTTTTTTTGCTTCATTATTCTATACTATATCATTTTCTATAAAAAAAAATAATAAATTTCCCAGCAGTTTTTCCTAAAAAAGATCCCCAGTTTCTCTTCCTTGTTAGAAGCCACTTGCTGTTAAAAGCCCTCTCGCTTCGCAAAAAACAAAAATTTTCTTTGCGAAAAAGACACGTAATCAAATCATGCAGTCGTTTTGACGCGGAATTCTTTTCCCTTTTTTTCCCCCTCCACCACACAAAAGAACGCAAGAAGAAAATACTTTTCTCTTACCCTTTCTTCCCTCAAAAACTTCGTGAATAACTCATTTCACTCTGCTCTTTGAATCTTTACCGATTTTCTCTTACGAATCAACAATATTCTGCTAAAATTCTCTTAAGTCTTCTTTAAGAACGACATTATCGAAAAAGACATCGACCTCACAGTACGTATTCTAAGTTCCTTAGCGTACTAGGGCTGCCGGGTTTTCAAAAATGGCATCAAATATTCACGGTGTTTCTAGAGGACAAGTTTCTCTTTGCGTTTCAAGATACCATATCCCGAAGGTATATGTTAATATTTGAAGCTAGGAACAGAGATGGATGCTCGTTCTCTCTTTCAAGATGGTAAATTTTAAATTCTTCGTTACTGAATATGCCAGATTGGGAGGGGTTTCGTTAATGAAACTCTAGGTTCTCCGTCTTTTAATGTTTGTTCTTCCGTTACACCGGTAACCAGCATCTCCGACATTCTTCCATGCTCTAAGGCAGGGGTGACCAACCTTTCTGGAAAGAGTACCACATTCTGGTAAAAAAAATAATCATAATAATAATAATGCGTGTCACTTCCAAATTTCCAACAAAAGTTAAAATGTGAAAAAATGCTACTTATAAGTTTTAAAATGAGATTTTTACAAAATAGAATTTAAGGTATCCGATGCTTCGGAACCGTGATTTAAAAACGCATAAATGGATTTTTATAATATTTTGTGTCACTTAGATTGGAACATATGTATAAAATTGTTTTAAGAACATTTTGACAAAAAAAAAATTATTTAAATACAATATTTTGGCAAAAAATTAACTTAGAATAACCTTTCTTCAAAAATGTTCTCCTTTTGTGAAAAATGCTTCTATTATCATAATACTTTGCCTGTATATAACTCAGACCACTGTACAGAGACTCAACTATGAATTTTGAAAAATTCACATTATTTTCAGAGTTAACCATCGCGATTGAAATAATTATCGGCGTTTTTTTTCTTAAAATTTCTCCCCTCTGTTGTCGTAAAACATGGATAAACCCACTTCTAATTTATATATTTTAAATATTCTAGTTGAACCTCTGTACAGAGGTCTGAGCTATATACAGGCCAAATATTGTCATAATAGAAGCATTTTTCGCAAAAGAACATTTTGAAAATGGGTCATTCTATGTTCATTTTTTGTTAAAATATTGTACTTAAATAATTTTTCATTGTAATAATATTCTTAAAACAATTTTATGTACATTTTCTAATCTAAGTGACAGTAAATATCATAAATATTATCCATTTATACGCTTTTGCAAAATCACGGTTCCAAACGTAGTCGGATACCTTAATGCAAGTCTATAAAGTAAAGGGGATTTTAAGATAATATATATAATAAGTGAGACAAAAGTGAAAACTTAGATTTTAGTGTCAATAAACTTTTTACGGGTTCAATCAGTTAAGTTAGGTATTAAATAAAAAGGAAAAACTTAAAAGATTTAACTCTACAGAATTATTAAATAGTCAGTAACTACTGTGGCTTTTGAATTTGTAGTCTTTTTTTACCAAGACATCTACATTAGGATTAGCCTTAAGAGCTAACTAAATTAGGTTGTTTTCGGTGCATATCAACTAGTTTTGAGCGATATTTTGATTTTATGTTCCTAAAAGGAAACATTTATTCACAAACATATATTGATCCAAATTTTAAGGGGATTGTTTTTGTCTTAGACAACCGTATTTAAGGTATCCGACTACATTCGGAACCGTGATCTTAAAAAAGCGCATAAATGGACAATTTTCATGATATTTAGTGTCACTTAGATTAGAATACATGTATAAAATTGTTTTAAGGAAAAATAATGTTTTTAAAACATTCACATTATTTTCAGAGTTACAAACAATTGAAATAATTATTGGCGGTTTTTTTTTTTAAAATTTCTCCCGTCTGTTGACGTAAAACATGGTACTTCTAACCCACTTCTAAGTTATATATTTCAAAAATTCTAGTTGAGTTTCTGTACAGAGATCTGAGCTAGAGACAGGCAAAATATTCTTATAATAGAAACATTTTTCACAAAAGGAGACTATTTTGAAAATGGGTCATTCTATGTTCATTTTTTGTCAAAATAGTGTAATTAAATTGTTTTTTTTATTGTAATACTATTCTAAAACAATTTATATATGATTAAAGACCCTAAATATCATAACATATCCATTACACGCTTTGTAAATCGCGGTTCCGAAACGTAGTCGGATACCTTAAATGCAATTCTTAAAAAATATATATATTATTATTATTTGTTTCAAGTTTTTTAATTTTTCATCAAGTTCGTGTAAGTACTTTTAAAACTCTGTCGTGGTACGCGTGCCATAGGTTGGTTACCCCTGCTCTAAGGCAATGATTTTGAACCACTGTGTCGCCATTTTTTTTTAAATTATTAATTGTACTCGGGAAAAAAAAGTAATAAAACCCAGAACCGAATCATTTAGGTGAAACAAACAGATTGTATTTGTGGTATATTTAATTTATCTTTTCAGATAGGATGTGGATACAAAACAAAAATTATTGGGTTCGTAACTACTGTGATAACGGACTCATCTGCATATGAATTAACTTTGACGGAAGAGGAGAAACTAATTTGCTCTATAATAATTGAGATTTAACTTCGCAAAAACATTTGGAAGAGAGTCACTAATCTTTACTTCGATTAAAATTAGAGACGATTATCTCTGTATTGCATAAACAAATAACAACACGAAAAAAAAAGCTTTAAAATACTGTTACAATTTTCTACAAGTTATTTGTGTGAATTCTGATTTTCAGCATTAACAAATATAAAAATGAAAGAAAGATCAGGACTTTTAAATGTAGATGACGAAATGAGAGTGGCAATATTATTTTTACGACCAAATATAAACAAAATTATCAAAAATCATCACGTTCAAATTTCGCATTAAATGTATTCTTATAATTAATTTGTAATTAGTTACTCGATAAATATTTTGTAATCTTTGTCGTACATATTATTTTTTATTTAACATTGAAAATTATTATCATAAACTATTTTACATAGTGTGTTACAGATGAGTAAAATTCTTTTAAATTTATTTTATTGTTAGTGTGTGTGCCGCCCAATTTTGAAATTGTTAAATGTGTACCACAACAACAACAAAAAAGGTTGAGAATCACTGTTCTAAGGTTTTGTTTCTTTTTTTTGATGCTGCATTGAGAAGAATATACCATTGTAAAAAAATAATACCGGATGCCGTGAAAAAAAAAATGGGAATTTTCTTACAACTTTCAAATTTTAATTACAATTAAACAAAGATATTCACTAACGGTTTTGTATGTGTTCCATAAAGAAAATACTAGAGGTTTTTTTTACTATGTTTTATTGCACGGTTTCAACTTGCGGACCGTTCGTTATTCGCGCGCAACACATCAAATTTATCGACTAACATCTTCTCAGCTGCAACTAACAAATTGAGTACCTCGATGGTGGACTGCGCTCAGAGGTTATCCGAAATTTACGCTGTACAAGTGTTACAGATGTAAATTCTGTGAATCATTATACAACTTGCGCTTGTTCTTGACCGTTTGAAAGTGCATCTAGTTTGCATTTCATTGATCAGAAACTTCAATATTTTCTTAATGGAATAAAACACCTTAAAAGAAAATTTTCCTTTGTTTATTTGTAATTCATTTTTAAAAGGTGTAGCCATACTTTTGGGGCACATGTTATTTGTAATTGCAATGTAGTATATTTTCCATGGTTAGAATGTTGTGTTAGTGTTTATATTGAATGCCGAGTAAAATGAAAAATGAAGGCTATTTTCAAATCAAATCATTTTTATATCTGTGTAAAAAAAAAAAATTTAAATCTTAAAAATTTTTTTTATATTACTTGTTTTTATTTCAAACATTAACTCATCAAATGAAGAATGACAGCAAGGAGAAGTTTAGACTGAAATCAGTATCATTTGTTTATAATTAAAAATCAGTTTCATCCATAAAAGGGTCATTACACCAGTTCATTCCATATTTCACTGTTATTTCTTATTACTAACCGTTGCAGTTTCAAATAAGAAAAAAAATTCTTGTGATTCTCCCCCGTACGACATCGACCTCAAAATTGGTCGATATGATTGCTTGATTGAAAGGATTTCCCGCTAAATTTTTAATACATTGTTCTTAAATAATGGAAATTTTTATGGCAATGGGCCATGAGCGGGCACATGTGGACCGCAGGTTGAGTATTGCTTCCCTGGAATATTCTCCCTCAAAATGGGGGTGGAACCGATCCAAAACGTATTTTCATTTGCATGATGCTCAAAGCTGCGGAAAACTTCAGGCGTAAAACTAGACCCTTGCCTCGATGAATTTCTTGGGCTCGATCTGACACCTTTGATGGAGTGGCATTAGAAGAAACACAACAACATCAACATTAAAACAATCGAAAAAGGAACTGGGCGATAATTTGTTTTGGTGTTGGATGCTTTTTTTTCCCCTCCGAGCTTTTTTTCCCCTAAAACTTGAATGATTAAACACTGATAATTATCTATTTATTCTGAATATAAAATAGTTATCGCTTCTAAGTGCTTAAAAATGTCAAGGAAATAAATTATTAGGATTAGTTTAAATGAATAATAAAAAGTATTTTTAAAAAAAACTCTTGTCTCTTTTTTTTTAAAAAAAAAGATTAACCATAGCTTGTTAACTGAAGAAACGTCTTGAAACCATTTTTTTTATCGGAGCTTCAGTATGAATAATTAATACGAAAAAGACTTACTTAATCTTAAAATAATTACCGGAATGCGCATATTTTTGGAAAAAATTGAGATCCCATTGATTTTACTGATGAGAACAGTTTGAGATTTAATTTGTTTAGTGAAATGGTTAATCAAATGGCTTTTATTGAGAAGATATCTTTCTTTCGTAAGTAAAAAATTTTTTTTTCTATTTAAAAAAAAAAACTGTTCTGGTTTATTTCGTTAATTGCCTTTCATTCATTTTTTTTTTCTAATTAAAAAAAATTTCATATTCTTTTGTAAAGGATAAAAGTGATATAAAACTTATCATGCAATTTATCGAAGTAGGATTATTGAATGCGTATTTATCATCCTTCATGGGGAAAAAAAAGAAACTTGTTTCCTGTTAAATGAATAGTCAAAAAAAAGTAACAGCTAGTGATACAAATTTGTAAAGATAAACTTCCAAAAAAAAATAAAGTTTTAAAAGTTTTTTTTTTTGCAAAAAAGAAAGCAGGAGTAACTCAAAATCGTCTTTACACACTTTGTTCCTTTTGATTTTGAATTTTTTTTTTATTACAAAAAATCACTTACGTTTCCTCCGAAATATTACCTTGTTATTGTAACATTTGTCGGCACCTTTGAAGTGTATTGATCTTTAGGGAAAAAAACACACTAATATTTGGATAATTTGAATCGGTCATCGCTCCTGACGAACTTTAAAAAAAAAATTAGAGTTCGTGTTATGTAAATCCTTTAAAAATCTATTTAAAATCCGAATCGAAATATGTAAAATCAAAAGAACCCTACATTCTCATTTAAAAAAATGCTGTGAAGCATAAAAGGATGTGATTTTCTAAAAGATGCCAGTGTGTGAAAGGAATTGTATTGATTTATTTAACAGAGAGAAACCTTTGGGAATAAATCTTATCTTGTTCTCTTAAGAAAAACATCTTTAAAACTATTCTTTTATCAGCATCTCACTAGGAACAGCTTATAAAAAACATATATTCAAGTAATTCTTTTACGATTAATAGAAATATTTTTAGGGGAAAAAATGACTTTTTTTTTCTGTTTTTGCAAGGATTGAATTTTTGTTGAAAGTTCGATCTTATAAAAAAAAATGTTGCATGGAATAATAATGACTTAAACCACACACACACACACAGTGATTCCCAAAGTGGTCCATATGGACCTCCAGAGGTCCCCGATATTATTCAGGGATCTATGGAAAATTACAATTGATTTGGGGGTTCCTGAATAACGTCAAGGGGTCCGCGCAAGGTTCAATATAAACTCAAACTGAGTTGCACAACATCCCAGGAGGGCAAGGACCTACTGTGCCCATCCCAGTGTACTTGACCATTGGGCGCTGAGATACATGAGCAGATGTCCCGATCAGGTGGGTGGCCGCGGTAGCCGAGTGGTATAGGTATCGGACCGTGGCTTGCCTTTGTCCCGAAAGCCCGGAGCCCAGTACCACTAAAGTTAATCTGCCGTGTAGGGGCAGTGATGCACGTTAAATCTGTCGAGAGCTGAAACGTCCTCCGTAGGTATGCTGGTGTGTTGTAGTGGGTGCCAGCTCAGGTCGTCCACGTCACTTGACCATGGTTCAAAATTACGTGGTCCGTCGCCAAAAGCCCTCGTGTAGCTGAACAGTGGGACGTTAATATTCATTCATTCAATCAATCAATCACCCGATCAGGTGGTGAGTCTGAAGTGAGACCCCCAGTGTTTAAGTCCCTAAGCTTGGTACTCATTTATTGACCCACTGCAGTAGGGATGAACGGCTGAGTTGACCTTGCCCAGCCTGGGAATGGAACCCGGACCTGTGGCGGGGAATCGCAATGCGCTATGACTGACCACTGGGCCTTACGTTTAACATAAATTGATTCATTTTTTATTTTTATAGAAATTTAAATAAATAACAATAATTCACTTCATGCATATTCCCCGACTGATGTTGAACCCTATTACGCGTGGACCTAACTCAGATCCCCAGCGTCGTATTTATAAGAGGATGCATTTAGTAACCGGCGAATGAAAGAAAGAAATGACGTTTGTAGAGCAGGTGATAATGTACCACGTACTTTTGTAGAGTGCTACGGAGACTGGACGAAATGTTAAAGTATGTATACAGCAGGATACATTATCGAAAACGCAAGCTTTTGAGTGGCAACGCATTCTGAAAGTCATGAAAGTTTTACGTAGAACGCTCTGACGTCCGCAAACTTCACATTACTGAAAAACATCGAAAAGGTTTCTGCAGCGGCACGTAAAGAACAGGCTTTAAAACGACGACGAGGTGAAAACGAAAACAACTGTTTTGCACATCTTCCCATTCCCCTGATTTAGCCCCCGCGACTTCAGAATATTTCCAGAACTGGCCCATAGCCTTCAGGGTCGCCAGATTCCAATCTGCGCGAAGCTGCGCGACACCACAGGCTGAATTAAAGCGACAGCGCTGTGCGGATTCAGAAATGTTTCCTGGATGACCTTTCAAGAGATGGAATAAGTATGTTGTGTGTTGCTTAAAGTATCCGACTACCCTAAAATCAGGGATTTTTCAAAAAATTGACAATTTTTTATGATTTTATTTATAGGCTATCTTATAAGCTTAATAATAAAATACCGTTTTTTAATTTCCATTCATTAGAACAAAAACTACAAGTGTTTTAATAAAAGAAGATGCTATGATTCTATACAAGATGCTTCAAACTTAAAAAATGCGTTTGACTCGAAATGTGTTTTTTTTTTTTCGAAAAACTCAAACAGGTACATGATTGCTCAAAAAGTGCTTCGAAAATAATTTGCTTTGTTTTTGGTGAATGTTTGTATAATAACAGTAGAATTGTTTCTTTTGACTTTCAGATTTATCAATCACTGTTTTATTTCAAAATTTACAGTCCCTTGCGTGAATATAAATCACTGTTTTTAAGCAATTTCATATAGTCACTAAGATAGAATGCTCTAGTTTTTGCAAAATTAAAATACCTGTCATCCTGAATGTTCTTTCAAAACATAAATAACTAAGTAACACATTAAAATTTTGTAAATTGAGAATGTGTTCAAAATTCTTGTGTTGCGAGCGGCCCTGTTTATGTAATTTTGCGTTATTTTCACCCGTTTTTTCCCTTTTAATAATAATTTTTTTTCTGTTTTCAATTTTATGATTTTTTCCTTAAAATATACTAAATAAATCTAAAAATCACAAAAAATCCCCATATCTCCATTTTTTTCAAAAAAAGTTGTCGCAAGTAGTCGGATACCTTGAGATCTTTATTTTAAAGGAGGATGTGTTTCAGCAATTTGAATGGCGTAATATTTTTTAAGTTATAGGACCAGTCCGGAACTCTTTTTTGAATCCTACCTCGAAATTTCTTTTTCAAACAAACGGGCAGATAAAATTTTCGATTATAAAAATTAGTGCTAAAATCTATTTCAGAAGAAGAAAAGTGGAGTGGGAATCCCTACTTTGAACCGGAAAGGTGGCATAGAGGATTTTGTGCGTTAAGTTGTTAAATCATTTAGAAATATTTTCTGAAGTACAGTCTGCTTTAATTTAAAACTTCAATAACTCATTTTTGAATAGCATACTGTTTCTACTCTTATTATAATAAAAACGTCGATATCGCTCTTTAAATAATCGTAGAAATATATTTTTTCTTATTCGGTCTTTTGTGTACGTGCACTTTTAGTATCTTTTCTCCAACAATGTACGAAACTTTTACCGAAAACATCTCCCCGACATTTTTGTGAGTGTGTGTTCCTGAAGCACTTTTGTGTCAAAAAGCCCCTCATATTCTAAAGAGAGTCTAACTTAATATATTTTTTTCCCGGCAAAAAAGACACGTAATCAATCATCAGATGCGCTTCAGAAGTCAGAAGATTTTACTTTCCTTTCACGCCAAATAAAAGTACTCGTGAAGATTTTATGGCTTATTTTTTTCTCTCTCCTGCAGCAGAATTCGTGAATAACTCATTCCACTTCGTTCTTTTGAATGTCCTCTCTTCTAATCTTCTCCCAACTTTCCCTCACAACTAAGCAGCAACCTTGCATTCGACTTGGAAATGGGTCCCCTTCCACAAAGAATGATGTTATCGAAAAAAGACGCCATCTTATTTATACATTTTTCAAGCTGCTTAACGTACTCTCAAGCCTGCAGGTTTCAAAAGCGGCATCAAATATTCAAAAGCGCATCCTACAGCGGCCAAGTTCTTTTCTCTATGTTTCAAGATACATGATCCTAAATACCGAAAGCACATTTGCCAGCAGGACTCTGATGAGAGGAAGGTATAGGGAGGTACAATGAATTCTTCTCTTTCTATTCCAGCATCATAAATTCCTGAATTCTTGATTAACGCATGCCTGGGGCGAAAAATGTTGCTAATGAAGACCTTTTAATGTTTGTGTTGGTTTAAACTGCTTGTGCCGCTAACGTGCGATGTGTAATGATATTACGCAAACCATTGACTTTGGGGACGAATGTTTTCTTTGCTACGGCGATGTGAGAATTGCACCTTCTTTTGTGTGTGAACCCTCCTCATTAACTTTGTTAGTAATAAGGAAGGTATAAAGTTAGTTCAGGGATTAGAAAGGCAACAAAAGTTTTATTAATGGCAATGTATAATCTGAGTTCATGTTTTGTTTCTACTAGTTAATAATGCACAATGTTTTTGCCATAAAGTTCCGAAAATGGCTGTATATATTTTATGATACTAGGTAAATCTGTGGAGTAAATGTTTCGAACAATAATTACGTGCATGAGACTTCCTGAACAATAATTACATATGAGTTAGTATGAAATATAAACGAGACATTGGGCTTGGAGTATGTTAGAAGTGTTCCCCGCGGGTGATACCTCACCCTAAGTTAATTTCGTGATCTAGAGGTGTGGGATTGAATAAAGAATCAGGCGCTGTCACGATCTTTTAAAATGTCTTTTATTAAGATCTTAAGGTATCCGATTATCCTTAAATCATGATTTTTTTCAAAAAATTGTCAAATTTTTCTTATGATTTTATTTTATAGGCCATCTTTTTTATCTTTATAAAATACCAATTTTTTTTATTTTCCAGTCACTAGAACAAAACTACTGGTGTTTTAGTAAAAGCAGAAGCCATAACTTTACACAAGATTTCAAACTTTAACATGCGTTTTACTCGAAATGTTTTTTTCTGAAAAGCTCAAACAGACGGCGATTGCTCAAAAAGTTTAAAAATAATTAGCTAAAATTTTATGTATGTTCAATATAACAGTAGAACTATTTTGACCTTCAGATTTATCAATCATTGCTTTATTACAAAACTTACAGTTCTTTATGTGAATATAATCACTGTTTTTTCAGGCAAATTCGTATAATAGCTAAGATTAAAGTGTTCTAGTTTATGTAAAAATTAAAATATCTCTTATCCTGAACGTCATTTCAAACATGAATAACAAAGGAACACATCAAAATTGAAAAATTGAGAATTTGTTCATAAAATTTTTGTACAGAGTGGGCCCCGTTTATGTAATTTTTTTGCACATTTTCACCTGTTTTATCCCATTTTCATAATAATAAATTTTTTTTCTGTTTTTAATTTTAGGTTTTTCTCCTTAAAATATACTAAATAAATCTGAAAATCGCAAAAAAATCCCCATATCTCCATTTTTTCAAAAAAAAAAGTTGTCGCAACCATTCGGATACCTTAACTTAAACACTAACAATGATAATATTTATATTATAACTTATATATAGCGGGATCTGAGGCAGAGAAAACACACAAATACGTATTACCAAAAGAGCGCTCTTTAACCACTATATTTAACTTTCTCCTGCCTATTCCTGATCTCTGTTTATATCACAGTTACTAATAGATACTAGAATGATCCTACCTTAATCTCTTCTTGTTTAATCGCAACCTCTCGATCCCTCAACATCTTAGATTATCTAGCGTGAATTCGGATCCACCTGACTTGATCGTTCTGTCACGGATAGCTTCCACACGCAAATGATTTGCTTTCTTTCCCTTTCCCTCACAGTTCACGCGCTTAAACCACAGATCTTCGCATAATCACTTCAATAGTCATCCGCTTACTTTAAACTTCTATTTAAAAGGTTTCCTCACTTGCATGTTCTACGTTTCTGCTTCTGGATTTGGTTGGAAAGAACTTTGCCTTTTCGGCCCCAAAGAACCAAGAGGAGATTTTAGTAGAAAACGCGATGAGCCCGTCACAATATATTTTTCTCGTGCTGGTTAGATTTAACATTTTTAGCAATGGAGATTTTTCTATTACTGTCTAATAAGGTGGGTCAAAAAAATATTTTTTTCAGAATTTCAAAACCTACCTATGAAGAATAGATGTTCTATGACAGCGGTGATGAACCTTTTTATCGATCAATGTGACATTTTTTCTAAAAAAAATGTTTAGTGAAGTGTAGACGTGCTGTCAAATCATTTTGACTTGTGATTACTGGGAAAATAATAAAACTAAATACTAACAATTCAAACAACATTTTATTTGCATAGAGCTTCGACTCAAACTTACTCCATTCAAACATTTCTGTAATTTGCTCTATATTTTAATTATTGTTCATAATGTAGAGTCAGCAATACCAAAATCTTTACAGATTTCCGTTTTCATCAACAGCCTTAAGAAGCTCCATCTTCATTTTAAGCAAAATAGCAATTTGCTTTCCCTCTGAGCTCTTTGCCATTATACTCGTAAAAAAAAAAATTCTTCTAAAATAGGAAGAAATAAAAAACACGAGCCAAACTCGAGAACTTTTACTCACACTGCGATGCATTCGTTACGTAATTCCAAAACCAACCAATGAGAGATTAAATGTTTTTGTGTGGTGTTCGTAGGGGTGAAAGGTGTGAAAGTAGCAAATATAAACAAAATTGGCTTGTGTCAAACGCTATATATTCCAATGTTATTTCAAATCCAAGTTGGCCTTTCTTGATGTGAAAGTCATTTAAACCACTTTTTATTTCACAAACCCCTTTTAAATCTCTGGTGTTTTCCGTATTTGTTCATTCCCAGAAGGAAAATCTTTTCGCTTTTCTTTTAAGCTATTATTTTCGTTTCATACATAAAATCCGACTACGTTCGGAACCGGTGCTGGGCGCATAAATGGATAATTTTATGATATTTAGTCATTTAGATTAGAATGCATGTATAAAATTGTTTTAAGGGCATTTTGATAAAAAAAATTATTTAAATACAATATTTCGCCAAAAAATTAACTTGAAATAACCTTTTTTAAAATCTTCTATTATATTTGTATATAGCTCAGACCGCTGTACAGAGGCTCAACTACGATTTTTGAAACATTCACATTATTTTCAGAGTTACAACCATTTGAAATAATTATCGGCGTTTTTTTTCTTAAAATTTTTCCCTCTGTTGTCGTAAAAACGTGGATAAACCTACTTCTAAGCATATACATATATATTTCAAAAAAATTCTAGTTGAGCCTCTGTACAGACAAATTGAGCCATATACAGGCAAAATATTATTACATAATAGGAAGCATTTTTCACCAAAAGGAGAATATTTTGAAAATGAGTCATTCTATGTCTATTTTTGGTCAAAATACGTACTTAAATAATTTTTATTGTAATACTCATTCTAAAACAATTTTATATACATTGACCTAAGTGACACTAAATATCATAAATATTACCCATTTATACACTTTTGCAAAATCACGGTTCCGAACGCGTAGTCGGATACCTTAAGAGAAAATGCATGAAAATACATAGTTTTTTGGGACTATCGTATTATTTCGTGTTAATCAATATTTCGTATTAAGCGTTTTCGTGTTAAACGTATTTCACTGTATTTAGTATTTTTAATGGACTGTATTTTTTAATTACATTTTTTCGCTATTTAAAGTGTTTTCGCATTTAAAAATTTTGCTTCTCAGCCATAAAACTTCAAAAACTCGACTCTTAATTAACTTCTTAGCATCGATTGATTTGATTAAACCGTTATATTGAAAACCGTTTTTCAGGTTGATTGAATATTAAAAATTTTAGAAAAAGAATTTTTCTTTTTTAAACCAGATTAGAATATATAAGACAATAGTAATCAGTTTCTCGTGTGTGCATGAGAGTGAAGAACGCGTATTATGTTCAAAAAAATTTATCAAAATATCAGTATAAGAAGATATTATAAAAACTTTCGTCCAAAAATAATATCGGTTTTTTTTAAAATAAAAAATGTCTTTAAAAATATCTGTCGTTGATTTTGTAAATGAGAGCTGGAGATTTGTTTACACAAATTTTTAATTGATCATCTTGTAGTGAAATCCTTATTTTTTATTTTTGTTTTCTCAAAACTGAATAATCTGATCTCTTTTCATTGCTTTCGTTTCATTGATTTTTCCTTAATTAATATGTATAGCTAACTACTCACTGCAGAGGGAAAAGATGCTAATTAATATGTCGTTTATAAAAGCGGAGTTATTGAAATTGCGGCTATGTTTCTAACTTTAAAAAAATTAAAATATTCGTTAATTACAATAACAATATACAAAAAAAAATTATTTAATTTTGAATTGGCTTTTAAAAAATTTGATATTTTGGAAGAAAAACTTTGGAAGTATCTTTTTTTTTAAAAAAAATATTTCCTAGTTTTTACTTACTAAAAAATAATTTATTCCAAAATTATAATAAGTATTGATTAAATTAGAGTTTAATACAAATAAAACTGTTTTAAGAATATTAAAGAAAAATTATTTAAATGCAATTTTTTTTTGGTAAAAAATGAAAAAAAATTACATTTTCAAAGCATTTTGTGTGTGTCAAAAATGCTTTTATATTAATAATACTTTGCCTATATAAATCTATACATGGCCTGATCTAGGATTTTTGAAAAATTCACTCTAATGATCAATTGAAATAATAATGGATGGTTTTTGTTAAAATTTATCTACTCTGATGTAATAAAATGGGAATAAATCCAGTAATAAATTATATATTTTAAAAACTGGATTTATAACCCAGTATATGTCTTAGCTACATACAAGAAAAATATTATTATGGAAATATTTATTTTTTATAAAAGGAGAGTGTTTTGAAAATGTCATTCTTTCTTTATTTTCTGCCGAAAAAAGAAAAAAAAATGCATTTAAATAATTTTTTCTTGTAATAATATTCTTAAAAGAATTGTATATGTATATTCTAATTCAACTAACACTAAATATAAAAGAAAAATATCCTACTATATTAATTATTTAAAAAATTACTGTTCCAAACTCAGTCAGTAACCACCGGGTATGTAATGAGCTTTTGTACTGCAATTGAAAGTAAGCGTTTAAAATTATAAGAACGTATTACTTCTGAATCGAAGTTTTATGAAAATTTAGTACTTACACGCGCGTATTATCGCAACCTATTAGCGACATTATATGAAACGATGCACTTATTGCCAATTCAGCGCATACGCGCCATGCGGAAATTTAGGTTACCAACTTCATAGCTGCCCGGTTGCCAGCTATTTGCCGCATACGTAAGCCGAAAATTTTTAGTGCTAATTTTGCGGGATATTTGTATGACCCGTTACGAAATGCGTCATTCGATTTTGATAATTTTAAAAACACATCTTAAAAAGTACTTTCGTAATTCCACGGAACCTCCCTGATGGGAAGATTCATTGAGTTACCTATAAAACCTTACCTAATAAAATTAGTTGGATTTTGTGTGGGAACGTAAAGCTACTGTGTGTGTGTGCTTGGCGATTCTAGGACGACAATATCTTAAAGGCACTTTTAATTGTACTTCCTTATAGCATAACGGGCAATTTGGGTTGTTCGGATACTTATATTTTGTTCCAGTAGTCGGCATACCCTTTGTTCAAAATACCCCTGATTTCTGCCGTTTGTCTACTTGTTTTCATATCGACCTCCTCGTAATGGAAGGATATTTAATTTATTCCTTTAAATTTTTCTTTTTTCATATGATCCCCAAAGTACCCGGTGCTATTTTTAAGCACGAAGAACTGCTTTAAAATTGCTTTCAATATAGAAAAAGGATCGTTAAATTGTAAAAAGACGTCTGCTATTGTGTTGGAATTCTTTTTAAAAATGGCTTAAAGTGCATTGTTTAATTTTTAGAATTTATCTAGATAAATCCACTTTTAAATATGTGATTGATAATTTATTTAAAAATAATGACCTTGAAAAGCAGACATTTTGGAAAATTGAGTTGTTTTTTTTATTCGTTTTTAAAATAAACTAAGGAAATATGCTTTCAATGCAAAACGCTAAGACGAAATAATATCAGTTTAACACGAAGTATCATTAAACGTAAAATGACAAACTTCTATGTATTTCCTCACATGCATTTTTTTTTCTCTACGCGGAACCAAAATCGCTTAACACGAAAAAAGTTCCCTTATGGGAATGAACAAAATACCGAAAAGGCGAGATTTAAGAGGGGTGTTTGAAAAAGTTTCCGTATTATCGGTCTGTTCTACTGTATCATGGGAAGAATTCGTAGCAGTGGTATTATACCGTGTATAAAAAATTCCCTATTTTGACAGAAAAAGACGTTTTTGTTTATTCAAAGCTCAAAAAATTTCATTAATACAGATTCCGACGACGATAATGAAATGAATGTAACGGAAATTCCTGCCCCGCCCGTCTCCTGAACTGATACATCATGAAAGTATGCAAAAGTTATTTCCAGATGCACATTCCAATGGTGAAATGAATAACAAACGAGCTTGATATCGGAAATCGCAAATTTTGTTGACAATTTGATGCTGAAAAAGACAATGCAAAAGAAAAAATATAGCTTGCTTCTCCAAAAACCTATTAAAGGCTGTTAGTTTATAAAAACTTGTGGTACTTTTGCATGAAATCTCTCAAGTACCTTCGTTAAATATTTTTGTTTTCATTGATTTTTTTTATAAAATACACGGCTGTATACATATCATTGTACCAAATGTGTACTTTAAACCTGAACCTAAACCAGCGGCAACAGTCAATGAGGGCCAAAGTTTACTTTACGTATCTCAGTTTACGTGACGTTAGGCGCTGAGGTGCTTGTGTTTCAACAGCTTCCACCAATTTTTAAAGTGCTTAAAGTTCCGGCAAGTCTGGTACTCATTTATCGACCCACTAAAGGGATGAAAGTCTGATTCGACCTTGCCCAGCCCTGGATTTGAACCTTGTACCTGTGGCGTAGTAACGCGTTACACTACCGCTCAGCCACTTGTCTTCAAAATGTACTCTAATAAACTTAATTTTGTTAAATATATGTTTTATTGTAATATCCTTTAACACGAAAATATATTTGTCCCTTCAATTGCGTATTTACCGATTTTTACTGTACCTGTTCAGTTATTTACCTATAACTTCTTTTAATATTTGATATTAGTTTTGATAAAAATGTTGGTAATTTACAAAACTTACGCATTGTAATTATTATTGCCTCCTTTTTACATAAATTAAATTAAAAATCTGTAAAAGCCTCTGTATTTTTTAGGTAAAAAACATTTTAATTCGACTCATTATATATTATGATTTCAAAAGAACAATATTTATTTCAGTTGATTGAGCAGATGGAGAAATCAATCAATGACTGTTAGAATGCAACCAAACAGTTAAAAAAAAACAACGGAAAAGTAAAATGTAAAATCAATCAGAAATTAATTTGAACTATTTCCACTTATGTGGTTATAGTAATTTTAAAAAACACTTAGTATTGATAATAAATTATGAATACGTTAAATTCGACTGTAATCGTTTGTTGACACATGTTATAAAAATTAATATGTCATTAAAAATTAGGAAACGACAAAAATAATCGTTTGTATAAAAATGTAACAAAAAAAAAATTTTTTTTTAATTTCCTTTTTTGAATTTAAGATAACGATAAAAATCGTTTTCATCAAAGTGTAATTATCGATGTTTTATTTAACTGTAAATATTAATTGTAGCAATCACTAAAAGAATTTTTGTTTCTCCAAAACGCGTTTTCTTAATGAATTGAAGTGAAAGAATTATTTTTCGATGTTATTGAATTATTACATTTGGATTTTTTAAAGTTTTTTTTTTTTATATTAGTAAAAATATGCATAGGAAACGCATTTTTCCTCTAATAAATTGAAATTAAATAGTAATAATTGTTAAATGATTGCGTTTGTATTTTTTGAAGTTCTTGTTTTGTGCGACAAGAATTAAAAATATGCTTTCAAGTAATTTTGTTTTGTAATGTAGAAATTTTCTGCTATATATTCATACCTATACACTGATAGTGTCATATAAAGATAAATAACAACATTATATACTTATTTTTTACCTTCCATAATAAACAATCATTGTCAGGTTAAGATGAAAATAAATTTTAAAATGACTTATCTAACATTTTCGGAATTTTTGCCATGTATCCATAATAGAAAGTCGAGAATCCTGCAAATTTAAGAAAATTCAAGAAAAATATCATTTCTACTTTTCAAAAGTTGGAGTAGACTTGCTGAAAATAAATATAAATCACGAATTTCCAGACATATGTACATTGTTTTGTGTAGATCCACCTCCCCTGTTTCTTCAGTACCTTCCATTTAATCTCCTCTTTTTGTTTATACATATGCTTAAGATCTTAAAATAACTGAATTATTTACGTAAATTCAAAAACCGCAAAGCTTTTGGACTTGTATTCTTTTTAATATTTTTTCTTTTTATTCTAAGAGAGACCCTTAAATATAACCTTTAAAATAAATGGATGGAAAAAAGAACAATACAGTATTGCAGAAACAACGGCATAAGATGCTTTCCTGCCGCAGGCACCGTCCCCTACAAAATATTAAAAGCAGGAATAAAGGGCCTTATAACAGCTAAGAATACTTAGATGGGTGAAGCGTGAAAAGCTCGTAAATGTCGCTATAACTGTAACTTCCATCGGATGTTTTGCAACAAAAGCGAACTTCTGTTTAAAGAGAGGATTTGCTGGCGAAATAACATTTTTCGAATATCATTCCTCTTGAAAAGTAGCGTATTATGTATTAGAAATAAACTCGTCAACGGCGTAATTTAGACGCAAGATCTATCTAATTTTATAGCTTTAGAGAGAAAGGAATTGTATCTTGCTACAATGTTTATCACTTTTCAAACTCTTCTGCAGCCATCCGTTTTAATATTATATTTAGGATAGAATTATTTGGGTCTAAAATACAGGGAGAATTTGGTAGTAGATTTAAAAATTTAATATTGTCTTATAATGCGCTTTGTATTGTAACTTATATAAGTACTGTTGGCATACCCGTTCTTCGCCCGGGTGAATTGAAAATTTAAACAATACAAATTAGCTGGGCAAAAAGAAGTTTTTAATGAGATACTTTACGTGAATTCGCGGGGTACCAAACTTTTTCTAAAAAAAGGGTTCTTGCATATCTCAGCTGAACAAAAAATCCATATTTGTGAAATTTTAAGTCTAGATTCACAGCTAATAAAAGGATTTTTTGATGGCTTATAAACGCCCTTAACTCACTTGTGGGTCGATTTTTGAGATCGTCTTCCTAAGCTGATCTCTGCTCAGCCATAACGTATTGCACATTTTGTGCAATGGATGCTAAAAATAGTGTAAATAATTTATATCTGTATGTAATACGTTAATATTACTTTCCGTTGTATTTATTTTATGTAAAAATTGTAGCGTTCTACAAATGCCGCTCCCGCGTTACAATGAAGGTTCAAACAGCAGCCGTTAAGTATTATTTTTGGCGACCCTGTTAGCAACTAGGCGATAGATTGAAACGCAGAAGTGAATATACTGTAGTGCCACCTGGTGGGAGTATTTCGCAACAAAGAGGATAGCACAAAACTTCTCCATGAAAATATGGCGCATGCCAATTTTCATAGTGATCGGTTGAATGGTGTTGGAATGAAGCGAGTTTATATACACAAACATCCATGTTTATATAGAGAGATTGTAAAATATGTTTACAGTTCTTGTGGGCAAAAATTAGCTTAATTTATGAAGATCACATGATAAATGCAATCACGTGTTCTCCATTGATTTCAAAACAAACCGACATTAGACACTTGCTTATTGCACTATTTGTAAAATTTAGTTATTACTCCGAATTTGCAACCGGGTAAACATGTTCAAGTATTAAATATTAAGGTTCTTCAAAAATAAAGAAAACTGTTCTTATATTAATACGTATGTAACACTGTATATTTAAAAGTTATCTTTCTTTTACTATTAAATAACATCCAGATGGCGTTACTAGTCTTTGAAGGAAATTTGCTTCTTCTCAAGTAAGATTCCCACTAACTTGGTGGTAGGCATTGCTTTTCTCCATTATGTAAGATAATGTAATGTGTAAGTTCTGAATTAAGTGTTTTTATCTATGTTTTGTGTCCTCTTTGTGTTGTGGAACGTAGAGAATATTCTACATTATTTTAATTCCCTGTATATTTTAACCAGTAGGATTATTTTACCCAAAATTAATAACAATCATAGCGCATCACACGTATACTTTTAAAACAATTGTATTTTGTTTACTTATGTACGTTATTATTGTTGACAAATTTGTATTTTTGAATGAAGATATCTTCAAAAAAAGTTGGCAGCAGTGAAGCACATGAGCTGATTGTATTTACAGAGCAATTATAATTGGATAAACATGTTCAAATATTAAGATCGCCGCCCATCCGGTATAGTGGTTAGTGACCCTGACTGCGGTGCCGTAGGGCCTAGGTTCGAATTATGCATGTTTGTAAATGTACAGTGCCTTCGCGGCATGAGAGTACTCTAAATAGCCGTCGAGCCGCAAGTCCTTTCGTGAGGTTGGTGGAAGAGGAAGAGAGGTGAGAGGCCTCTGATAACCCCTAGGATGTTCTCCCTCAAAATTGGGGAAACCGAGCAAAATCGTACTGTCGCCTGAATGGTACTCACAGCTAATGATAACGAAAGGCGTAAAAATCTATCTCTTCGCCGCGATGAATTTCGTGAACCTTGATCTGATGTTACTGTCGATCAGGTGGCATAAGCAACAACACATTAAGATTTCTTCAAAAAGTTTATCAATTTTTTTTATAAAAACCTTTTAATATACGTGTTTTTTAAATCAAATGAATTTTGTTTACATATGTGCATTATTATTCTTGACAAATATGTACTTAAAAAAAGTTTCTGTAAAAAGCAAAAGTTGACAACAGCAAAGCCCAGAAACTAACTGATTGGCTGAATATACGTGATTACATGTAACTATGACGTCATATGAATTTAGCCCGTGAATCGTATGAAAGGTCTTAATGATGTAACATTTGAGGTATTGTGTTTTTATTTTCGTTAATCCTTTACTAATTTTGTTATTTAACAAAATTAAATCGCACTTCGTTATCTATATTTAAAATTCTTACTTCGGGGGGGGAAATGTTTATTTGCGCACAATAAAGAGCAAATTATTTTTTGATTAAATGCTTTGCTTAGTAAATAGAATGTTTCGCTGATAATTAGTAACAGTGTAAAAATTCAGTTGAAAGTTTGAAAAAAAGTTTGCTTAGTCAGAAATTATTTGTGCTAACACAACATTCTGTCATCCGTAAAATTGAAACATGATGTAATGCACATACTTATCGGTTTTAAAGTTTTTGTATATGTACCTTATTCGGTTTTTAAAATTTAATTAAATTTGGTAGTTTATATTATATGAATAAAAGATAAGAGTTCAATTTCTTTTTAAATTAATTTATCTTAATTTCACTTCTAAGTGTCGCGATTTTTTATACCATTTGAATATCGTGTCAATGAATGACAAAATTTATGTTCTAACATCTCATCACTTCATCTTAGAAAATGAATTTCAAAATTAAACAATTGTAGTGAAAATAGGTTTTGATACGTTTTATTCACGTGTTAGACTAAAACTTTTTCAGATTGAACGGAGTCTAATTTTTATATCTTTACTTTGAATCTCATTGAACTATAACTTAATATATTTCAAACTTCCACCGTATCTTTTGCGGTGTTATTAATTGCTTTTCTTAGCAAAAAGCCTTCATTTCATTGCTTAAATAAACAAAAAGATACTAGTATCTCTCTAAGCTTCTTTAATCTATTGCGCAACACTTATTCGAATTGTAACCGCATGCATAAATTCGAATTTATTATTTTCACAAGCCGAACAATAGCTATCTGTTTCGTATACTCATTGTGCGCGAAACAAACCACGCGAAATACTCTTTTCGCACAAGCAATTTTAAAAACTTTTTTTTTTTTTCTTTTTAACTTTCTTTTCCCTTTTTTATACAAAACTCACTAATATTCAGCCATACTCAAAATTGCATCCATTGGTACCCTTTTCTTGTCCATAATGGCCCAAAGATACATATTAATTAGAAAATTGTTGTTCGGTTTTTTCGTCATTGTGTCTTCTGCTGCTTTACTGTGTTAAACGTATCATTTTTTCACTGTGTGATTCTCCCCCTTCCTTCTGGTGTTTTGAAATACTTTAATTAAATCATATTACTGTTAACAGGATTCGCAGTTTGGAATATGTTCATCAATGGGATTATTGCTTCTTTTTAGAAGCTGAGATTTTATTAATTAAGGACTTCAAAGAAATTTTTTTAAGGGAAAGGGATACATTGTCTTCTAATTTTCAATTCGTAGAATGTGTTAATAGAATACTTAAGGTGGTGGTTTTTGTTCTTTGCGCCTCAAAATATTCCTCGCACGGATGGGCGTAAATAATTTTTCCGCTTTAGTTAATCTTTCTCAGATTTTATTTTACTGCTTTTTTTTTAAAAAAAGAGAAAAAAAAGATAAGGAAAACATGCTTTTTTATCTTTTGTAGATTTTTTTTCTCTGTCTTTATGATGTCGTTTTCTGTTCACGCTTGTGGCAAATCTTCGAAAGTGGTATTAAATATCTTAAAAGAGAAGCACGTATTGTTAACTTTCATTTTTCCCTCCTGTCGGCACAAAGCCTTTAAAACAGTATCTCTGCTTAAATGTATACTACAGGCTGCATTAATAAAACAAGCGAAAACAGCTTTAAAGGTTTACTGAAGCAAAAAAAAAAAATTCTTAAGATTTACCGTAAAATCCGGCGTATAACGCGCACTTTAACACAAAAAAATAAGATCGAAATTTAGGGTGCGCGTTGGCACGCCGAATATAAAAAATGAGAGCTTTAAAAAAATGAGTATTAAAAAAAATTTAGACTTATATCGAAATACTGCTTTCTTATTTAAAAGAAAGAACAATCTTGAACTTTCATTGTTGGATAACATGTACAGGATTTTTTGACCATTTTAAGGCGAATAAACGTACACTGTTTCTTGTTAAAATTAATCCATTCAGGCGCTTCTGTGAACCCAGTTCGCAACACTTTCTTCTGTAGAATAGCCATTTCTCGTTACCCTTTTACGTGTGCTAACATTTCTTCTTAGGCATGTTAATTAGTGTCATTTCATTCCCCACTCCCTTTATGGAGCTTTCGCCAATATCAAACATTCTTGCTGCAGCACGATTTCCATTTTCTTTTCGCAAATAGAATCACTTAGATCTTGAAACCGGCACTGTGTTTTGCTTCGTTTACCAGTTACCTTCGTTTATTTATGTTAAGATAACGTGCACCACGTCATATGTATATTTTTCAATTGACTCTTAATTTTATTTTTCTACATTAGGAGGATTATCAAAAGATTTATGATGACCAATAATATGTAATCTGCTTTTTTCTTTAAAAAAAATCAGTGAAAAATATGTTTTTTAAGAAAATGTGTCCTGCCAGATATTCTGGAAAGACTATCCAATCCATTTTATCGTTCTTGCTTTGTATTCATTTTAATTATTATTCAATTAAAGAACTGCTGGGTAATATTTAAAAAGAAAAGTACGCATAATGTTTGAATTGAACAGAAACAGAAAACAGAAAAGTCTTTTTTTTCCCCCAGCCTTAAAATTGCTCTTAAAAATTTGACTACGTAGTTAAAAACTTTTTACGAATCCATCTAGATTTTAATTTTGAACAGAGTAACCATTTCACAGAGAATAATAACAGACATTTATTAAGAGACCCCTTTCTGAAACAATCGCCGACGCAAGAAATAAATATCATTACTTCCTCGTAAAACGGAGGCAGATTTACATACAAATTGAAACATTCAACTGAAATCAACATCGCCCGTATCTATACTCGTTTTAAGGCACATAAACGTGTTCCAATGAGGATTTTTATTAGTTCCTGCAGTGTGCTCATTCCCATGGAATTAATTGCCTCTCCCGACGTAAACAATAGGAGATACGGTTGCAGGCCTATAAATTACATCGGGACGTCGTGTCGGTGAAAATAAAAAACTGTTCTTTTTCTTTTTGTCTTTAATAGAAGGAAAAATGCGATTATCTTTGATTGGATTGGATAGAAACCTCGTGCCGAAATAGATTACCTTGGTATCATGTTAATGAAGATTGTCTTGAAAAGGAAAATGCTCATTTTTTGGGATTGCTAATAGCATCGACGAATGTGGAAATCGCTGAGATATTAGTTCAGAAGTTTAAAATTTCATATATATTAATTTGGTATTTAAGATTTTAAATCGTCGTTTCTTTACTTTGTTTACAATCATAGCAATATTGAATGCATAAGCGATTTGAAGCTATATTTTTCAAATCCTCTATTATCAGTTCGCACTCTCCCTATATATATATATATATATATATATATATATATATATATGCTACATATATATACATATATGGGAATCCAAACTCTAGGGCTTCAAAAAGGTGGATTCTTCAGATGCCTGGGTTTTTATGGCGTGGTGTCTAGGGGTTTTTAGGGTGTATTAGTTAATTTTGAAATAAAATAGACAACATAGTTTAAGAAAGAAACTGGTTGAAAACTAAATAATTTATTATGAATTACAGGGGAGTATTTACATGGGGAATATTTCAAAAGAATAGAAAAGTTAGATAAGCATATTTCGAAAGAATAGGAAAGTTAGATCACATTACTTTAAGGAATTCAATTGAGATTAAATAGAACTCATTATGGTGCTATTAAGAGTTACTACCTGGCGCGGACGAACGGCGCTGGCGCGCGAAATACGATGTTTCTCGACGGGTGTTAGTGGGCCTCCGCTTGTGCGCGTTTATGTCGAGGTTTTAAAAGGACGCTAGATGGCGGTGATGTGGAATGTTTATTTGTAACTCTCCCACCCTAAAGCGATATGATCTAACCTTTTACAAATGGGATATCCTATATATATATATATATATATCTTTTTCAAATTTTCAATCGTTAATAAAATAATTTTTATTCATCCACTCTAGTTCAAATATATTTTTTTAAACTTGTAGGGGATGACACTTGATGTTCATGCACTTTTTCCAAATATTAATTCATTAATTAAATTGAATTAATTGATAAATAGTAACAAACAAAAATAATAGCCCAACACCATGTAGCTCAATGGATAGCGCTTTGGACTTCTAAACCAAAAGTAGTGGGTTCGAGTCCCACTTGGGATGGCCTAATTTCTAACATTGGGATTCCTTTTTTACTATACTATTTTATTGGAATAATTAAATTTAATGAACGAATAAAAAGAAACAAACAAAAATATAATAGTCCGACACCCTATATAGAAAGGAAAATGGAAAATCACTTTCTATTTTTCCACTCAATATTGAGATTCTGATGTACATATTTATATTAATCGTAATTATTTAATAAAAAGTAATTAAAATAAATTTTTTCTTTGTTGACCTAAGTAGGAGTTGACTTATTGTTTTTTTATCTTACTTGTTTTATGTTATGTATAAATTCTCAGAGCTATAAAGGAAAGTTAGAACCTTATAAAGCAAGATTAATTCTACTTCTCTGTCCTAAGTCAATAACAGCTTTAGAAATCAGTATAGTTTTGCTTTTCCGTTCATTGACTTTTGGTTCATGTAATAAATGAAGGAAAACCCCTGCTTTTTAGAAACCAATAGTGGTGGAAAGAAAGATGTAAAAGCAAAAATAAATGCTACCATTAAAGAATTCTTATTCTCAATTCTATATTTATTCATAAGTATTTAATATTAATCATGATTTACATTCAAACCACAGAAAAAGAAACTATTGTATATTTGCTAATTTAATGATCTCTTCCCCCACTGTATTTTGTCTTTTTTTTATGTCACTGGTTAAGGATGGATTTAATTTGTATTTGTTTCAAAGTTTTGAGAAAGCGTGATTGATTTTAAATGATTTATTCTAACTACTTTAAAAAAAAGTTTTATTACATTTTATAACATTTTTGTTACGGTTTTAATTGTGATTACGTTTATAATATTAATATTATTTCTTTCAATACTATGTATATCAATTATCTTAACCACTACTCATCATTTTCATTAAAACTGCTAATTAAGCCAAGTATGATTAACCCTTTTATATATTCTGAATCACAATTATTTTCCACTTTTGACTCTTTACCTTAATTGTTTCAACATGTGTTCTTCGTTTGTATCATCATTTTCTATAGACAATATCCTGTGTTTTAGCAAACAAAGGTATCTTGGATAATACATCGTCATTTTCTGTTAATCATCTTGTCTTTACAGACTAATTGCTACGAACAATGCCTTTCAGCGACAGTCGATGGAATTTTAACTGTAAGACATTGAAATACAGTTGCCATTATTAAGAATACATAACTATAAACAAGAACTTTAATTAGCGAAATTCGTGCTCACATTAGCTCGCGGTTATATTCTCCGTCGAAAAGAATCATTTTCTTCCTTTCGCTTCAGTTATTTTTTTTCACCGGGGAAACCAGATTTCGAATAATAGAACAAACACACAAATGTTTCATTTCGCAGACGACAAATTCGAAATGACAAAATATCTCTTTTATGATTATACATTTTGAGTTAGTATGTAAACAAAACCGATTTGCAATAAAAATAAAAATTGAAAAAAAAAACCGAAAGAGAATCTATCATTCGCAAACAAAAATCGTCTGTAGCAAAGGAGCCATTTTTCACGCATCATTTATTTAATCTCGGACCCAGAAAACGATGTTGGCAACCGAGAGAATTTTTGTGGACCTTTTCTCGTAAAGAATGGTTCCATTAAAGCCACAAATTCGGAACAAATTAAGTTTGGAAGGATTTATACTCGAAAATATTATATTTTGGAATGCGTTTTCGAATGTCGTCAGTGCCGATAAAAGAACGGAAATGGGAAAGTATAACAACAGAGCCGCCGAGCGGAATTGTATCTCTAATTCCTCCGTCAATATGTAAACAGAGTAACGTATCATAAATTTAGTTCCGTGTGCAGCTTTGCGATTCCTGATCAAATCTTGTTTCGAATTGAAGGCAGGAATTCTTAATAGGATGTATGCAGTTTGCATTCTTATTTTGCTTCCGATTCGGGGGCACTCTTGTTCTTTGTGAATTCACAGAAAGAATAACCCTTAACGAAAGCTGTAGAATGGGAAATGATCTGAGTTATAAAAATGGTTTTATTTTTATGAGTGATCATTGTGAAAACTGACTGTTCAACGGCATGTCGTTTATTTTAGCAAAACACTATAAAACTTCCTCCTGGGATACCGTTTTTGTATTTTTCCAAAATTCGATCATTCAGTATGCTGTCATGATAAAGAAAGTAAGATTGATAAAATCTTTTTTTCCATCTTCGGATCTTTTTAAAACCAGTCCTTGGGTATTATAAATTCATATTTTGTTAACGGTGTATTATGACTTTGTAACGAGTAAAGAGCACTCGAAATTCAAACTGCCAGAAATCTCAGTTAAAAAATCTTTGAATTCACCAGGCTAGCTTAAAGCCCATAATTATAATTTTATTCAACCAATCGCATGAAACTGAACTTTTCCTAAGTTTTTAATCTCGAAGTCTTCACGCGATGTGGGTATTCAAATTCATGTGACGTCATAGTCTCATGTTAAGTGCAATCACGCGTTTACAATCAAACAATTCATGCACTTCGCTGTTGCCAGCTTTTGCTTTTTTCAGAAACTTTTATTTAAAAAGTATATGGTTTTTTAACAATAATAAAGTAAATGGTAAACAAAAATCCTGGATATAATTTTTGTATCAGTGTAATATTTTTTTTAAAAAAGGTTTTAATACTTTTGAATATTTTTAGCCAAAATTATATCCAATTTGAAATTGTACCTGGATCTTAGAAGTATGACAACGAGTTCAAGACTGATATCTGCTTCAAATTCAACGGAAAACACGCGACTGCAGTTATCATGTGGCCGTCATGTATTTACTCCATTGATTGGCGATTTTTGTTTGAAATTACTAAACCCTTGACCTCCGAGTTTATTATTCTATCAACTTGATATCGTAGCTTATGTTTCTGAATGAAAATAATTCTGTTGATTTATTCATCTTTACTTAATTTTACTACTTTTCTCTTTGATATGCTAAAAATTTAAAGCTTTCCCTTTTTCTTATTTCCAACATACCATTCCTTGGTTTGCTTTTTTTTTCAAATTTCTTTTATAATATAAATAAGTTTCACAGTTATTTGAGAATTTATTTTTTGGACTCATTTGGGGATGGAAAAGTTCAGTAGTTTGATTTTAATGTTAAAAATTATATATATATATCCTTTTTTTTTTTTTTCAATATTCATGTATTGTTACAAAGTTTATAAGAATGCGAGACTTCTTTATTGTGTCCCCAGAAGGTTATTATTTTTAAGATGTGTTACATTTTTGAAAATCTCTTAACGATATTTAGTAGACGATGATGTAAAATAAAGATCTATTTAAGCTTGATTCCAAACAATTTATTCGCAAAGAGAACTTTTAACTCATATCCGATAGTTTGTGGTGTAAAATAAAATTGTACTGGGTTTATACTATAATTAATTAGAATTAAAATTTACTGTTGGGAAAGATGGAAGAGAAAGAAAAAAAACTTTCAAATACATTAACATATGAGAACTTAGTGAAATTTAACCTGCGCATTTCGGTATCTCTCTACAGTATACAGTTTTCAGTATATCCTGTATAACTGTGTTAATATTAAATGTGTGTGTTGCATTAAAAATATAAAATACTAGCCATTACTCACCCATTTAGCTGGGTATATTCCGTGATGTATGACTGCATATTACTCTAAAGTTACTGATGTCTGAGCTGCAGAATTAAGCTGATTGTTCTTAAGTTATCTGTATTGCCTCATATCTTGATTCCTTTAAAAAGGGAAAGACTTGATTTTTGATCCTAGACTATTTTTACGTCATCTCTCTCTGAAAGTTGATTATCGCAAAGCCCATTCTCTTAGCCGATATCTGCTCAACAAAAGAAACATTCTTGCCAAATTTCAAGTCTGTAGAGGTCTTTCAAAAAATGAATTTTCTGTTTATATCGTTCCATTTTAACCCCTTCTTAGGAGTCGATTTTTGCAAAACCTATTTTTATCGGTTCTCTTTTCAACAAAAGATACTTGCTTGCCACGTTTAAAGTCTGTAGAGGTCTAATAGTTCGAAAATGAGAGTGTTGGACTCCCAAGGAGGCGTTATAGACAATTTGAGCATTGCCTGTTCTTAGTGGATCTTTACTCAATAAAATAAATAATCCTGCCAAATTGCAAGTTTTTTTGTGTAATAGTTCCAGTGAGTGAGTGAGTGAATGAATGAGTCTGTTGAGACAAATATTATTCAACTCAACAAAAAAAATGTAACAAAATTATAGAACATTATAATTTGAAAAATAATTTTTAAAATGAATTTGACAATTTTATAGTTAGGCATTTGCAATTTATTATATTTTGTAGTTTACGTAAACTAACTGTATTTATATTTATACTTTTGTAAATCTGAAAGCAATTTCTTTGTAACCTTTTTCGGTTTATCCGATTGGCAACAGTCCGTATTTTGGCATGAAACAAGTTGCGTTTTGATGATAGCGCAGTTAAGCCTAATGGAATAAAAAATGTTCTTCGAATTCTTTAAATCAATTTTCTATTTTTTTAACGTTATAAAACCAAACGTTCATAACAAGTCACTTTTCTCCTATATAGAGAGAGATAACTTAGCATCTGAATTTAATTCTATTTTGTTTTATTTTTGACCATCGTCTTTACATTTTACGAAAATACTAAAAGCTTAAATTTTTTTCAAAGAGGAAATTTTTTTTCGAAAACATTTCTTAAGCTGCTTATGTAAACGAAAAGTACTACAAAGAATTTACATAGTTTTTACTTTCTTCTAATCCTTGCAACTTCAGACCCTATGGGATAGTTTTCTAATACCTTGATGTTTTATTCCAGGTTTCTGGTTATGGATTTGGAATAGCCGTGAGTGGTGGCAGCGATAATCCCATCTTTACGAATGGCGATCCATCCATTGCCATATCGGACGTTCTGAAAGCTGGACCGGCTGAAGGAAAACTCAGGTAAACTTGATCTGGAACTACTTTGCAAAAAAGTTGTGTTAAAAAGTTTAATATAACTTCGTAGTCTGTTTTCTGTTTATGTATGTAACGTTTTATCCGTTATACCAAAAAATGACTATGTATTTCATGAACTGCTTTACCAAGTCAGTTAAAGTATATGAAAGTATATTTAACGATTCTTACTTATTTTATAGAATTACCAACAATAAAGTTGTTATCTGAGTTATTTATGCATAGACTTGAGGTTAAATAAATCTACGAAGAATTGAAAGTTTATGGTATCCAACGACGTTCATAGAAGACCAATACTAATTTCGATTAAAACACATTTTTGTATTTTATTGAATAGAGCAACCTTTTGGCTTTACAAAACATTTTTGTTTCTACGTTACCTAGAGAGCCGAGTTGCAATAAATTATACATAAAATTAGAAAACCGGAAATGGTCATTTAAATTATTCAAAATATTATAAATACATTTCTATTATCCCGATATTCATATTATTTTCTACGGAATCTACTAAAATATTTGTTACTGTATGAACGTTATACCGTTTATAATTTATAGCGTTCGGGATAAAAATATCTTAAAGTATGCCTTATTGTTACAGGGATCTGGCCTCATCGTGTGCACAAAATCAAAGCCACTGTGATTGGGCCTGAGATTTTGTCCGTTGGTGTCGTGCATGCGTGATTCAAAAGCATTTTGTGTGTGTGTTCAAAATGCTTTTATATTATCAATAATACTTTTGCCTATATAAAATTCATATATACATGGCCTGGATCTGATTTTGAAAATTCATAATTTAATGATCAATTGAAATAATAATGAATGGTTTTGTTAAAATTTCATCTACTCTGATGTAATAAAATGGGAATAAACCCATAATAAATTATATATTTTAAAACGGATTTTATAAACCAGTGTCTTTTAGTTACCAAGAAAAATATTATTATGGAAATATTTATTTTTTATAAAAGGAGAGTGTTTTGAAATGTCATTCTTCTTTATTTTCTTCTGGCCGAAAAAAGAAAAAAAAAAAAATGCATTTAAATAATTTTTCTTGTAATAATATTCTTAAAAGAATTGTATATGTATATTCTAATTCAACTAACTAAATATAAAAGAAAAATATCCATTTATACACTATTTAAAAAATTACTGTTCCAAACTCAGTCAGTAACCACGGGGTATGTAATGAGCTTTTGTACTGCAATTGAAAGTAAGCGTTTAAAATTATAAGAACGTATTACTTCTGAATCGAAGTTTTATGAAAATTTAGTACTTACACGCGCGTATTATCGCAACCTATTAGCGACATTATATGAAACGATGCACCCTGTTGCCAATTCAGCGCATACGCGCCATGCGGAAATTTAGGTTACCAACTTCATAGCTGCCCGGTTGCCAGCTATTTGCCGCATACGTAAGCCGAAAATTTTTAGTGCTAATTTTGCGGGATATTTGTATGACCCGTTACGAAATGCGTCATTCGATTTTGATAATTTTAAAAACACATCTTAAAAAGTACTTTCGTAATTCCACGGAACCTCCCTGATGGGAAGATTCATTGAGTTACCTATAAAACCTTACCTAATAAAATTAGTTGGATTTTGTGTGGGAACGTAAAGCTACTGTGTGTGTGTGCTTGGCGATTCTAGGACGACAATATCTTAAAGGCACTTTTAATTGTACTTCCTTATAGCATAACGGGCAATTTGGGTTGTTCGGATACTTATATTTTGTTCCAGTAGTCGGCATACCCTTTGTTCAAAATACCCCTGATTTCTGCCGTTTGTCTACTTGTTTTCATATCGACTCGTAATGGAAGGATATTTAATTTATTCCTTTAAATTTTTCTTTTTTCATATGATCCCCAAAGTACCCGGTGCTATTTTTAAGCACGAAGAACTGCTTTAAAATTGCTTTCAATATAGAAAAAGGATCGTTAAATTGTAAAAAGACGTCTGCTATTGTGTTGGAATTCTTTTTAAAAATGGCTTAAAGTGCATTGTTTAATTTTTAGAATTTATCTAGATAAATCCACTTTTAAATATGTGATTGATAATTTATTTAAAAATAATGACCTTGAAAAGCAGACATTTTGGAAAATTGAGTTGTTTTTTTTATTCGTTTTTAAAATAAACTAAGGAAATATGCTTTCAATGCAAAACGCTAAGACGAAATAATATCAGTTTAACACGAAGTATCATTAAACGTAAAATGACAAACTTCTATGTATTTCCTCACATGCATTTTTTTTTCTCTACGCGGAACCAAAATCGCTTAACACGAAAAAAGTTCCCTTATGGGAATGAACAAAATACCGAAAAGGCGAGATTTAAGAGGGGTGTTTGAAAAAGTTTCCGTATTATCGGTCTGTTCTACTGTATCATGGGAAGAATTCGTAGCAGTAGATGATAATGTGTATGCGGCCCCTATTTTGACAGAAAAGACGTTTTGTTTATTCAAAGCTCAAAAAATTTCATTAATACAGATTCCGACGACGATAATGAAATGAATGTAACGGAAATTCCTGCCCCGCCCGTCTCCTGAACTGATACATCATGAAAGTATGCAAAAGTTATTTCCAGATGCACATTCCAATGGTGAAATGAATAACAAACGAGCTTGATATCGGAAATCGCAAATTTTGTTGACAATTTGATGCTGAAAAAGACAATGCAAAAGAAAAAATATAGCTTGCTTCTCCAAAAACCTATTAAAGGCTGTTAGTTTATAAAAACTTGTGGTACTTTTGCATGAAATCTCTCAAGTACCTTCGTTAAATATTTTTGTTTTCATTGATTTTTTTTATAAAATACACGGCTGTATACATATCATTGTACCAAATGTGTACTTTAAACCTGAACCTAAACCAGCGGCAACAGTCAATGAGGGCCAAAAGTTTACTTTACGTATCTCAGTTTACGTGACGTTAGGCGCTGAGGTGCTTGTGTTTCAACAGCTTCCACCAATTTTTAAAGTGCTTAAAGTTCCGGCAAGTCTGGTACTCATTTATCGACCCACTAAAGGGATGAAAGTCTTCGGATTCGACCTGCTCAGCCCTGATTTGAACCTTTGTACCTGTGGCGTAGTAACGCGTTACACTACCGCTCAGCCAATTGGTCTTCAAAATGTACCTAATAAACTTAATTTTGTTAAATATATGTTTTATTGTAATATCCTTAACACGAAAAATATATTTTGTCCCTTCAATGCAGTATTTAATTTACTGTACCTGTTCAGTTATTTACCTATAACTTCTTTTAATATTTGATATTAGTTTTGATAAAAAGTTGGTAATTTACAAAACTTACGCATTGTAATTATTAGCTCCTTTTAAGGCGTACCAAATTAAAAATCTGTAAAGCCTTCTGTATTTTTTAGGTAAAAAACATTTTAATTCGACTCATTATATATTATGATTTCAAAAGAACAATATTTATTTCAGTTGATTGAGCAGATGGAGAAATCAATCAATGACTGTTAGAATGCAACCAAACAGTTAAAAAAAAACAACGGAAAAGTAAAATGTAAAATCAATCAGAAATTAATTTGAACTATTTCCACTTATGTGGTTATAGTAATTTTAAAAAACACTTAGTATTGATAATAAATTATGAATACGTTAAATTCGACTGTAATCGTTTGTTGACACATGTTATAAAAATTAATATGTCATTAAAAATTAGGAAACGACAAAAATAATCGTTTGTATAAAATGTAAATAAAAAATATTTTTTTTAATTTCTGTGGGGGTGTGATGGATATATAGCTAGGAGTTATGAAGTCAATAAAATACTGTTTTTGAAACAAAAGATTAAATGTTGTTGCTCATGCCACCTGTCTGACGTAGTCAGATCGAGGCCCACGAAATTCATCGTGGCAAGGGGCTTGAAGTACGCCTGTCGTTGGCCTTGAGCACCGTACAGGTGGCAGTAAGAATTAGCTCAGCGAAATTCCCCGAAGGGACAATAGATGGCGACACCACCTATCTCCACCTCCACAATTTAGGCATGGAACTGAATGGGAGGGAAATATTCTTCAGTCCCCCTGCACTCGTGATTCAGCCCACAAGACTTTCGAACCCACTGATTTAACGAGCACGTACTCCGTGTGTACTCGGAGGGTATTTGGTGGCATCGGGCATCGAACCTAGGCCTTCCTGTCTGGAATCCGATGCTCTAACCACACTAGGCTACCCAAGGCCCTAAAGATTAAATAAAATACAGTAATACATTTAGAGACGTAATTGTTCGCTATTCTCTGAAATTTTTTCGAATAACGATAATTTTATTTCTGATAATTCTATCTGTAATTACACGTTTTTAACACACTTTTATTAGCTTCACCTGCATGTAACGAAATCTTTGAACTCGATTTTTACCTACTTTAAAAAGTCGGATTAATTTGAAATTTTGCACACTTGTCAAGGACCGATGACAATACAATAATTTTATAATGTTGTTCCATTGTCCCGATCAGGATCACCAGGATTAACGATTTCCCTTTTCCATATTTGGTGACTAATTCCATATCCCATTTCCAGATTTGGCGATGAAAAGATTGTTACAATCCTAAAGCGAAAACGCTCATGGTAAATACAAATACAACAAACAAAAGGGTTGATTCATCAGTGAATAAATGATAGTTTTAAAAAGTAACAAAAATACGCTTTTATTGTAGATGGAACCAAAAAAAAATGAAAATAAATTAAAAAGGAAGGTAACGCTTTATAGTTAACGAAAATATTTAATATAAGAATAAATGATTAACGAGAGAATTATTGTGTCATTTTGGAAAAAGCCTGGAGGTGCTCGATATCAATTGTTATAATTTCTTACTAGTTCTATTTCGAAATGCAGAGTTAGTGTAAACATACAGTACAAAGCACCCCACTCTTTTACCCCAATGACATTAATTTTCGTATTAATCATTTTATTCTTATATTAAGAATTATTTTTTACTTTTTAGTTCGATTCACTATAAAAACGTGTTTTTTAGTTGTTTTTTTTTAACTCTAATTTATTTTTTATTCATTTGTTACCTTGTACACTATCTGTCCTAGTTTTACTTTCTGCGCAAATTTTGTTTGTTTTGAAAATGAACACGAAACGATGACACTTGGCAAGCGAACGTCGGCATCTTCCATATATATGGGGAAGATGCCGCCAATCATGGAGTAAGATGCAACAACGCCACAGTAAAAAATAATACAAACATTGCTAAATTAAATGTGAAGTAACAATAACTATAGAAAAACACAAAAAAAGTAGTAAATTCTTTCATAATTAATTTGCTGAAAACGAATTTTCCTGCAGAACGGTCTACTTCAGCCCTACACATCCTCATCCTATGGAGATGCCCCTGTACCATCCTCACAGCATAATTATTAATTTTAGCTATATTTTATGCAATAAAACATATAGTGTTGTAAAATGAAAATAAAAAATGGAAGTTGATTTCGTTTATTTCTGAACCATGGCTTCCCCCAAGTGTAGGGGACAGATACCACAAACGCTTATTTCCTTATTGCTGCAGTGTTATGGCCGTTTCTGCATGCATTGTATGTGTAACATTATGCGCAACTCACTTACATTGCTAATATCTTATTTAAAATAACAAGCACGTTTATGAACTTTAAATATGAATTACGGAATATTATAAAAGTTGTACTCACCACTTTAAATGCTCGCAAGATCGAAAAATAAGGCCATTAAAGACGGTTAATTCAGATAAATTCACAAGCCACGCCCAATGTCTGACCAGACTTTTCACACAAGCGGCTCAAAACTGTCATCTATCAACGCATAAAAGTAATATTAACAAACTGGCGTCTTCCCCCGAATTACCTTATATTTAATATGTGTTTTTATTTGTCTGCCACTGGGTTAAAATTCAAAATTCTCATGCTGAAGATTTATTTATTTTGAAGAATGTTATTTTCAATTATTATAGAAGGGGTTTTTTTTTTCCTGAGTAATAAAAACATCGTTCGAAAATATTCTGACAAATAATTTGCTTTAGTATGAATTTAGAATAACTTCATAATGATTTAATATTAGAATTAAAAGCTAAAGAAAACAATGATGAATGCGAAACCACGAACACAGCACCAATTTTTTATACAGCACGTTAATATCCTACCTAATTTATTTCAGAATAAATTAATTGTTTTCACGTATAAGCGCATGCTCCATTTCGAAAATAATTAGATATTATTTGAATCGACAATTTTTGTGTATTATTCGCAATGAAGTATTCCAGAAAATTTTCATTCAACCAATAGATTTGTTAAATAATTTGCTGGAAAGTATCAATTTTGTTTTTTGTCAATTATAAATAAGTTTTTAATAGAATTAAACCTTCATAAAATCCTCTATTTATTTTTTTATCTTTCTTGTTTTGCTTGTTCACTCAAAAATTATAATTTCTGATTTAATGTTTAGGCTTAATGACCGAGTTATCAGCGCCAATGGAATCTCACTGGAAAATGTGGATTATGCTACAGCAGTACAAGTCCTCAGAGAATGCGGAAATACTGTCAATTTGGTAACTGATTTCGTTATATAAATTATTATTTTGATGCTTATATAAGTAAATCAAAGTTTATCTTCGAATATTTAAATAATAAACAATTATGTAATCTAGAACAACAAAGCTTTATTCCTACCTTAATCTATTGAATTTCATTAGTAAAACCTAGCTCGCTATATTTGAATTTTCTAAATCATCATATATTTGGAAATAAAACCAGTATCATTCAGTTATCAATCTATAAGCATAAAAATACTGCTGCCAGATGTATAAAACAAATAATTCAATAAACGCTTTTATATGGAATTATATTTGTGTTAATTTTTAAAAAACACGGACGATTATTTAGTTGAATCTTTTTTACGGAATATGCAATAATATATATTCTCATAAGTTTACAGAATTTAGATATTTTTTTAAAATTCCTTTTAGATATCTTACGTTATATTATAGGCTATATGATAATAGGCTATTTAAACAAATGTAGGATTGTAGTTGAGTTGCCTTTGTACATTTACGTCGTTTTAATTAGTAGTATTTCGGAGATCTTGAGCCCCTAACGAATTTTTCTTCTCTCTCTCTCTTTATATATATATATATATAATCGAGTATTTATTAATTATTATTTAAATCAAACAATATTCAACTATGGAAACTTTTTCAAAAAAACCTTTGATTAGTTTGAAGGAGAATAGAACTCAGTATCTTCTGTTCCGTAAGCCAGTACTTAGCCACCATACCAAAATGATCATCGTAGTATGGAGACTATTGCTGATTTATATAGATAACACCGTCACACACTCCCCTGCCAGTGATTTGGCGAATAGGGCGAACGATACCATAGTTATGGCAAGCGTGTGGGTTGTTGCCTCGTTTTGAGTGCGACGGCTTGTGGGCTGCGTCATTTGCGTGAGACAGCTTTGTTGGTTGCGTCATGTGCCTGACGGCTTGGTTGCATTTGCGGTGGATAGATGGTGCCATGACTGCTGCGCGAAGGTTGCTGTTCTCTTTGTACCTTCTGTTCCGTAAGCGAGTACTTTAGCCACCATGTCAAAATGATCATCGTAGTATGGAGGCTATTGCTGGTTTATATAGATACCGCCTCCACAATTTTAACTCTTCTTTTCTGGTGTTTTTATAACTATTAATAAAATTATATTTTGATAGTTTAATCATTTTACTCCATTGTACAGTAGTATCCTGATAACTCGATCTAATGTGGACCGGAAGGTAGTAGAGTTTTTGAAAATGCCAAGAATGTGATGGAGATGCCGAGAATGAGATTAAAAAAAGAATAAGTGCTAGTGTTTCCTCGGAAAACATTGTAATGCGCTTGTGTGTCTTGTTTTCTTGAGAATACAACTGAAAATAAACTGCCCAAATACCCTTAAACAAAGGAAAAGTACGTACTTGTTGAAGGCATAGAGCATTTACTACATCTAAATTAAGGAATGCATAGTATACAGTAGTTTACCTGATCAGAGACACACCCCAGAAAAGTATTTTCTGAAAGCAAAAAGCTGTACATTATGAAAATTGCCAACTTTGCAAAAACTGGCTACTTTTATTTTGTAAGAAATACGTAATGTTCTGTTGCCTTCTGTATTTTGCTCCTTCATCACGAAGATGACGAAGAAACAGTACGTCCATTACCAACGCACCTTTTTGTTCGAAATACTGAAGGGCAGTTTCGACATCCCTTAGTCCCTCATTGTGTGATATTTTAGGAGTTTGTACGGTGTCCTCAACGTTAACCTCTTTTTTATTTTCCGGTATTTTTTCATTAACTGTGATAGCAGCGATAATTTTTAGACGGGATTGTTCTCTTTATAGTATCTTCGACTACGTTCAGAACCGTGATTTGAAAAGCATAAATGATACTTTTCATGATATTTAGAAAGTCATTCGCGTTGTGAATACATCAATAGCTTTAAGGACATTTTTGACAAAGAAAATTATTTAGTCATAATATTTTGGCAAAATATAACTTAGAATAATCTTTTGCAAAATGTTCTCCTTTGTGAAAAATGCTTCTATTATAACAATATTTTACTGTATACAGCTCAGACCTCTCTGTACAGATGCTCAACTAGAATTTTGAAAAATTCACATTATTTTCAGGGTGTTACAAACCATTTGAAATATAATTATCGGCTTTTTCTTAAAAATTTCTCCCCTTCTGTTGTCGTAAAACACGGATAAACCTAATTTCTAAGTTAATATATATTTCAAAATTCTAGTTGAGCCTCTGTAGAGAGTAAGTCTGAGCTTATGTACAAACAAAATATTGTTATAATCGAAGCATTTTCATTGTAAAGGAGAACATTTTGAAAAAGATTATTCTAAGCTTAATTTTTGCCAAAATATTATTTAAATAAATTTTTTTTGTCAAAATGTCCTTAAAACTATTATATACATGTATTCTAATCTAAGTGACACTAAATATCATGAAAATTATCCATTTATGCGCTTTTGCAAATCACGGTTCCGAACGTAGTCGGATACCTTAAGGATGTTGTCGAGTTATCTGGACTGCCGGGTTGTCGTCTAAATTCGCAGACAAGCTGCGCCAGGTCGGAATCACGTGATACATTGGTAAACATTTGCACGTGCAACGCTTTAACGTGGAAAATTCTCATACTTACGTTGTTGATATCTTGCCTTTTAACTTTATCTTCATATATATAGTTAATATTATGCACATGGAGTTTTTTCGACCATCAAGGATATAGCCGTTCTGCAGTACTTAGGGGGAATGTTTGAAAGAAATATTTTTAACTTTCAATTATTTTCTAACAATAAAAGGGATTTTAATCAGGGAAAAATATGCAGAACGATACAATACATCATTCGCATTTAAATACATTTTTTTAAAGGAAAAAAAATGTTAAATGTTGATTATTTCGATACTTTTAATTTAATCTCCTTCACACACACAGTTTATTTTATTTATTTACTTGTTTATTTACGCCAGTAAAAGATATTTAACCCATAATTCTTCTTTATAATTAACTCTATCAAAATAACCCATTTATTTATTTATTGCTGGAAGATGTAAAATCCAGTTTTAGAACTTAAATATCGCCTATATAGTCCATGAAATGTTCTTTTTTTAACCTATCAATTTTCTTTTTTCACTCAAAAGGTGAAAAAACATTAAATAAAGTAAAACTTTCTCTCTCTCTGTGTCGCCTTCAGCCAGTGATCATAAAAACCAAAGTATTACGCTTCCAAATTGTATAAAGAAGCAAAATATTTACCAATTTTATTATTAAATTTTATTATAGAGAAAAGAAAACACTAGATAAGAAGTTGGAGTTTTGATTTTAAACGAATTTTTCTTGGGTGTAAAATGGAGAAATAAAGAGTTCGTTAACGAGATTTTGTAATTTTATTCAACGCTTTTCTGTTATTCTGTGATTTTTATGCATGTTTGCTTGCTTCTGTGAATCTAAATTGGAATTTCGATAAATTTCACAAACAGTTTGAATAAATTGGATTATGGATTTTTGTTTCTGTATTTTGAAATGTAACTTTAGATTTTAGTTTTATGGTATAAGTGGAATAAGTTTTAACAATATGGCAGGAAATCAAAATGATAATGTTTTTCAAGAAATAAGCTTGAATATATTGATAGAGTCCAGTGCAGGTTTCCTGTTTACTAAAAACTGGCAAATCTAAGCGTAAAAAAAATAAACTAGTAGTAAAAGAGGAAAAACAAAAGGAGTTAAAGTTATACTAGTTAAAGTACGTTTTCGTTGATATCATTCCGCAAGAAGTCGTTTTGTTCAATATAAGTTGCTTAAAACCATACGGTATGAAAAGTACTGATAAGTATCCAAATAAAATTATATTTTTGGCGTATTTGTGTGTTTATAAGTATATGATATAATTTTTCAAAAGAAATCTAGTTCTAATCAATCTTTGAGCAAACCAATACTAATTTATGGTAGGTACCACGCTTTTTAAATATTTCGAGAACACTTATAACGATATGATGCATAAAAATCCCACTTACGCTAGGTACAAGTTTTTTCTAACAAAGGAATTTGAATACCATTTTAAAATTTTTTTTTTCTGAAAGATTTCATTCTTAAATGCTATAAACATATATATTTATATGAAATCAATCACCTTGATGGCTAAACTGCAAAAAGATGCGTTGAACAACAGAACTCCTTTTGTTTTGTTTCATCGCTTAAAAACAACACTTATTCACGTTTTGATTGTTAAGAACTCTAGGTGCTTTGTGTATGTATGTAAATTTTCTAATTTATTCTCCATGATAAAAAATACCCATTCAAATAAAAAAAATATTTACAGGAGTTATATGAGTTATTAAAATTTCTATTACTCTTTTAAGCAAAAATTTCTTCTGGTTTCTGTCTTTTTAAGAAAAACGTTTTTTGTCTCTCTTAGAATATACTGTCTGTATTGTTTATTGTTCACTTTAAATATTTATTTTTTTAAATTTTTTTTCAGGTTATCAAAAGAAGAGTGGTGCTGCCTCCCAACAATAATGGGCCTCAAACACTTAAAGTTACTTTAACCAAAAACAAGAAAAAAGAGGGTATGTTCTAAAATAAACCCAAAATCTATTTAGCCAACTGGAAATGTTTTTCCCTTAATGTTTAAATGGCAGAAAGCAGAGTTAAAGTTGAAATGTTACCACTGTTTTGTGGTAATATTTAATATTTAATTTACTTCAATCGTTATCGTTTTTTAATCGTTATTCAGTTTTTTTTAAAAAAAATTTTAACTAAATAACGATTAAAAAACACATCTTTGTACCTGATAACCACAGGACTAATACAAGGTCGCACACGAGATTTGGGGTATGAAATAAACTGTGCTATGTATAATAAAGTCTGTAGAGACCACACCAAAAACTGACGACTGTTGAGTTTAACCGGCCACATTTCAAATTAAATAATAAGATAAAGAGGTTTACTCAAACGAATAAGAGTTCACTTGCGTTGTACACAATTTATTAAAAACGAATAATCACATATTAAAGAATAAATTTTAAAAAATTAATTGCTTTATCTAACATTTGCAAGGCCTTCTCTCCGCGATAAACGTCATTTTGATAACGATAGGAAACATAAATAAAAAGAAAATACTTGTTATTGTCCTATATATAATATAAATTCAAGTTAGAAAAAAGTATTTTGATTCAATTAAGAGTAAAATGTTTACATTTTCACGGTATTCGTTATGCGGTTGAACGATTTGCAAATGTAGAAAGGGGCCGGACAATTAACAGGCAGATTCTTTGTGGATAAATCCAAATTTGTTCTGTTACTTCCTAGTAAATACAACAAATTTTATACTAAGAGGATACGAATAACACCCAAACTTCAATCCATAGCAGTACAGATGCGTAGTCATAATGTCATATAATGTGTGACGAAGCCGGTCTTTTCCCCCTAATTGCTAGCAGACCCCTTGCCCCTTGCCGACAGACGTTGGGAAAATTCCAGACATTTCCCTAATTGCTGGGAAAGAATTTCGTAACTGGGTGATCAAAGATTTGGACCCTTTTTCCCAGGCTGTCTCTGCTATTCAAAAGAGACGCCGTAACAATGGGCTTTCGTTTCTCATTATTCGGTGACGACAACGCGTCTGAAAACTTACAATGTGCACCGAGCCATCGGCATCCATTGGGCAAGAGATCAAATGGGCTGAGACCGACAGGGGTGGCAAAAGAACAAGAGATCAAGGGAGCCAAGACCGACAGAGGCGGCAGAAGAACAAGAGATCACAGAAGGATGATTGGGCGAGAGATGGTTAGAGAGAGGGATATAAGGAGGGGGAGAGCCCGGAAAGACGGGATTTGGGGGACCCGGGTGAGGTCCCTTCAGCGAATATAAAACGAAAATACCGAAAATGGCGGTTTCCCGGGGCGGGGGGCCGGGAAGGGTCTGAACCCCCGATCAATGATAGAAAGGATCGGGAACCCCGGGGTTTAAAAGGCGGATTCTAAACCCAGCACGTGGGGGGAACCGATTTGAACCCCCTCCGCTAAAGACTTGATTTAAAGATCCCGGGGGGATTTTGGCCATAAAATTGCGGGGGCAACTACACCGGTTTTGGGGGCCAAAACCCGAACTCAACCCAGGAACTCCCTTGGGGGGTTTTTTTTGGGTTGCTTGGGGAAAGGTTTGGGAACCCCCCTTTTTTTTTTTTTAGAATTTCTTACTAAAAATTTTTCCGGTGAATTTAACAAAAAGAAAAGTGTTTAAACCGGGATTTCAAAAAAAAAACACCCCCACCTTTGCAAATTTTTCGATAAATAGTTTTTAAAAATTTTTTACAAAAAAAGACCAAAAAAACTCACCCCTAGACTTTTCAAATTTCACAAAAAATTTTTTGCCCCAGTTCCTCCAGCAGTAACATTTTGAAAAGTTTTTTTGCCTACGACTTTTTTGCCACAGCTCTTTGGCGGAAGCGAACAAAATCTGAATTTTCTGTAACAGTATTTTAAAAAAAACTGGAAAGAGTAGGGTTAAAAAAATTTTGCATCAAATGCTGAATAAAGTGGATACCTTCTCTAGTTTTGTTCTGAAGTATGGATTCCTAGAAATTTATATACATTTATTAGAATCATTAATATACCATGAAATAACTCTTCTGTTAATTTAATGAACGTTTTAAAGTAGACCGATCTCTACGTGTAATATTTCATATATAAGTGTAATGTTATCTTTAAAAATGCTGGTATATTATTCTCAAAAAAAACGCTAGAAAGAAATTAAATAATGTATAAAATATCTCAATCAATATTCTTTAGTCCCATTCAAGGCTTTTAACCTTTTTATCTACCGCATTATGATTTACTGCAGTTTTTTTTCATGGAATATTTTTTTTTGAATCAATACATTGAAAATTAAGGGATATACATAAACAAAATACTCAACTTTTTGACATTTAATCCGTTAGAGTTAAATAATTAATTAAATAATTTCAACTGTAAAATTAATTATACACACTGTTCACTTAAAATAAACAGTCAAATTGTTTCCTAAGGTCCTCATTAACATAAAAAAGTAAGACACTTACCTTTTGACATTAACTACTTTTTCGGAACAAAAATGACAATCTTCGCAATCCGCTGAAAACGCAACTTCTGCTATAAAACTATTCGTCTTCCCAGCTAAAATACTTGTCATAGAACCAGTGCTGCTATATATCTTGGAAGCCGTGGATTTAAAAGAATATTCCTGCTAAGTATCGTCAGAGTATTCGTAAAAATGATTATTCTATGTAATTTTATAGTAAGAGTACCTATAAGTACCATCGGTAGATAAAGGGTTACGGACAAATTAGTATAATTAGGAATATAGCTATTAAAATTTTACGATAAAACAATCCATACCACTTAAAACAATAAACGATTTAAATTATGGTTTATATAAAATCATTAATAATCGATAATTTTAAAAAAAGTACTGAATTAAAAATATGAATTTATTTGAATTAGCCGTTTTATTTCTAATGTAAAAAATGGTTCTTTCCTGTATTATAATGATAATTTTTCATATTCCTAGAATTTTATAGTTTTTTTTTATTGATAAATTTAGTTTTTAACTCGTTTAGTGTTTAATATTTCGCATCAAATACACAATCAAATTTTCATAAGAGTGCTTATAAATATAAGAATTAATTTCAAAATTCAATTTGCATGCAATATTTTTTATCGGTTGCCTAGGATAAAGTTTGTTCTAAATTATAAAAACAATATACATTCATGTTTTTTCGTTGTAAGTTTCCTAATTCTAAAAAAATTGAGGGTAGTTAGATAGGAAACCATAAATTGAAAATATAATAAAACCAGTTTTTTGAGAAATGATGTGAAGTATATAATATTTTTTTTCCATTTTTTTAACTCTAGATTTTGGAATTGTCCTTGGTTGTTGGGTCTATATCAAAGAAATTACAAACAAATCTTTGTTAGCAAAAGATGAGTCTGTTCGGGAAGGAGATATTATAACTAAGGTAATGAATCCATAAAAAAAGTTTATGTGCTGCTTTTATTATTATTATTTTTTAATGTTAGATGCATAAAAGTTTTTGTTGAATTAATACTTCAAGTGAAATGGAAATAAATTTTTTAAAAAAAAGATTCATGAATTGCTTTGGATTTGAGACCAAAAAAATGCAATATAAAAGAATTATTCGGTATCAAAAGTTAAATAAAGATTTCTGCTAATTATATAAAAATAAATTGGTGTCTCTTGTTTAATGAATTATTTTAAGATATGTATTACACACATATTTATTCCATTGCTTTTAAGAATAAATTTGAAAAGCAATTCAAGTGTATAAATATTTTAAAGCATTTAAAGGTAACAATAAACATTTCGAAACTTACGCGTTGAAAAAGAAAAATGTTTAGCAGTTCGTATATTTATACGAACTGCTTAGTAGGCTTAGCACTCGAAAATTTACTAAATATTATTGAAAGAATTTGCGTTATGATAAATAAATATACAAGTATTTATATAAACCAATTCCGAAAACAAAAGTTGAATTTTTATTATGAATTTATTCCGAATTTTATTTTAATTTGTTTACATATTTCTTTATTTCACATTATTTAGAATGATGCCTCGCAAAAAAACTAATACATTTAGAAATAATATTATTCTCTACTGCGAAATTATTTTTTTTATCGTTTGCAATTTTCTAATGCTAGAATATTATTTCAAACTGTTTTTTTCTTTTTTTAAAAAAAAAATCCGGAATTGGTTTAATTCAAAATTATTTGATAAAAATTAAATATTCATAACGTTTTTTCCCTTCATTAATTTAGGAATATTTCTCTCTCTTATAAAATGTATGTTTATTTTTTCCAAATTCAAAGAATTCCAAGCCATTCGATTGCTCATTCTGCTATATTTTTTTCTTCGCATGTATTTGTCGTTTGTTATTTCGTTATTTCCAGATATTAAAAGGTTTTTTTTTATCTTTGAATCGCTTAATTAAAAATCGTTTGGCAGAAATCAAATATGTATTAATTATATTTTTCTTTTGAGCATTAATCAAAAACAAAGCATTTCGCCATTTTCGTCTTCATTCGACTTATTGAATATAATACATTCCTCTTTTATTTAGTCATATTTTCTCCTCGTTTTTAGCTTTGTACTATCAATATTTTTTTTTCTCATTTTTTTAAAAATAGTTTTAAATCCCTACTATTTTATTAAAATATTTCGTTTACTCAATGCTAAAAAAATTCACTGTTTTCAGATCAACAGCAACAGCATAGAAGGACTGACTTTGAAAGAGGCCAAAAAGCTTGTCGACAGTACGAAAGAAAAACTGCATTTGGTTGTTCGCAGAGATGGCCACAAAGCTTCAGATAATCAGGATAATTGGACAAATAGAATGTCTTCAGATGCGAATGTCGTTCAAAATAAAGGTTATTCTAGTTTTTTGATTTTTATAAAATTCATGCACTATTTGTGGCATGCAACTTTTTAAATATTATTTAAGGGGTAAATGATTACACTACCATTTTAAAAATTTAGAATTTTAAGTGATTTCAATGTTACTGAGTATTCACATCCTTATTACTTGTACTATTTTGTTTAATTTTGTACTTTATTTAACAAATTGTGAACGACACAGAATTCTAATTAGATTTCTTGATTCACATTTACCTAAGTTAAAATAAAAATCTACATGAGAAAAAAATATTTTTAAAAATGAATTGATTTTAAATTATTAGTAATTCACATTAATCCTTAAACTATCTAATTTTACTTCACTTTATTTCATATAATAGCACATTTTAATTGCATGCCTAAGAAATTACTATTGAGAATCTACAAATTTAAGGAAAATAAAAATCATTATATTATTCACGATAAACTTAACTGTATGTTTTAATTACCATGTGTGTGTGTGTACAATCTAAAACCATTATTAAACCAAACTGAAGTATTTTGGTTTTTGAATTATTTAATTTTATGATCGATAAATTTAAATTTTTTTTTTTTTAATATAGTTGAACTTCTGTAATTCGAAATTGTGGATAGTTTGAATTTTTTCATGCTACCTAGAATTCTGCTTTAAAGTTATGGAGGGGATTTATAAATAATTCAAATTTTATTTTGGATAGTCCACTTTTCTTACGATTCCTCTTAGATCATTACAATAAAAATAATTTCAGACTTTAATGATGAAAGTGCCTTATTTTAACAATGTTTTTAATTATAAAGGTTATTGGAAAGTCACATACCTTTTTTTTAGATTCTTGAGGTTTAGATAAGGCCATCGCAAATGATATCAGTCTTTCGAGTCTTAATCAAGTTACATAGTAAAAATATTAAATTTAACTGAAAAATATGAATACATATATAGTAATATACAAGAGTTCTGTAATATAAACCTTGTGTGTGTTAAATCTTTAATTGTGGTGTTAGTTATTTTTTAAAAAAAAAAAAACGTACACCTCTCTGTAGGAAAACGTATTTCATTTGAATTCCCTTGCTCCTTTCAGTTTCGAATTATTCAAGTTTTATAGTATTTGTAGTTAGTTTTTTTAATTGGGTTCCATTTAATGCTGTAAAATTTCAAAAAATGATATCCCTTTTTGAGGTGGTTATATAGCAAATATAACCCCTTTAGGCCGTGGGTAGCCTAGTGGTTAGAGCACCAGACTCCGGACCGAAGGCCTGGGTTCGATGCCCATACCGCGAAATACCTCCGAGTACGTGAGCACGTGCTCGTTAAATCAAGGTTGGATCAAGTCTTGTTGGGCTTTGATTCACGAGTGCAGGAAACGGGAGAAAATTTCCTCTCAATCTAAATTTCATGCCTAAATTGTGGAGGTGGAATAGGTGGAAATCGCCATCTATCGTTTCCTTCAGGAAGGCCTCTGACCCCGAGTGTTCTCCTTGATTGGGGTGGAACTTGGCCAAATCGTACCTGTCCCTGTATGAAGTTTCAAGTTTGGTTAACGACAGGCGTCCTTTACCAGCTTCAATGATGAATTTCATGGCCTTGATCTGGCCTTTGCCGATCAGGTGGCATTAGTAACAACAACATAACCTCTTTAAGGGGTAATATGTTCTCCTACAGTTATTACTCCCCTTAAATATTCGTTACATTTTCTCAGGCATAATAATAAGGCGATCAGTTTTTTTAAGGTACGTTTTTTATATGAAACATTTTATTAATTCAAACAAAAGATACGCTAATTATGCTTACATCCGATTTAATTATTTACTTAAACAAATATTTTCTCATTAAAGGAATTTTTTTTTTTTTTGTTTGTCAATACATTATTTTCTAATATATCGGAAATTTCGGTACAAAAAATATCCTTCATCTTACTGACGTACTGCAGCTAAAATATCAACATTCAATCTTGATTTCTCACTTGTCCAAAAATTACCAACTGAAAAGACTCTTTCAACTGGTGCCTTAGTTCCAGGGCAGCACAATGTAAATTAAAAAAAGAATAACTAAATTTTCATATGGAATGTGTTCATTATTGAAATGGTTAAATATTTTAACCCATTTTATCAATTTCAGCATGTTGATTTTCCAATTGTTTCAATTTTATTATAATTTAAATCATAGGCGTAGCTAGCTCAGAGGAGTCCCTGTATCAAAATTCCTTCGGGGCCCTTTTTTAAATATAGGAGCCCTGTTTGGGGGAGTGTAGTTAAACATGTTGGGGCCCCTGCAGCTTGGGGGCCCCGTATCATTGATACGGCGGTAGCTACGCCCCTGATTTAAATATACATTCAGTCTTCCAGTTTCTTCAAACAGACCATTGACAATGATTTTAATACCAGGCATTTCTTTTGATGAAAAGTCAACACAGTTTCCTGTATCTTCCCAATGTACTTGTGATGAAGTCAAAAAACACCATTGAAAACTGTTATTTCCTGTAATATTTGTTTCAGACTATTCCTCGACGTATGGAAACATGTTTGGTTCATCTCTGAATAGAGATTAACGGATCTGTTTTAAAATATTGAAAGGAGGGCAAGTAGGAGGACACTTTTCGTGGAAGGACATGGCCTATAAAAGGAGGACGATTGGTCACCTTAGTAATAAGTAAAGTGGTTACATGGGATGTGCTATATAAATTACACCCACTGTGAAGAGGGAATTATATGCATTTCAAACAGTCAAGGTTTTGTCCTCACGTAGGTATGGTATGAAAGTTAAGAATGAGGAGAGCCAATAACCCTCGTATTAATTCTGAGTGCGCCGTTAATATTAAAAAAACAATAAAACATTATAAATTACTCAGAGTTTTTAAATAATATTTTATACAGGGGTATTAAACCGATTTATAGTCCGGTGTTGATAATTCGTTAGGATTCCAGAATCCATAAGCATATTTTCTTTAAAAAAACTACTTAAAAATACTGTGAATTGAAATTAATTTTTACATTATTTCTGAATCGTGTATGTTCTATGGTATTTTTCAATTCCTACTATTAGTTCACACTCTCCCTACATATATCTTTATATATTTTGTTGTATTTACAATCGTTTTATGAAATACTTTTTATTCATCCACTCAAATCCAAATACATTTTTTAAATTGTAGTAGACGATGCTTGATGTTAATACTTATTTTAAATATTAATTCATTATTAAATAATTATAGTTTAAGAGGTATATTTCAGTCAATATTATTTCTCTAGATGGCAGCCCTATTGAATAAAACAGCTTTTGTTAAATTTTTGATGAAAATTTAACTCAACCTTAATAATTATATGCTAGTTAGACGTCAGAATTTCTTTTACACTGGCTTAAAGATAAATTACCTATTATATTCAACTTTTATGAAAAAAAATGTAATTACAAATTTAATGTGGTTAAAAAGTTTTTAATGTTAATTTAAAAGGTGTTTTGCCACTTAATATTGTGATTCTGTCATATGTATATACATATTTATATTAATTGTAATCAGTGGCGCACACAAAGGGGGTCCTAGTGGGTCCAGACACCCCCAAAGCCTTTGATTTTTTCCCGATTGATTATAATTCTGAGAATGCAGTACGTAAAATTTAATTATTTGTTATTAATGAATAATTTTATTAATTAATACTAATTATTTATTCAATAATTAGTTTTTCACTGTTTTTGTTTCCGAAAATCGACAAAACCAAAAGGAGCATGATGACAAGAATGGTGGACTAGCGACCCTGGACACCCCCCTTAAAAGATTCTTGTGTGCGCTACTGATTGTAATCATTTACTAAAAAGTAACTAAAATAAAAATTTTCTTCGTTGAGCTAATACGTTTTTGACTTTAGCACAGGGTGTTAATTTCATCGTTATTATACATATTTTTTTTTAAAGGACTCTTAATACTCCAGTTATGTCATCTTTTCCCTTTGGCTATGCCATTGTATATAAAAGTTTATAACCTTTTTACATAAAGAAAAACCAAAATGGCTGAAAATGTCGTATAATGGCAACACTTGAGAATCTCCTCCAGTGAAAGTCGTAAAGGAAGAAAGTAGCGATGGATTTGACACATCTCTGTCGTAAATCACGTGACATCGGAACGGATCCAGCACGAATGCTCTGGATTTAACTATGCACACAGCCGATTTTATTACTTACTTTAAAGCAAAATTCAGAACTTTGGCTTTGTTGTCGAAAATTCCGGAAAGATATAAATTTTTATTATGTTTAAAAATATGCCATTGTGATTTTTGTTACTTCATAGATGTCCCAGAGTTACTTTCGATGCATTGGTCACGCGTTTGGAACAAATGTTCGACCAGTCGGATAAGTTCACAATGTCTCTAGTAATAACGCACCCGATTGGTCAATATAGATCTCGAACAGCTTCATAGTGGGACGTTAATAAGTAATCAATCAATCGGTCAATCCGATTGGTCAGCGTTTTGACACTGGAGGCGTGTTGATTCAGTCTTAATTGAAATACATTTTTAAAATACAGTCGGACTTTTCTATATAAAGAAGTCGCTGAATCCCGGAAAAAAGTTCGTTATATGGAAAATTCGTTATATAGAGTTTCATCTTTTAATATACTTTATAAACCATTTAAAACAAATTTTAGATTCATAAACATTATATATTATAAAAAGTAATTATTCACACCTTTTCTTTTTAAAATTAACATGTTTATTTTATATATCATACCCATCAAAAAAGAAAAACTACAAGGAAAAAGAATATCGAGGAATTCACTGTACCTTCAATATTAAGAAAATAATTTTATACTAAAATTAATGAATTTTAAGGAGATTTTATAATTTAAATTTTACAAGTAATATTAAACATGCATTTTTTTATAATTAGATCACAGGGACACGGGACAACTCTACTGAGGGTGAAAGAGGGTATCAAAAATTTTTCTAGTGAACTGGGCAATGAGGGTTAAAGGTTGCACTTCTTGGAGAAAACGTCCAGAACTCTATTGCTCTCGGCGAGTTAGGATCTAATAAAACCAGTTCAAGATTAATGACCACCATAAAATGTGCTAAGAGAGAATAACTTGAAATCTTTTTCAGAAATACTTTAAAAAAAAGGGAGAACAAAAATTGAATCACAAAAGAAAAAGTTCGTCTTACAGAAAATGCACTTCGCTATAGAGTAGTTATTTTACGAAGAAAATCGTGAAATGATCAAGGTTCCAGGGTGAGTGAGTGAATATTAACGTCGCACCGCTCAGCAACACGAGGGCTTTTGGCGACGGACCACGTAATTTTGAACCGTGGTCAAGTGACGTGGACGACACCTGAGCTGGCACCTCCTCTCCTAACTATCACACCACACCAACGGGAGGACGTTTCAGCTCTCGACAGGTTTAACGTGCATCGCTGCCCTACACGGCGGGTCTTCGGTGGTACTGGGCTCGAACTCATGACATGCCTGCCATGATCCGATACCTTGACCACTGGGCTACCACAGCCCTCTCAAGGTTCCAGGAAAAAGTTCGTTGTATAGAAAAATTCGCAATATAGAGGTTCGACTGTAGTGCAAAATTATCTTGACACATTAGAAATGGATTATAGACTGGTGGATAGTAATAAATATTGGCAAGTCACAAGTAATCCTTTTCAAACATTACTGACCATTGAATCGCCATTTAGTTTTACTCTATTCAATGGTAGTTACCTCAACTTAGACTGCAGACTCACATACACAATAAGCACATTAAATACCTCTCACAAGGTCTTGGGGTCATGGATTTAGTTCAAATTTTGTTGGATGGTAAATTTAGTTTCCCAGCTGATGAAGATATATGGCTTTAGGGGCCACTACTCAATAATTTTTTAGCTACTTCCAATTGAAGATGCGATGAACTCGTTAAATTCAGTTCTGTAGCAAACGATTACTCGTAATGGATTTAGCGTAGCAGCAGAATAATATTTATTACAAAACAAGTAATATAAAAAAATAGTTTTTAAGTCAATTCCTACTTAGATCAACAACGAAAAATTTTATTTTAGCTACTTTTTATTAAAAGGTTACGATTAATATAAATAGGTATATACATAGGACAGAATCACAACAGTAAGTGGTAATTAGTTTTTTTAATTATCATTAAAGTATCGTATTGCCCTTTTCATTTCAGTCCAACCGAATGCTTTAACACGTGAAAAAAAACCTTTTCAAGTTTTGACACAAGTCGCCAAAAGGGTCGCTAAGTCGCCAACGTGGCTGTATTTGTAATTCTTTAAATAATTAGTTTTAATCAATTAATTTTTATTAATTATAATTAAATTATTGTATTGTCATCCAAAATGATCTTATATATAAAATTTCAGCTCAATGGAGCGCTTTAAAATGTATTTTATGAACGATTGAAAATTCCACCAAGATAAATAAATATACAAATATATAAATAAATAAATATATAGAGAGATAGTGCGAGCTAATAGTAGGAATTGAACAATAAAAGCATTTTGCCAGAACAGGAGAAAAGTTCTTTAACTGCTAGATAATCATGCCTGGAAACAATAAATTGTGAAAGGAAACAATAAATAAAACATTTATCAGATTAACAGAATTAGTATAAAAATGTAACTAGCTTCTTACCCCTCATATTGTCCGTGCAATGGTAAAACTTGTCATAAAAGCAAATGAAACATAATTTCGAAAATCATCTCGCATATTTTAAAGGCAAAAAATCATTAATTATGTCTTCAAAATCAACTGTTAATAATATTTCATTTTCAATACTCATCAAGCTTAAATTATTCAAGCGGGATTGAGCCGTACGATTTCTCAGTTTCTAGGAAAATGTCCAGGAATAACATGTAACGATTTAAATTAATCGGATCATGATCTGTTTGAAACCGATTCAAGAACGAAATGAGACCCCTCCGAGGCGAAGGCTCGGGCCCAGTTCGTCCATGCCTTAAAACGTTTCTGCCCCTGAAGCAACTACCATAATCACTGATTAATTCTTTTGAAAGCCAATCGTACTCATCTCCATAACACCACTTGTGGTCAGGGATGTCTTAAGTCATGATCCAACTGGTCCCGGGCCCAGGACATCGCCCTCAGGGAGGGGGCCTCGTTTTGTTCTCGGCACTTTCTTAATAACATCATGATCCGAATAATTTTTAATGTGGTCAAGTATTATCCCCGTACATATTTCCTGAAAAACAGGAAATTTCAAACAGCATTTCAACTGTCAAAAATGTTAAGACTGTATTATTATGTGATGACCGTTGTCTAAGACTAGGCCTAGGCCTAATGCCATAAACAATCATCCAACTCATTTAATCGAAATGCGGCCATCGGTCGAGTCAGTTTGTAAGATTTCTGAGTCGTGCATATTTATTTTGTACGAGTATTTGACAATGCATGGTATATACTGTCTACTTTTAAAGATCTCAGGTAGGGCCTACTTATGTGCATCGGGGACCAGGGTCTACAAAAATCTTAAGGTTTCTCTGGACCCAGGGCCTCAAAGAGTCTTAAGACGTCTATGTTGTCGTCTCGTTCTAGCAATTCTGATTGATAACAGCAATTTATTTATTTATTTGGTCCTCTTCCTATTTTGGATTTGTACACTCCGTCTTGGGAAATTTTCTAATTGTTTTTCTTTTAATTTTGGTTCTATTAGTCAAGCATAAGCGTTAGTCGGTAGTTACTCACTGGTCTAATTTCACTCGATCTTAATATCTAGTTTTTGTTTTAATATTTTGTCACCGCGCACATTTGTATTCATTTAATTGTTTTCAGTGTGTAATTTTAATCAATGTATCATCTTTAAACAAAATTAATTTGCTATCTAATAAAATTATCTAGCCTTGATCTACAGATATATAATTTTTATTTAGATATGCCTCCTTCTTCAAGCTATAATGACATTTCTGCTTCGAGACCACTGTGGAGTAATCAGAATGTTTATGTCCAATCTCCAACCAGGGGTAATTTTTTTTAGCAATAATAATTTTCTCAGTTTAATTATATTAATCCAATCCAATATTTAATCTTAACTTAAAATTTCTTACAGCTTCTTAAAACATTTGACACTTGTATGATGTTATTTTAAGTTTACAAAAAAGGGAAGAATGTGTTTACGATTTTGTTTTGTTTATACTTAAGTTCGTACAGTGGCGTAACGGTGAATATTAGGGCTCCCCTGCAAAGTCAAGTTTGGGGCCCCAAGTCAGATCTTACAAAGGATTGCAACTTGGCTTCTGTCAGACTTTGGCCCCTTAGAATCCTGCCTTCCCCTCCCCCCACAATGCGAGGGTGTATGTTACGCCACTGAATTCGTAGTCCTACGCTTAAAATCGAGTAGGGACGCGATATTCAAATCTTGATTCCATTAATGTAAAGAGTTGACGCTTATTAAATCTGGGGATAGCAGATGATAGCAGTGGCGTAACGTAGACCTCCGCATTGCGGGGGGAGGCAGGATTCTAGGGGGCCCAAAGCCAATGTTATGTTATGGCTTTATAGTCCTTTCTATGATCCGGCTTGGGTCTCAAACCTGACTTTGCAGGGGGCCCTGATATTCTACTTCACGCCACTGGATCGTGGTTCAATTACAAGGTGCGAACTTTTACTATGCATAGTATTCGTGACAGGTATTAACTTGTTACATGTTAATTGCTTTTAGTGGCGCCATCTATTACTTAAAGCAAGAAACTTTTATTCAAGAGATAGCTTTTATAAGACATTTCGAATAACACCTAATTTATTTCCTAATTTGTTGATTTTAATATAATACAGAAAAAGAAAAAAAATAACTCTCTTGTTTATATTTAAGTTAACGAATTGAAGATTTAAATAGTAGGAACTGGCTGAATGATTTCCTTACATATAAACTTCATATGATGTATAGCTTTTGGGATGGGTTGTTTTTCCCCCTTGAATTTCATTACAGAAATATTTCTGTCTCTCATATTTGTGAAATAACTTACTAATGTTTACGCTTATCACTGAAAATTATTTTTACAATATTTGTGCTACAATCACACTTATATTCATAATTTTTGAATCTACAATTTTTTAAATATCTTTTTTTTTCATATATTTAATAGTATTGTGCTTTTGCTGCTAGATAGCATTCAAAAATTTGTTAACATTAAAATTGTTATTATTACATTTCTCACACTTTCTTTTATTAGTGATGCTTTATTTCAGTTGCGTGTGTTTTAGTTTTGTTATGTCATTGGGCTTTTTCTATTATTTAACCTTTTCTAAAAAGCATTTCATTATTTATCCAATTTAAACATCATAATTCAACTTTTAATAATTGTCCTTTTCCAGTTTACAAGTACTAAGGAAACTGATTTCTAATTTTATTTGTTTGCTAAGGAATTATTCTTTTATTTTGTTGCAGTTGTATTAAGCCAAAATATTCCAGGCAAATCTTAATTAAGTATAATGATTCAGAGAAAAAAAATTCCACAAGGTTAAAGGCAAAATTCTAATTTACCTTTTTTTTTTGACAATAATATAAATTTGTTTAATATTTTTCAATGTGATTTAAATCAAACTTATAATCAATCACAAAGCATTAAATAACTAATGATCTTTTTATTTTAGACTTTAAGACTGCCACAACAAAGCTAGGGGATAAAAATAATTTGACTCGGTGAGTATATATATTTTAATAGCAATTATATACTTGCAAAAATTACCTCATATTCAACTATTTAATTCATTTCAACATAATACCATTTTATTTTTTTTAAAAAAGAACTATTTTACTACAGTCTAAATTATGAATTATGCTTAATTGTAATTCTGAAATTTAAGAATAAAAAAACACTTTGTTATCTAAGTTAATCTTTACATTAAGCTTAAGTTATTCACAACAACAATTATCAACAAATAAATATATTTTTGATCAATTCATAAATATATTAAATACTAGGATTTATATTACAATGTCTGTTTCTAAATACCTATGTATAAATTAAAAATATATATGTTATCAAATTCAAAATGCGAAAGGAAATGGGTTAATGTCGAAATATTGGTGTTTCAGATCACAAGGAAATTGGAATCATGACTTGAATGATAGTTTGTATAATCCTACTGAAAATCTGAACCTAATGCAGATGAATTCTAATTCTACTAGGATTGAAGATATTTATGTTCCACCTAGACCACCACTGCCACAAGGTATATTATTTGAATGAATGTTTCTTGCAGTATCTGAATTATTTGAGAGATATTTTTTACAGTTACTAGTGTGAATTTTAGTCGCTACATAAAATGCTTAATTATAATTGGAATTCTAATTATTAAATATACTTAACATATTTAGTATCATTTTTCATGTATTAGCAAGATGTAGCAATCAGAAAGTTTTCTTCGTTTTTTTTTTTTAGTTTATATTTGTTCAGTATATACTCATGCCACACACAAATAATATATATATTTTTTATATGAGGCAATTAATTTTTTATTGTATTGAACATTTTAATTTTTTTACTCTCTCCTGAAAAATGGATCTTATTTCTTTCAACCATTCGTTTTTTTTTCATTTTTACTTTTTTCTTCCATTTATTAACTTTAATTCCTACTGTTCCAAATTATGTGAAAGTATCTTAATAATTTTTACTTTAAAATGTTCTTTTATCTGCATACAAATTTAAAGCGAATTTTTTTTGTATGCGATTATATTTTAATAATCAATTAAACTTAGTTTTGATTATTTATAAATGCTGTAACAAATTTTAAATTAAATATGTTTGAATTCAAAAAACAGTTTGTAATGCAATATAGGCTAGTTACGTATTATCGCAACAATCGCCAACTCTATAAATAGTGCTTCGTTTCTTATAATGTCGCCAATAGGTTGCGATAATACTCGAGTACCTGAAAAAGCATTACTCCATCAAAATCTCATCGTAACAAACTGTGTATACTTAATTTACAACTTTCATTTAAAATATAAAATTATTGTTGATCAAATTCTTATTTTCATTCTTATTCTTATTAGAACTGATTTTATTCAAGTATGAGTATAAAGCTGAATTCTACTTTTAATGTTAACTTTTCATGAAGTTGCAAATCTATTTGATCATTATTTCAGAAAGTATCTTTAATTAATAAAATCATTAAATTTATCAATGTTCCATAATTAATAAATTTATTATATATCAATATAATTGAGATACACACTCGTATGATAAGCATTTTAATTCAATGAAAAAAAAAAGAATTCTGTTATTTGCCTGCATTTTATTGTATTTTAAAAATATATAATTCTACTTTTCCTAGTTGCTTTCAATGTGCTTTGCTATAATTTGTTACACTATTTTTTTTGTTTTGTTTTCATAGATAGTAGAGTTGAAAATTTTGACCATGATTTTCGCAGAAACTCATCACCGTAAGTATACTTTCTTAATTTGATATTGCATTTGAAAAGTAACAATTTCCTGGAAATAATTATTATTATATCATGTTCGTATGATATTTAATCCATTAAACAACAAACACTGAAGGTGGTTGCATTTATTTTTAAACTTTTGCAAAATGTATATTTTTGTGTACTTATGTTAATCTTTCTCGATTTTCATATTTTCTTAGATTTTATGTGAATACTAACTAGTCTTTGATTTTTGAAAAAAATGTATTTTATTATAATAAGTATTTATCTTTCTAGTTTTAATGTGAGCTGTTCGCTTGCAAAGAATCAAACCTAATTAAAATGAATCTTATGAATATTTTTAATGTATTTATAAAGTTACTTCTCCTGATACATCATACACTTTTAAATTGTGTTTATTAACATAATTTCTATGTGTTTTTAATTCTCCATGTTCTCATACATGCAGCTATTTTGCACTGTGTTTAATTAACTGATCGTTTTTTTTATCTATAATTATTATCTTTTAAAAAGTTAATTAAGTTTTTGAAAAAAGATCTTTTTTTTGGAAATACTATTTTTAGTTTATGAATTTAAAAATATATGAATAATAATTATAAGGCAATCTCTTTATCTTTCATTTTAAATATTTAACCCTTTACTTATTGAATATTCAAAGTTGAATCCGGTTAGTGAACATGTTGTTGTGGATAATTTTATAACATATATAATGAGATAAGTAAAAAATATCAAGTGTCATGACAATTAGTTTTTTTTTTTAATTCAACCTACTAAAATATTGTTAGTTGAATCGTTAACAGTATTTTTGAG
>BMAV01000198.1:10914-23318 GCA_019973955.1 Trichonephila inaurata madagascariensis
AAAAAAAAAAAAAAAAAAAAAAAAAAAAAAAAAAAAAAAAAAATCCCCATATTTTCATTTTTTTCAAAAAAAAGTTGTCGCAAGTAGTCGGATAGGTATTTGACTACTTGCGACAACTTTTTTTAACGATGTAACGAACTCTAGACCCCTTCTAAAACTCTAGGTGGCAACGCGGAGTGATCCGAAGGACTGCGCATGCGCGAGTGCCAAGCCAGCGGCACAGTCTGTGTTTACCTCTCGAGGAGAGCGGTCGATTCTGTGGGCTCAGCCGATTACCTCTCGACAAGAGAGGCCAAGATTTTGTGTGCTCCATTCGTGAGCGTGTAGATTTTGAAAGTGTGTGATTTCCTCTCGACAAGAGAGATTGTATTTTTTAGCTCTATCAGCGAGCATAAGGGATTATCTTTTCACGAATGTCATAAATTCGGAATATTAATGATTTTTACTTAAAAATTGTAAATAGTGTACAAATTGTTTATATGTTTGTGGACTGTCCTGTGTGCTTGAAAATAAAACGTCTAAATACCAACCAAATGTCATCACTTATATGCTTAGGACGTTACAACGACAACAACTTTGAACGTGCATCGCTGCCCTACACAATGGGTCTTTAGTGGTACAGGGATCGAACTCACTACATGCCTTCCATGATCCGATACCTTAACCACTGGGATACCGCAGCCCCGAGTTATAGGATGGACAATTGACTGACGTCATCGTAATTCTTAACTGGAGCGAATCTTTCACTCTCTTTCAACTTCTACAATTAGATAGTTGTCTTGGAATGGCAACGTTTTAGAGCAGAGGTCTCCAAACTTTTTTTAGTCTTTAATATCCCCACTGAGTATTTCAATAAATCACAAGTGCCAAGACCTAGCCTAGATCATCATATTAACATACTGTACTTTTGAATTACGTTAAATTTTTCGTTTCCGGACTAAATAACCTGTGAGAGGGGTGACTGCTATTCCAGTAGATTTTGCAATTGAAGCTTTGGGTGCTTAAGACAAACTTTGAGTCTCGTATTTTAGATTTTAATAATGCAACTGAAAACAAAAAACATAAAAGATTTTTCAAAATATCTTGCTCCAGAACTCTAAATGGAAATGATTGGTTTGAAATGTAGCGATATTTTTCAAAGAAAAATATTTAAACTTATCACAACTGGAACTTTTAAGAGTCTTACACCTGTAAGTTTGATTAGTTGCATAAATTTGCTCGCTGCTTCCCCTCCCCCAACTTTCGGAACAACTTATTTGTGAGAGAAAACAATCTTCAAAATGAGATATGTAAAAGATATTTATTGATCATACAAGTTAATTAATGAGCATTTGTAGTCAGTGATAATTTCCGCTAGTAAACTAGATCTTCAACTGCAAACAACTGTCAGTTGAATGGCACAGCTACATAAATTGCATTGGTCATAATTATAATGTTTAATTTTTTGATGTTAATTAATCAGGAAAACAGCTATTTCATTAAATATATATGTGGATGTTTTTTTAAATTGATTTTTCGTGGGAGGAATTTCTATGTGAGGAAGGATAAAAATATTAAGCACTGACAAGTTATAGATGTATTTTTAAAAGAGGTTTTATAAATTGATGATATTAACAAATATATATATCTCAGAATGTTTCAATTATTTTTAGTACCATATATATAATTTATCAGACCAATACATTATTTCGCAGATCAAATAAGCAAGAAAAAATTGAGTACGTTTGATATGAACAAGAGTTGAAAGTGTGTGTGTCGGGGGGGGGGAATCCTTAACTACTGCATTTAAAACATTCTTTTTAAAACACTCAAGTTACAAAATGTGATAAAGTATCAATTAATGTTTAATATAAAAAAACCCGTAAAAACACAAGAACTAAATTTAGGAACAAAGAGCATGTGGAGAATCAGATTTCTGGAAAAATTATTTAGAATCATCATAACTGAATAAACAAACATGGACTCATCCAATATTAGACAGCATGTTTTAAGGTAAAAGTATATTATTACTTTCCAATTATTTCTGAAAAAAGCACAGCGGCCCACGCCAATAATACTTCCGATTTTAAATAATTATTACAACAGATTTAAACAAGCAGAGCAGAGCCACGAATTTGTAAGCTAATTAAAAACATACTAATTTATCGGATAAAATCCTATGGTTACAGAAACCTCCAGATTTATTTTTCCAGCATTACAGTAACTAGATATCTGAATTTTCGCCAAAGCCCATTCATATTTGGATATGCAGCAAAAACGCAACACATCGCGATGCCTTTCACGATAGATTGAACCCTGTTTCAAAACTGCCGACTGCGAGAAAAGATGACAGCCGGCAAAATTTCCCCTGATCGCATTCTAATACAATAACGAAAAGGCGCATCTCTTGGTATAATAAACGGCACGGGGACATTTTTATCGGGTTTGTTTGATTAATGAGGAGTCATTAATCAATAGCGAATGGCAACGTGATAATGCCATTTGCTCGCGCCATCAGCCATCTGACGAGAACATTACCTTTTCAAATTCGCATTAGCCAATTACAGGGGGAGCGACAACCAGATTTGGAAATATCAAATGGTCTGTGTGCTTAATAACGCATCCAACGAAATGATGAGATTCGAATTCTGTCTTGGAATGAATGCTGTTGTAATTTGAGTACGGTGTTACACTCCTGGGAGATAAGTAATTGGAACCCTATTTTTTTTCACCCTCCCACTCTTCCTTCTGATGGTCATTTATAAATGCTGGGGAAGTACCCTTCTCCTTATGCAAATTAAAGTCCTTTTTTTAGTAAAAAAAAATGATTTATTTGGCAGACAATGAATACTTGAAGCGTATTGAATTATATGTATTATATAATTTTTTCTCACGTACTGGTGCGTGTTTGAAAAGCATAATAATGAAAGTTCTTTATTATTGAAAAATTAAATATTTTACGCACATTTAATATTCTTCGCTAAATGTTTTAATACACAGATGAAAATGAAATACATGTTTTAAGGAGGGTGGTTGAACACACATTAACAAGTATTTTTGGTACAGGGATGTCAACAGAACAAGAGATGCGTTCAGTTACAGATACAAGAACTAGACTGGAATGTTATAGTTTTTTTACTTAAAAATTATTGCAAAGTTCTGGTGTACAACAATATTATCCACAACAATTGCTGAAAATTAGCAAATTCAACACTAATCCATGTTTAATAACGATAATTCGGTACAGTTTCAAAGGGAAGTTACTTTTTCTCATATCTGCAGCCACACCAATGTCTTTGATACCACCAAATTAGTATTAATATGTTGAGCAATTATTGTAAGAACTCTTTAGTAAAGAATATATTCAACAGTTATATATATAATAACACAATTGACATTTCTTTTCATAGCCTATTTCTTGTATTTGTGACTCAAGACTTCACTTGTCTACAAATATTTCTGTGCAAAAGAACCAGTTGATTATGTTCTACTACAAATCCTTACAACACTTTCGTGTGCTTTGAAAAACTTCTCCACTTTCTCTATAGACAAATAGCGGGAAAATTTTTAAACATCTTTGTTAAGCATTTCTCTGTTTTGTTATACACTGTTTCTACTAAGAAATCTTCGGCAAGAGACAGGGGCAGGAGACGAAAAGTATATATACTCCTATATATAAAGGACTTTGTAGTGTCTGACTACTTTTTGGCGGTAGATTCTTTAAGAGTTGGCGACGTTCCCCCACCTGCAGGGGAAGGGATACTGTGCTTTGAGGGAGAAGGGTGTTTCGCTTTGCAACAGAAAGGACAGAGAAGAAGAGAGTTCCTTTGTTTTGGACACAGAACTGAAATTGGTACCAAGAAAAGATATGTTCTTGGGTTTTGTGTTTAGCGCGGTGGATAGCGCTTGGGTTTATAGTTGTATTTAGAAAGATAAAACTTTGTTCTTTTGGTACGACGTGCTGTGTCGTGAAGTAAAAGAAAATAGATTAAGAATGTAATCACAGACTTTTAAGTAAAATATTTTGATGGCAATTTCAATAAATGTTGCTGTTATTACCGATTCCCTTGGAGCAGGAAATCCTACACCAAGTCCAATCGTTGAGAAGAGCTATACGGAGCACTTAACCCTGTCGGATTCTAATTTCCTATCAAGAATTTGACTGTACTAAATTAACAATTGCTCAGTTAAAGTTAAAATATTTAATATGAAAAGTGGTGTGAATTTGAGGACAAAAATTGTTTGTTGTTGGGAAGAAATAAATAATCAATATTGAAAAAGCTTTTTTAAAAACTACGAAAAGTAGTGAAAACAGAGATCAGTGCACAAAGTCTAAAATACCATCCGCGAACCAACAGGCACAGATGTCAAGTGAGTCTTTAGCCTCCGTGGCTCCTCTCCTCATACGTGAAATTATACATTATACTTCGTCATAAACCACAGATATTGAAGAATGACTGAAATATAATAGTTTCCTTTTTAAAGTTTTATCACTACAAAGTATTTAATAGAAGCCCAGTGGCTGAGTGGTCATGTATCGCGCTTTCACGCCACAGGTCTGGGGTTCAAATCCCGGGCTGGGCAAGGTCGACTCAATCTTTCATCCCTTCAGTAAGTCGATAAATGAGCACCAAGCTTGCTTGGGAATTGAACGCTGTGGGTTTCGTGTCAGGCTGACCATTTGACCGAAACATCTGCACATGCACCCCAGCGCTTACTGTCACGTAAACTGAGATAGGCACAGTAGGCCTTGGCCCTCATGAGTTGTTGCGCCACTGAGTTCAGTTCAGCAAGTATTTAATTTCCTTCCAAGTGTTATATAGATAATACGCAAAAAAAAAAAGTCCTGATTAAAACGAATATGCCAAAAAGGAATGATTTAATGATGAAGTTCAGTTGAAGTTTTTATTTTCCTATTTGTATATTTCGAATTATATTTCACTTGAATGGAACAAAAGTTTATTTGTGACGTTCAGGGGAAGAATTCGAGGGCACAGAGTTCAAATTTTATACAAGGACTTCATATGTACTTGGAAACTCATACCCTAAGAGTTTCCACGAAAACCTCTCACTATGTCAGTTTTTCAATGTATTAAACGCTACTTAGACACGACAAGATTATCTTCTGCGTTACAACTTGATTAAAACCTAGTCTCTTTGGCACCTAAATTTGCCCCCGACCAATAATTACATTGAATCGTCTCTGACATATTTTTAAAAGAAAAATAGATGTCATTTAAAAGTTAGCTGTACTAAAAAACGGTATCGATGATATTCTAATTTAAGAAACCGGTAATCTTTCAGAAGTAGGGGAAAAAATATGTTTGGTAGATGAAAACTGATACTGATTTTTTTTTTGTGTGTGTGTGTCATTTCAGATCTAATAAGATAAGATGGCAATCAAAGATAAGATCAGTGGTTATTTACAAATAAGGATGAATGGGAGTCTTCTAAAAATGATATCGCATGAACCGTTTCGAGTGATAATTTTTTGCGGAACTGAAATAATTCTCAAGATGGATTAAAATTAGCATCGAATACATCAAAACAGATGCTCATTACAGAGAACTTGTCGACAGCAAAATGTCAAACTTGAAACGCAGAAAACGAAACTAAGGGGATAAAAGAACTGTGAAAAAATGATAGTTATCGGAACAGTTGTAATTATTCACTGCAATCCCGGGCTTTTAAAAATACATAGCGTTCGTATGAGAAAGAAATCGCATTCAAACTTATCAACAGGGAAAATAACTTATAAACTGCAAATGGATATCAGTTGATATTAAAAATTTCCCAGAACTCATTTAAGAAACTTTAAGATGATGGACTGACTTTGTTCAGAACCGTGTAGTTGAAACAGCGTATAGATAAACGTATACATATTTTGTTGATAGTTAGTTTCACTTGAATTAGAACATACATATAAAACTGTCTTAAGAATATTATAATAAAAAATTATTTAAATGCAATTTTTAGTCAAAAAAATGAAAAAAGAACGATGTTATTTTCAAAATATTCTCCCTTTATGAAAAATGCTTCTATAATAATAATATTTTGGCTATATATAGGAAAGATGTCTGTACAGGATCTGTGAACTAGGAATTTTGAAACATAATTTAGAAGTGAATTTATTCATGTAATTTATCAGAGTAGAGAAATATTAACGAAAAACACGTTATTATTTCAATTGATCGAAATAATAAAATAATGCGAATTTTTCAAAAATCCTAGATCAGGTTATTCATGTACACCCTTTTGCAAAATCACGGTTCCGAATGTATAGTTACCTTATAAAAGTCATCAAAAACCAATACATTTATAGAAAAAAGAAATGTTTCAGAAGGCACTTAATTCTCGTACAGTAATTTGAAGTGAAATGAATTTATATGAATACTGAACATTGAATTTCTCTGTTAAAAAAAACTTATAAAAACAGATTTAGTGCTACTCTACAAGACAAATAGATACAACTTAACCATTTCTGAGGCCATGGTAAGTATACTTACCACCAATTGCATTGATTTTCCAATGTCCATGGTAAGCTATTTTACGACATTTCACATTCCGGCTCCTATCCATTAATAACTTCAGAAAATTAAGAAAAATTATAAATCCTCACACATCTTGTAACCCCCCTCCCAATAATAACAGGACAAGAAGAGAGGTCAATATCATGAAGCCATTTTTTCCCTGGAGGCTATCCTTCAATCCTTTGTTTATTTTTCTTGAATTTCGGGTTATATACACCTTGATATCACCAGAATTCCAAATTCAATATTCAGGATTTTCAAGTCAGAAAAGAAAAGGACGACTCATAAGTTTTCTGGGCAGTAAAAGAATGACTCCAGATGAAGTAATACTGAATAAAGAGTTGGAAAGCATACTGAAATTTTAAGGGAATACATAAAGGTTCTGTCGTTTGTGCTCTAAGGCAGTGATCCGCCACCCCTGGTCCGCGGACCGGTACCAGTCCGTGGATCAAATGGTGCCGGGCCGTCTAAAGAACATTTAACTATTGCCATTTTATTTAAAGTGGTGCATTTCTCTCAGATTTGTGCAACTTTCCAAGGAAATCACTTTATATTCCACGTTAAATTACTTTTATTCATTTTTGGTGTAACTATATTTTATTCTGAAGGCATATTTATATAAGTGTAATTAAATTAAAATTGTTAAATCAAAACAATCTAAAATATAAACAATCAACGTGTCCCACCCTCAGCGGGCCGCGGTAAAATTATCAAATGTTGACCGGTCCGCAGCGATAAAAAGGTTGCGGGCACTGCTCTAAGGTGCATCAAAAAAGAACACGACATGTATGAACAACTTGCGATGTCTCGTTTTGTGAGTTCCGTGATTTCCAAAATTTCTTGGAAAATAGTGTTGTAATATGTCATCTATGAATAAAAAACTATAATATACAATTCTTTTTCCAGTTTGTAGTATTTACTAAATTTATTTCATAAATACTAAGGAGGTACCCCCAGTCCACGGTCAACCCCCATTGTACAAAGTATACAACTGTTCATACTCATTGCTCAAATTGTAAAACTGTAATTTACATGTATTATAAGTAGTTCTAATTTTCAACTAATCTATTGTTTAAAAATTTCTGTCTTTTTTACACTTCCTTATTTGCTTTTTTTAAACCAAAATTCGTTCCTGGCGCTTCTTTTCAGTTAAATTCAACCTTTTACGACCCCTTTTTAAAAACTATACCTTATGTACAAGTAAATTTATTACAGCATCACGAAAAACTTTTCTTTTATATAAAGAAAGATTTAAAAAAAATTATTACGCTTTTTACTTTTTTAAAAGCCCCCATTGGGCGTGGTAAGTATATTTACCAACAAAAAATGACGTTAAAAATCAAATTAATATTTATATAATAAGCTAAATGAGTTTCTTTCTTTAAATCAATCACAATTCCAAAAAATATTTTAATATACCTTTACTAGAGAAATAAATGATCAGTTAAAGGGTTAAAAGTAAGATCAGTATATAAAACAATGCAAAGCAAATACAATAAACATGGATTTTAATAGACTTATAACAGCCTCTCCAACTGTCCATCAGAACACAAAACGTCGAAGAATAATACCCTCCAGATAAAAATGAGTATCGCGTGCGTGTTGCGTCGGTGACATGCCAGCTCAACGAAACACCTTGTCAAAAGAGTGACATTGACATACACTGAAACGTCATTTGTCATCTCGCGACACGTTTCAATTCCGAATCCTCATTTCATTTTTCATCCCTCCCAAAGCGATTCTGTGCTTTAATGGCCCCTTCAACGGAAAGGGGGAAGCAAACGACGCTTATTAAAAACGAAAGGGGGTGGAAAGAAGACGAGGGTAGAGCAAATTCATCACGAACGACACTTAAAAGAGCTCAATTTCCAGTTTTTACAGTTTGGCAGATCGAATGACTTCGGGAGAAAAAAAAAAGTATTAAAAAATCGTCGAAAATGTCTCCAATTTGGGAAAGGGGAGTCGAAAAAAGGAAGAGCCTTACTAAATGATTTCCCCAATTTAAAAATAAAATTTAAAAAAAAAGAAAAAAATTGAGAGAGGAATTAGAAGACACGGAGAGGTCGGAATATTTAGAGATGGACTAAGAAGAAATTTATGTGTGTTCGTTTAAGAACGAGGGTGGTCGTTAATTTTTTTCAAGCTTGCATTTTTTTTTTATTAAGTTGTAAACATGCAGCTTAAGTAATGCAATTTACGAATACGTAACGGGGAAATTTGGTACACAGCTTCTACCCTCACGGTGCACTTTTGGTTACATGGAAATCATACTTATGAAATCTCCATTAATTAACAAATAAATTTGTGTTTTGAGGACATTAAAAACATATACGAAAAGCAACCCACTCCACCTTTTCATAAGCAAGAGTATATTGATCATTTCTGTTGCTACTATATAGAAATGTAAATACACGTTTTACATGCTATGGCAGCGGTTCTTAAACTGTGGTCGAAAATATGACCTTGTTAATACAATTCCCAATTGACGAACTTATGTTATATTATAGAATATTATAAATACAGTAAAAGTCTATAAATGTAACAAGTACAGTTATTATTCATTTAAACAAATCATGTTCGGCTCATATTTGAAAACAGAAGAACTATAATGGTTGATTTTCTACTTAACAGAAGAAATCATGTCCTCTTGTTATTCTCATATTTGATGGATTTATATCAACTCCTTCATAGATATTTCTTCTAGTTACCAGGCCATAAAAAAAAAAAACCCAACGATGACAACACTAACAATTTTTCAAACTAACAGTAAATGCAAGAAATTACATCTCAAAACTACATATCCATTACTGACAACGCTTTAACTAGCAACAAAACAATACCAGAGGCTATTGTCCCTGAAATACTAGCGTAAGACAAAAAATAAATAAATAAGCACAAAATAATAATGCGGAAGCTAAAAAGGACTAGACTAAAGAACTACTTCAAACAGAGCCGCCTTCAATTCAACCAATGGAATTGGTATGCAAGGAAACGAAGAAATGCAAGTGGCGGTGTGTGTGTGTGCAGTTCATCTCTTCAAGTCCATCTAGCATAAAATAATAGTCAGAGTATGCAATGAAATAGTAATAAGTAAATTAACATATCTTCAAACAAAACAAATGCATAAAGAGGTTTGGGTTAGTTAAATTAAAGTCACTATAGAATTTGTATGATGGAATAATGATGACGTATCTTGCATTTGTGAAACAAAGATGGATTAGAATGAGATCGAAAACTGAGTCAGACCCTTATTTTACGCAAGAATTTGGGATACAAAACGAAATGAATGGGATGATTCGGATAAAGGCTTTAAAATGAGATAGTCAAATCTCAAATCCATAATTTTGGCCATCGGGGAGTATTGTTTCTTTACATTTTAAAATAATTTTATGTATTTATCAAGTAGTTCATATAATTCTTTTCGTATTCATTATAATAGATACGTGGCGGTGTGACATCTATATAAACTAGTACCAAAAATCCCGCGAAGACGATCGTTTTGGCGTGGTCCATTAAGTACTTGCGTTCGGAACGGAAGGTTCCCAGATCGAATCTTCCTTCCATCAGATACGTATGTAAACGACGCATTACTCAAAAAATGCATTCTTTTTACACCCAATTCCAGAAAATATTTCAATGATTTTATTTTATTTTTATTTACGTCGTACTGTGTAGCAACTCGAGGCCTATTGGCTACGGTCATCGTAATTTTGAGCCACGGTTAAGTTACGAGGACGAGACCTTCTCCAAACTTTCGCACCGCACCAGGGGGACTCTGCCTCGACAGGGCTTAGGAGTCAAGGTAACGGACTCGTGGCCGGCGTGTCACGAGTTTGAGACCAGTGCCACTGAATACCCGCCATATAGGGGAGGGATGCACGTTAAATCTGTTGAGAGCTCAAACATACTCCGGCTGGTGTGGTAGTTAGGAGAAGGGTGCCAGGTCAGGTGTCGTCATCGTCACCTGACCATGTTTCAAAATTACGACGTCCGTCGCCTAAAGTCCTCGTGTAGCTGAACAGTGGCGACATTAATATCCACTCACTCACTCACTGAGCCTCGACAGATTTAACCCCCTCTACACGGCGGGTCTTCGGTGGTACTAGGTTATGAACTCGTGATTCAACAACGCCAGCCTCGGACTCTAGACCATAAGGATACTGCGGTCACAAAAAATATTTAAAATTTCAAGACTTTTATTTCAAAAGTTTTTACCAGCTCATATATGTTTATACGAGAACTTTGAAAACTATTAAATGGTTAAAACTTTAACAATTCAAATACATTTGTAATAATAAAAACGGAAAATCTTGGATTTTTTTATAGAGTGGAAGAGAAAGGACTATATATATGCACATTATTAAAAATTGCTTCTCTTTTTTTAGGTAATTTTTATGTTCATCGTAAATAATTTTTATATTTTAGTCTTTCTGAAGAAATAATTCGCCCTTCCTAGTACTTCTAAATGAAAGAAATAACAAAACATGAATTCTTGTTTTTTTTAAATGTGATAATTTAAAACTAGAATAATTTAATCAAAAATACGTTGTAGGTGAATGCGTTCTTTCAAACTATATTCACAATGTTAAATTCGGTATTATTAATTTCAAATGATAAAAAGGTAAAACTGAAAAATGTACACATGCTAAAGGTATTGAATTTTGAAATTCTATGAGAATTTCACATTCTAATACTCTAATATAATCAAAAATGAATGAAAGTACAACTTCTGAAACAACGAAATACCTTTCTAAAGTATATGAATATAAAATAAAAACTTTATTCCATTATTCATTCGATAAAAAACTCCTTAAAAATAAATTTCAGCTTTAAAGATCCCAAAAATGTTGTCATATATATCAGAGCATTTCCTCCTCTACAAACACCGAAGTTACATCCTGAAGATGAAGTAAACAGACAACCCTAATCAACAACCGAACAGTGAAATGATTTGATTTTTTAATGACAGAGAAATCGCTTTCGAAACATTTAACTACATGACATAAGCAATTATCCACTGTAATTGCTCTCTAACCTTAATTGTTCCGACATTTACTAAACGAACTTCAGTGAATAAACGTTGGTAGCAATAAATATCTTAAAAAGACAATTACGTGAATGATGGCGTAGTTAAGTTTTCGAAACATGGAACATAAATACCGAAACGTAGTCTGCAGAAAGTGAAACGAGAGCGAATTTACCATGCAAACTCGATAAAAATCCAGATCACGGCACTGTCAAACATGAGTATACGATATGGTAATATCCTAATTAGTTGTTACAATAATCTACTTTGACCAGTAATCTCAAAGGGGGAAATTCATGTCTTTCCCTCGTTGAAAATTAGAGATAATTAGATTTTTATCAACAAGGCGTCGATCTGAAAGCTAGTCAATCAGTAATAAGGAAGTGGATATGAAGTTTCGGTAGAGAGGTCATAGAAAAAACAATTAAGGAGAAATATAATTGAAAAAAAGATTTTCAGGTAAAAATATTCTATCAGAATGTTATTAATCTATTTTTGGTAAACAATTAGTAGATATTTCAAGAATTCAGATTTCGATTCAGGTTTATATCAGTTGTAATTTTGTTCAAAAGCTCATTAACGGTTCAGGGTTAATTTTTAGAAGTTAAAAGTGTACGTATTTTTTTTAAAGTATCTTAAATGAACAATTAATGCTTGTGTAATTTAATCTTTCTGGTAAACCTAAGACAACTATATGACTAATTTGGTCGTTCAGAATAATTCATGGCTTTAGTTGCATTTGCCCAAATTTAATTCCAAAAACATACCAAATATTTAAAAATATATATATCTATCTAATGAACATGGGATAAAAATAATTATTCTAAATGATAAAATAATTATTCTAAGCCGTTAGCGCACACAAAAAT
>BMAV01000198.1:23718-85732 GCA_019973955.1 Trichonephila inaurata madagascariensis
TTTATTCAATAATTAGTTTTTTACTGTGTTTTGTTAATGAAAATCGATAAATTCAAAAGGAACATGATACAAGATTGGTGAACTTTTGATCCCTGCCCCCCCCCCCCTCCCCTTGAAAAATTCCTGTGTGCGCTACTGCTTAAGACTATTGTATTAAATTATTTGTATAAACAAAGTTTAATGGGAATCAGTGAAAATGTTAGAATTAGTTCTAAAAAGTAAAAATCCAGTCGACTGTTAAAGTCGCCATGTGTGGGATGACACTCCTCTAAATGATTTCCAATCAAGTTTATTTTTTAGCATGCATGAGTTCGGTGGCACAGTTGAATGGATAATAATGAATGGAAGCTGTTGGATTCCGTATTTTGTGACATGCTTAAGGGTTGATAAAAAAATAATGACGAAATAATTTTATTTTAGAAGAGCAATCAAAACTTTAATTATTAGAGTAAGTATGAAATTTCAAAGTATAACATTTACGGTATTACTGATATGGATATTTTTTGCACGAATATCGACAGTTTAGTATCCAACAGTATGATATTTCGACAGTGGTTGTTCTTGCATTGAGCCATGGAATATATATATATATATATATCTTCGATAGTTCTAACTTTTGTGAAGGAGTGAGTGAATATTAACGTCGAACTGTTGTTTTGGACTATTGTTGTTTTTTGACATTTTGTACCATTTTATTACAAATGTTTGTAATCATAAAAAATTGCTCTACAATCTCGTCTGCTCATTTCCATCGTTTACTAGAAAAATGGCAGAAATGAACTTCAGTAGCTTTTGTCAAAAGTCATCTGTTGGAGTTAGTTTATCCTGTGAAGTTGCGAATCTGTTGGAAGTATTTGAAAGTGCAAATTTTGAATGAGTATGATCTCACAGTTGTGACCCATAACCTTTTTTTGCTCGAATGAAATTATGTCGTTTTCGTCACTTGACTAGGGTCTAGAACAGGGGTACTCAACCTTTTTCCCTCCGGGCACACACATATGAAAGATATTTCACGCGGGCCTCAACAAGAGCATTAATGGAAAGCATTTAAAATATGTGAAATTTATCAAAATATTAAAACGCCATTTTTGGCTTTTAATACTATGTTAATCTCTATCGAATACACAAAAAATTTCGGTTTTATGCATTTTTTACTGAGTTATGGAGTAATTTCGATTTACTTTCCTCCATGAGTGAGTGAGTGAACATTAATGCCGCACTGTTCAGCTACACGAGGGCTTTTGGCGACGGACCACGAAATTTTGAACCATGGTCAAGTGACGTGGACGACACCTGAACTAGTATCCCCTCTCCTAACTACCACACCACACCAACGGGAGGGCGTTTCAGCTCTCGACAGATTTAACGTGCATCGCTGCCCTACACGGCGGGTCTTTAGTGGTACTGGGATCGAACTCGTGACAAAGCCAGCCACGATCCGATACCTATACCACTCGGCTACTGCGGCCCTTTTGTGAAGGAGAGGAAAATGTTACCTTGTGTAAAACTTAATATTATAATTAAAAATTATAAAAAGTACTTATTTGAACGAAAATCTTGATCGCTATTACTTCTATGTTCTACCCTTCCCACCCCTTTTTCTTGAGCCTGCATATGTATATAAATAACTCTGCAATACCTTAAATATCTTGAGTCACTAGCAACTTGACTATTTTCTCCAAAAGTTTACCGCTCCTCAGCTAGAGGACGAAATGTTGAAAATATTTTCTTAGCTATCGTGCATTATAAAGAAATAAAATGAATTCAAGTACAGTTATAGATTTAAGTAATACCATTTCATAGTATGGAAAATACTTATTGATAAAAAATAATAAGACCATCCAATATGTGTTATTTCAATCAATTTTTAAACTGACAATACTGTTAACAGTTATGCAATAAAATGTACCCTAATAAACTTAATTTTGTTGAACAAATAGCATTTTTTTATATATATTTTTTAACGCGAAAAAATATTTCATTACCCTCAGATTCGTAATTAAACGATTTTCACTGTACTTCAATTTAGTTCTTACAGAACTCTAATGAAATTATATATTTTTTTTCATAGTTATTTTAAAATAAATATTTCGAACGCAAAAAATATACGTTCCCTCCAATTTATTGACGTTATTGAAAATATTAGGTATAACCGTCAATGGTAGTATTTTCATATTCGATGTCGTATTTTATTGACACAGACCTCCAATACCTATCCATCCAAATGAGCATTTGCCAAAAATAGTTCTTGAACAACCCAATTTTAAGATAACTTCGATACTAAGTTTGATTCATTTTTCAAAAAAAATTACCTAAATTTAGTTAAAATGCTATGGATGTTAAAATACCTCTTTCTAAAAGCAGAACTAAGTAATGAAAATGGTTTCTAAAAAAGAAAAAAAATCGCCGAATGGTTTAATAATACAAGTTCCGTCTTCGCGATACATGAATCCGATTTTATATTAATACCCTAATTAGTCGCAGCATCCATCTACTACTTAGTTGGGTGATTTCGATGGGGGAAACACAGCTCCATCGCCGAGAATTAGGGATAATTAGATTTTTCAAAGTAACCCGTCGATGTTGAGATATGAGACTTCCAGAGATAGTATAAAAAAAATCGGGAAAAAATGAGGAGAGAGGGAGAGACAAGTATCCGAAAACTGTTTCCTACGGCGGCGTCTCCATTTCAAAAAGGATATTTCAGAGAGAGAAAACTCTTACTCTACGAGATTCTCTCTTCCATTAAAACTAAAGCTCTCATTAGCTAAAGCTATCAGCAGGACCGTTTTTGGCTTTTCTTCAGATTCGACAACATGCACACGGGCGAGGAGGAAAGAAGGGAAGAAGAAGTGAAAAAAAAATTATTTAAAATTAAATAAAGTAAAAAGGAAAACCGGGAAAAGAGGAACTTATTTTAATCACGACGTGCGTTTTCAGTCCCTTCAAAGAAAACTAGTTTAACTTCTGTAATCAAAGTCCTCCGGAACATACCTTCGCTTTTGCTCTTTCGAATTAATGGGAAAAGTATAGGAAGGGGGGTACGGAGAAGGTTAGACTGCTTTTTCCCGTTTTTCTAATGAAGCTGATTAGAAATTCGGACTTTTTGGAAGTAATTTAGGGTGTGTGCGTCTAATTACTTTTGAACTGCCGCTAATTAGCTAATTACCGGCACGAGAGGAGCACGTGCCCCGCTGCTAATTACTGGCTCAGGTGTAATTAAATGCAAAATATTGAGCTCTCGCGATTTGCATATTCACACCGGTTTTTATTGTGGATCATTATTTTACTATTTGTGCACACACAACCCCCTCCCTTTGAATAGGGGGGTGAAACCGTCCCCCCAATTCCTTTTGTTTCGAACCGGAGCTTATTGCTACGGGGGCTTTTTACAACATCCCTCCTCCCTTCTAAAGGCATTCGAAGGTTTATTTTTTCACCCTTTTTTAACATTTTCGTTTCCACTACTAATTAGATTAGAAGCAGAGAACTTCAAGCATCTTAAAACATGCAGGGGGTGGGGGGTTGACAAGGGGGTGTCATGGAATGGGGGAGGCGAGGAGGTAGGGCAAAGCCGGCAGGTCCAACGAGGATTACTTTCGCATAGGTTGAGTAATCGCTTTGTCATATGTGGCAACTCATTTGCACATTTCCAGATAAAACTCTGAATCGACATCTTATTCAGAATTCTCGACAAATTTTTTTTCCCAGAACATACACATACTTTTTTTTTGGTGCTGTTTCTCCTATTTTTTCCCCTTTCAACCGCTTTTCTTCGTGTTTTAAACTACAAAATAATTCTGCAACGAAATCGAGATGAGAAATCTAAATTAAGTTAAAAGAAAGAGAAAGCGGGATATGGTGGGGAAAAAAAGGTTTAAATATGGTCCGAATTAGAAAGCAAGATTAATGTAAAACCTGGGAGCTTTGGAAGGAAGATAGGTTAAGAATACGCGAACAATGAAGTAATTTGTAGGCAAACGAGTAAGAAATTGAGCTTTAGTTAAGATAAGGTATGAAGTTGTTGCAAAGCTCAACTGGTAACAAGTTTTCAAGCAACCAGAATACTAACTGTAAAGTCAGGTTGTCAAAACTGATAACACGAAGCTTCTTATGCTTTTATCGAATTGGAATATCTATATAAAAACTTATTATGAGAAACATATAAAGAATAAACTTCATGAATAAAAACATATTCATGTTTAAAATATTCGAGAATGAAGCTAATATAATTTATTCTTTTGAGACAGCACAACAGCCACACAAGTTTTAAAAGATTAACTGAGATGTGGTTTGAATTTACAATTCAAATAAGACAAAAGCATTGCGCTTTCTAGGAGCTCATATTATTTAAAATGAATAAATGATAAACTTGATATATCGTAATTCATTTCATTTTAATATGGCATACAGGTTGATTCAATATTAGTGTGACCAATTTTGAAAGTATATAACAATTTATGGCAAATTTTAATCGCTTTACTGCAAGTTTTATTTTAAAAATAAACGTTTAGATTACCAATCTAACTATTTTTGTTAGTGGGAGTAAATTTTGGCTTCGAAATTAGATCCTCAAACCCGAAACGAAATTTCAAAGCTTTTAACGGATGGTTGCTCAAATTCTGTAATAAATAAAGCATTTAAAAATCAGAAAAGACATTTTTGTAATAGATTACTATCTAAACTTCGAAAAGAAATAACATTTGGTTAGCAATCAAAAGTTCCGAGAAAAAAATGTTGACGAAAGGAAGTCCTTAAAGAAAAAGAAGAACAAATTGAAAAGGCCTATGACTGTAGAAAATCCTCTGCCTCAAAGAACTTTATTAAAGAAACTACAGGTAAGGCAATCGACAATTTGTCGTCAGATAAAGAAAATGGACAATAAAAAGGTGAATAAACCAGTCTGCCATCAAATGTCTGCAAAAAACGTCGAAAAGTGAAAGAATGTTCTTGGCCTTTGTATTTAATGTTACTCAAAGGTAGATACAAAACATGTATAGCCTCGGATGAAGCTTCTGTTATCCACAACTGGCAAAACGAATAATATAATATATCTGAAGCGAGAAACGTCGCAAAGATGCAGCTGTTTTGCAAATGGCAAGTTGGCCGTCTGGTGTTGTGGTATGAAGGGGAATGTTTCTCAAAGCTTAACAAAACCATTTTTTGTAGAACCAAAGGCTAAAACTGATGCTAAATACTATCAGAATAAAGTTTTGAAGAGCATAATCAAAGAAAGTAAACGTCTTTACCCGCAAGAACTTCGTTTTTCAACAAGATTCTGCCCCAATTCATACTGCAAAATCAATTATAAAATGGTTGAGAGATTAAAAAAAAAAAAAAAAAAAAAATTCTTCCTCTTGAAATATAGCTAACATCATCCCCTAACTGTGCTGCTTGAGATTATTTTTATGGGGATACTAAAGAAAACAATTAAATAGAAGTAAAGTAAGAACATTTTGAAGGGTTTCAAAAAGCAATCAAAGAGGAATCAATCCCCCTCCCCCGCCAAAAAAAAATGGTCGAAAAAAGCCGTTTTAGCTTGATCTAAAACATTTATGAAAACTACTATGCTAAAAGAAATCACATTGAAAATTTCATTCATTCAAAAAGAATTTATGATACTCTGAAATTGGTCACATTATTTTTTTAATTATAACCGGTACTACAGATATATTCAATCCTATAACAATTTATTTCAATTATTATTTTTTTTACATTAATTTGCAAAATATAATTAAAATTTAGCCACATAATAGGAAAATGATAATATAAATCAATTTGTGTGGGATCAACGAATTCTAAAAGGTTTTTTTACAATGTTTATATATAGTTCATGTTTCTCTACTTCGATTAAAAATACTTTTTTTAAAAAAAATATCTATCATTTAAAAATAATATTAAAAAAAAATTCAGTTTCTTACCTTACAGCAATCATAAGATCTGATCAATAAAGTAAAATTATTTCTGATAAATAGGTACTTACGTATTATCGTAATCGTATTGGCGACATTATATGAAACGAAGTACATGGTTGCCAATGTAGCGCGTACGACACTTTCGAAATCGGGGTTGCCAACTTGGCAAGTTTTCTTGAACGTTGGCATTGTTGCAATACTACGTATGTACCAATAAATACACATATCCATTATTTAAACATTCTTTATATAAATGAATGATATACATTTAGCAAATGAATGAATATGCGTTTTTGAATTATAAGAATGTTGAATTCTTCTAAATTTATACGGAACTTGTAGCTATTTAACGATTATTTCTTTTGATATAATATGTATATAAGCAATGCATACCATTTACAAAATAATTTTAACTCCGTTTTACAAAAGAAACGAATAATATGTTTATCTCTCTCTCAACTAGATAAAACTAGAAATCAATTAAAAGAATTAAATGAAATTTTTGAATAAAACATTTTTATTCTGTGTAAGTAATGTACTGATCTGAATTACAACAAAATATTAAAAAAATATATCAGAGTAATTATTTTTTAAATCAGTAGTTTTAGACGAGTTAAGCTTTGTGCACCTTCACGAAATACTCATATGTAGGCACGTGTAATGGTGCAATACAGAAGAGAAAAAGGTATAACTATAGCTGTAGGGTATAACAGCAAGAATAATACAACACAGAGGGGATAATTACTTATGTATGGATGCAGATTACAAAATTGTGTTGTACTATCACTTAAAATGATAAAGTAAAAATTTAAATAGAAAACATCAATTGGGAAATTAAATTTATCACAATCGATAAAAAAGATGCACATTTCCTTAAAATATACATTACAGCAGGGGTGTAGCTAACGTCGCATCAGTCATATCAATGATACGGGTCTCCCAAGCTATAGGGGCTCCAATATGTGTAAGACTAACACTTTCAAAAGTTTCATTAAAGTGATCATTTTTATTTATTTTCTAAAACTGGACAGGGTCTTTTAAACAGGGTACACTCAGAACTAGCAACATCAGTGAATTACAGTACTTTCATGTAGCATTGAAGTTAATATGTAAATTTAAAATGTTTCTTATTATAGGATGAGTGAAAAAATATGTAACGAGTCTTAAAACTTTGATACTTCGAAGCCCTCTCAACTGTACTCATGTCCACAAAATTAAGGTCACAAACACAAAATCTAGGAAAACTGATGAGCTAATGGTCATGAAATTTGGCACAGAAACGTATTACAGTGTGAGAAAGAATATAGCACCATAACTCATATAGAAAAGATTTTAATTTCGAATTAAGATACGGGATATATCAAAAAGTGTGAAATCATGAAAATCAGAGGTAAAACATTTAACTCGTTCAAAGTCTGTCTTATTTGAAGTGTGTGCACCGGTATACAAGCTTCATAATGAGCTGCCATATTGTTTGTGAGGGTGTCAATAAATAATTGTGGCAACGAAGTCCATTCTTTAAAAAGTACGACTTTTGACTCCTAGGAGGGGAGCTACGCTGAGAAATGGCTTTTCCTAGACCATCCCAGGCATGTTCAATAGGATTTAGACCTCGAGGACCAATCCATAATGGCGAATATCCCCTCCCTAATGAAATTCATCAACAATGTGAGTTATGTGTGGCCGCGCACTTTCGTCCATAAAAATACTGTCAGGGCACATAGCACCTGGAAAAACCTTAAATAGGCTTCCAGGGTCTCATCCATATTGCGCTATAGGTTGACAGTACTTGCATCGAAAACGTACAGGCGTGTACAACTGCCAAACATTATGCCGCCACACAGAAGGATTCATTTGCCACGTAATCTGTCAATTTTTGTTATGTATGAGGGATGAAAGCGAGCTCCAAATTCTCTCCAGAACCACTTTGTCTGGAGAATTTCAACTCATCACTGAAAAGAACTCGTCCCCATTCTTGTGGTGTCCACGACTAATGTTTTCAGCTCCTCAATATCCTGTCCTTCCTGTTGGATGCAGTCAAAGGGACACACAAGACTAGACTTCTGCAAGAAGGCTGTAGAGCGTTTGCCAAGAAATTCTTCTTCCAGACACAGCTGCAAGGTCACGAGCAAGCTGAGAGGTCGATGTCCACCAATATCGTTGTGCGCTTAAAACCAAGCAGCGATCCTGCACAGATGTTGATGGTCTGTGGCGACCTTCCTTGTGACAGTACCACTTGTTTGGACTAGATTTCCCAGTCGGGAGACTAATTTCGGGTCACATGTAACCATTGATCCACCTCCGCTTGAGACTGACCAGCTTCAAGCTTGCCAACGGCTCTCCATCTTAAGAAATCATCTAAACGATTATAAGAAGTCAACTTTACAGCTAACAGGCTAACTTGTTTGTTTTAATGAAATATTCACAAAACTGCAGAGAAAAAAAATCTCGTATGATTAAACGATCTCAATCCAGTAATACTGCAAAAACTAACGCTAAACATCTTTTCCTTAACTGAAGGTTGATATTGTTCTATCCGTTCTACAAAACTAATAAAATACAAATTCTATCCGTTTTTCTGAAGGCAATTGAAAATTACGGCGAAAAACATGTTTGTGACCTTAATTTTAGACATGAGTGTATATTATATATATATAAAAAATATTAAACAAAAAAAGCCAATAGAGTCAGTGGTGTACACAAGGAGAGGGGGGTGGGGGTGGAAGAGATCAACAGATTTTTAATTTGTAACATAAACATTATATACACAAGTCGGCGCATTCTCTCTCATGTCCAGGTGTTTTTTAAAATAAAAACATTATCAGAGTAATAACAACTGAAGAAAACTTTTAACTTTTTGTCGAATACACGAGATAAATTCTTCATGGTCTACTATTTCCTTAAGGTATCCGACTACGTTCAGAACCGTGATTTTAAAAAAGCGCATAAATGGATACTTTTCACGATATTTAGTGTCACTTAAATTAGAATACATGTATAAAATTGTTTTAAGGACATTTTGACAAAAAAATTTATTTAAATACAATATTTCGGCAAAAAATTAACTTAGAATAATCTTTTTTCAAAATGTTCTCCTTTTGCGAAAAATGCTTCGATTATAATAATATTTTGCCTGTATATAGCTCAGACCTCTGTACAGAGGCTGAACTAGAATTTTTGAAATATATAACTTAGAAGTGGGTTTATCCATATTTTACGACAACAGAGGGGAGCAATTTTAAGAAAAAAAAGCCAGTAATTATTTAAATTGGTGGTAACTCTGAAAATAATGTGAATTTTTCAAAATTTGTAGTTGAGCCTCTGTAGAAAGGTCTGAGCTATATACAGGCAAAATATTATTATAATAGAAGCATTTTTCACAAAAGGAGAACATTTTGAAAAAAGATTATTCTAAGTTAATTTTTTGCCAAAATAGTGTATTTAAATAATTTTTTTTGTCAAAATGTCCTTAAAACAATTTTATACATGTATTCTAATCTAAGTGACACTAAATATCAAGACAATTATCCATTTATGCGCTTTTTTAAAATCACGGTTCCGAACGTAGTCGGATACCTTAAACGAATTCAGAAATTTTTATCATATATTCTACATTTGGAACAGACTATTTAACAAATTATATTGAAATAAATATTATACTATTTAATCAAGTATTTAATCATTTAATAAATAAATCCTAGTTCTTGTAAAAAAAAAATTTCACTAACATTTTTTTTTTTTTTTTTGAAATATTTGATTAACTTAAAAAAAAAACTTCTTTATTATTTCTCTAATTTTTACTAAAATATTACCTTTGAAAAATCAATCAAATTATCAAATATAAACTTCTATTTTTGGATTAAGGGTTAGTAAGAGAATGAAAACTTTATCAAGTCACTTGAGTAGACGCATATTTGATTTGGGGTAAAAAATAAATTTACGAAAGGCTTATGAATACGACTCTACTTTGAAATAAATAATAATAAACGATCATTTAAATTATTTCAGATAAAGTATACTATATCCAAAAAAAAGAAGGAAAAAAATTATTCAAAAATTTAAAATTTTTTTTATATTAAAAATTGTATGTTTAATTGAAACAAATAAGGAAATAACCGAAAGTGGTAAATAGGTGGCAGAAACGTGAATTCTTAAACATTAAGGGGGCTGCAAAAAGACTTAATTATTACGTGAGGTATATGGCAAGAATTGATGCGTAATTACGGTCAAAGCTTAATTAAGCTATTATAGGTGGGTTTTCATGATCTAAAAGCCTTAGTGTAAAATTTCTTGGAAAGTTAGTGGGGTAATATAGTTTTTCCTTAAAAGGAATTTTTAAATTTTTATATAGAATCGAGTTGCACATAAAATTTATGGTACTTACGTACTATCGCAACAATGCCAACGTTCAAGATAACTCGCCAAGTTAGCAATCTCAATTTTGCATGTGTCGAACGCGCTGAATTTGCAATTTCATATAATGCCGCCAATATATGTATTATACTGGCAACAATATGTATGTAAGTATCAAACTTATTATTTTTAGTATTTTATAGAATTTACTAACTTTCATTAAAGACGAGTAAAAGCTGCCTGTCTTTAGATAGGCGGAACATAAAGTATCATAACTATATTGGAATAAGATTTTATTTGGAAGAAAGAAGAATATCTGAATGGGAAGGTCAATTAGAGAGATACCAGCATGAACTTCTGTTCAAAATTTGTAAATGATGTACTTTATGTGTTTTTGTGGTAGGTAAGATTGGAATCCAGAATTACTCTTCACTATTTACTTTAGAGTCCAATGGGTGGTTTATTGATTGCTAGGTTATTAACGCCGTACTCTGAAGCAACTCGAGGGTTATTGATGGAATACTCAAGAGAATCGAGCTCGTTCAAAAAAGTTTAGAGCTATCAATGTCTCCGCTTTCAGCCTTTATCAAACATTTTTTTTTCACTTTTTTTACAGGAAACTTAACTGCACACAAGCAAGTTTACAAAACTTATAGGCAAGTTTCATAATAGCTTGTTAAGATAGGAATTACAAAGTTTCAAAATTCACAGTTAAGTAAAACATACAAAGCTAAACAAAATATATAGCAAGAGAAACAATGCATTCAAATCAGCTTACAAATACATGTACAAGGAATATCTTCAAAACAAATGTACAGATTGTCAACAGATCTCGTAATTTTCAATAACGATCTAGTGAAGAGGACGACACTTGAGTTAGTATCCCATTTTTCATACTTCCACCAGCCAAACTGAAGATTAATGTACATCAGATTCTCTACACAATTAGTCTTTAATAGCACTAGAACTCGAATTCACAATTTGACAAATACAACACCAGTCACGAGCTAGGGACTATGATCACTACTGAGCTCCCGTGGCAACATAAGTCCCATTGTTATCAGTGCCGGTTTATCCATTGGGCGCTTGGGGTGGGCGTCTAGGGGCTCGGGGAGGCCCCAGAAGGCCCGGATAAGCTGGACTTAACCAGATTCTCTGATTATAAGTTTCGATCCTCCAGTGCCAAGGGGGCCTGTTGATCTTCTGCGCCTAGGGCCCAAATTGAGCTTGAACCGGCACTGATTGTTATATATCGTTTTAATTCGTGGGTTTTGCAAACATGTACCAAATATAGGAGGTGATTTTCTAATTTATTTAAATAATTTTTTATCATGTTTTTCACTCATTTCGAACCCTGGGCGCAGATCTACAGGTCCCCTTGACATTGGTGGATGAAATTTATAACCAGAAAATCTGGTTAAGTCCAGCTTATCCGGAGCCTTGGGCTCCCGCCCCAAGCGCCCAATGGATAAACCGGCACTGGCTTGACTTGAAATACGCGAATCATCAACGAACAGGCAAATATTAATAATGGGGCTCAGTGGAAAATCATGCGTATAAGTAACATAAAATAAGGCTTAGGTCATTGTTGGGATAGATTAGATGTATAAAAATAGATTACAAAATCTAACTCTTATAAATTCTTCTTTAAAAATGGTTATTAATAATATGAATTAGTTAAGGTGATTATTTAAGTAGTGCAAATTTAAAAATCAGTCAATCATGTAACAAATGATCGAGAGCTTTTTGATATCTTGAAAGAATCCACCAGTGGTTTTATAGTTTAACTTTTCATTGAAGGTATTCATCACACAAACAAGTTGTTGGAAGATACCATGCTCACATAAACCAAATTAAGCATAAGAAGAATATCAATAGAATGAATATGATCTAAAATTCGGTCATGGAGGATTCTTCTAAAAATTTTGCAAATTGTGTTTAAAAGGCAAGTATGCCTGTAATTATTATTTTGGATAGCCTTTAAATTAATTTCTGTTTATTTTTCATATTTTATTTAATTTCTCTCATATCTTAAATTATTTTATACTATCCCTCAATCATGGCAAATGATCCTCTAATGCTCAACAACAACCTTTAAGATAGGGGATTAAGACCTCTTATGAGATTACGTGCCCCAATAATCATTCAACCATTTTGGATTGGTTCGAGGACGAGAATTATAACTGCTTGTTACCATTTGTTTGGATAATTTGTACACAGTAGACATTCATTAAATTTTTGTGTAACAGGTGTATAGTATTGACTATAAAAAATCACTCTCGTATTTTTTATACTACAAAATTTAATATTTATTGTAATTTACGAGACAGACTTGGTCCTCCAGTTTTTTGTTATTATCCAAGCAAAAATAACGTATTTCACTTCCTTTGTGTGAATAATAGGCACGTTACTTTAACATCTTACGCCATTTTAGTCCACTGCAAAAATACCCTCGCTATTATAAAGACAAAATAAGAGTGTTACATCCATATTACTAATGCGCGTCACATTTTTAAGAATTTTAACAAAGAAATGAAGAAATTTTATGTTAATATTAACTACAAAGAATGAATTAAGCAGTGATTAAAACGGAGTTAACGATGAAATGCATTTTTTTTCTCAATGGTATTATTTAGGGTTGGCTAGACTGGATATACAGCACGTCTGCTTGTAAAGAGAGAGAGAGGATGACAAAATTTATCTTAACTATTAGAAAAATAAGAAATTATTTATTTCGTCTCTAAGACTAGACAGAAGATACCATTAATTGCAATCATTCTGCTTCAACTGATACTGTACAGGAAATAATTTAAGCTAATCAATAATACATTTATTCACTTAATCTCTTACATTCATTAAGCGAATGAAAGAGATTACGTGAAGATAAAGAACTTTCTTCCTTCGTGATAAAGACTTTCTCTTCCAATATGTTTCTCTTCAGATTGTGTGTCTAACTCCCTCTTCCCCAATAGCATTCTGTTATCAAACATTTAAGATAATACGAAGTAGACTATCATTACTGACCACCTATTAAGAATACTGTGCATCTCAGATTTAGTTTTACAACATGGTTTTAAATTTCATGGAGGAAATTAGGGAGAATTTTATGGGAAGAAAATGGTCATAAATGTGCTTTTTGTGTACGATTACGGATATTTTTCGATCAGTCTTTTGGCACCTACAGTATATTTTCAAATTTGCAAAGTGTAAATACATTATTTATAATGTATGTAAAAAATGTAACACGAAACAAAAATAAGACAAACTTAGTCTTGAGTATAATCTTTTTCTCGAAAGAGAGTAAATGTTTATTTCATTTAAATATTTTATTTAAATTAAAATAAAACAAATGTACGAGGTGTATCAGGAAACGAAGTACCGTTTCGACGCTGGCCCTTTCATCCTTAGTGGACCCTGGATCACAATTCCTGGAAGACTCTTTTTGGGTGCCCCTTAACACTTTGTGACTTTTTGTTTACACATTTTAGGGCCCCGTATCATTGATACGGCTAATACGGCGGTAGCTATGCCCTTGCGTTTCGTTTTACCGCAATTGCAGTGGGAGTATTGGAGTTCAACACTTGCACATACGTGTCTCTAGTTGATTGTCAGTACTAGTGACGCCATTACAGTAGGGCTGCGTTGTTTTTACACGCGTTAATGAGCGTTCAAAATGTTAAAGACGATTGCCAATCCCGCCGACAATGAAGTGCGTTCTGTAATCCGTTTTTTGAACTCATGAAATGTTAAACCAGTTGAAATTCATCGTCTCCTTGTAGAGATTTATGGAAAAAATGTAATCAGTGATGGAATGGTGAGAGAATGGCCTCGACAATTCAATGATGGGCGCACCACTGCTCATGAAGATGCACATAGTGGGTAGCCTCTTATTGTCAATGATGGTTTGGTTGGAAATGTAAATGAGAAAATTCATGAAAACAGGCAGTTTAGAAGGAGGTTGCCTTAAAGATGTTTCCGCAAAATGGCTGTCTTCACGGGTGGCATCTTTGAAGAGGATAGACACGTTGATTTCCCGTTATGACAGATATTTAAATAACAGTGGTAACTCTGTAGAAAAACAGTTTCCGACATGCTCATTCATTTTTAAATAAATTTTGTTTTGAAAAAAGACTTTTTTTATGCGAGTTTTTTCAAAGCGGTACTTAGTTTCCAGACACGCTTCGTAGTTTGTGTGAACAGTTTAACTTAATTCACTACTTAACAAGTTGATTTATAATATCTTAATTACATTAATACAATATTTGAATAATGGTTTTGCATTACTTTTAGGAATGTTAAAAAAAAAATTGAGTGTCAAGTATTATATAGCTGCATAGATTTTGAGACAATTCTGAAAAGTAATATTGTTCCTAGCCACCTTTTTTCAGTATGCATATGTAATCAGCTCATTCAATGATTCTACTTATTCCTAATCATAATACGCAAATGTATGAAATATATTAAAGATGTAAATATGTAATAATGGCTTTCTAGTCGGCTTGGTGGCTTTAAGATAGCGTGCCCGCTTCGTAAACCTAAGGTTGCGGGTTCGATCCCGGCTTCAGTCGATAGATTTTCTGAACGCAAAAAATTGTAGGTACGCATGTAATACGATTATATGGCGTGTAAAAGATCTAGAGTATCAATTTGGCTCTGGTGCATTCGGCAAAATCAAAGCAAGGCAATGTTTAGCATCCAACGAAAGCTTGAATTCAAGGGTCAAACATTGGTAGCAGGAATCATCACTAGATGGTGCCACTAACAAAATGGCTTTCACACTTGGCAACTCGTAGTATCTGCAAAGACTTAACTGCCAGAATGCAGCCATTTGAGGGTGAAAGTTTTTTATACCATTCCGTAATGCTTTAAAACCAAAATGATTAATTCAAAAACTCAATATTAGTTCATTTTAAAAAGTAATAAGAACATGGTTACTCAATAAAACGAATTTTTAGTGACTAACATTGAATTTCATAATGTGTAGCATTGAAGATCAATCACACGATAATATTTTGAAAATAATTTGTATTTAAAAGTGGAGGAGGGAGGAACTATGTCATTAGAAATAAAAATTACTACATGCTAATTTTTTTTCTTGAAAATGAGTATATTTTATATATTTTACATTTTTTTAATACCTTGACAAACCACATTATGATACATTAAAGATATTTAAAACTGAACTAGTAAAGTAATAGGGAAAACAATCATACCAATTTTTTTTCCTTCTTGCATAACAGATAAATTGTATATTTGTTTTTTATTTATAATATGTCACACAGGTTTATACTTTCATTCAAAAATCAATAACAACTGATTTATTTAGTACTGAGTATATTCCTATCATTTCTCAATATTTATTACAGATTTTATAAAGAATATAATATAAGTTAATATTCTCATAAATCTGTAAAAGCACATTTTTTACATATATATAATTCCTTTTCAAATGAATTTTATAATAAATTAATACAACGAAGTTCCAAAAACCTTAATATTTCACAGAGAGTGATTTATTATTAAAAACTTCAAATAATTCTCAAAGTATAAAATTTCTATATCATTCATTTACATCTCTAATTAATATTTTTAGTTCCTCTAATATAACATATATTGTATATGTTAAACCGTTAAAATGATACAGTTACTTCACACAATAACTAGGTATTTCATGAAATAATTAGGCAAGTCAGTTAATGTATATAATAGATGAAAAATTTCATACTTAACCTAGTTATTCTATGAAATAACTAGTGGTAGACAATTAAAGTGGAAAATAAACAATTTCAAAGTTATTTTATAAATTAATTGATCATAAATAGCTAAAACCTCTCAAAAAATACATTTTATCTCTATTGCAGATGACTAATTGATAAATAATAAAGAAAAGCAGATGATGTAATTTATTATTGCTCATATTCCTAACATTAGTTAAACAGAAAGGGGAGGGGGAGAGACTATGCTTTGCATCTATTATTCGCACAATTAACTTTTCTACTCCTTGAACTTCTAGGATATCATAATGTTGGAGAAACCAATTGTAATATGTGGTACTTTTATCTGTGCTGTTTTAGTGACTTTTACTTCTGCTATCAAAGTTAATAATTTTTCACGAGTAAGTATAGCACTGTTTTCCTTTGTCCCATACTTAGTTAATAAAAATTCAAATCTCTTATGTATTAAATGTTTCTTATTTACAGGTTGGTCTCCCATTCCTGCAGAAGTCATTGCTTGAAAACAGGTTGCAAAAATATTTGTTAATAATCCAAAATGTAAAATGCTAACATAAATACACCTTCTAAATCTATGTTTAAAAGCAAGGAAACAAAATGAAGGATACACATACACACATCATTGCAAAGCAGCTATAAGTAGTTCAAAATTGACTAAAAGCAGCTAGAAACAGTTCAAAGAACATTCAAGTGCTGTATTTCATACTTTAATGATCAAGTAATCACTATTCTATAGAATACCCAGTTAAATCGCAGCATTCAATAATTTTTTAAATTTTTTAATTGACTTGTCTAGTTATTTCATGAAATAACTAGTTGTTCTATGAAATCACAGATTTTACACTTTAATAGTAATATATATATACTATATGTTGTAGGCATATATATGAGCATTTCCTATTTTCATATAATTTTTTGTTACTTAAATTTGAATAGATACATTTATTCAGAAATATAACATGCTTTCTTAGTGAACAAATATTAAGTCAAAATTTTAATTGATATATTATCATTATTTAATTACTGATTATGTTCTTTTCACAACCAAACATTTTCTTATCCAGTTTTACGATACTTTACAATAATCATTTTAATTTGTAGTAAGTCAATTCTTTTTTGTAATGCATGAATTAAAGACTTAAACTATACAAGACTTATACAAAGAAAAAGAAAAAAAAGAAAAGAAAAATCCAATATGCAAAGACATTCAGTCTCCTGTATGAAAACATTTGTAAAACCTAAGCATTATTATTCAATTCACATATCAGTATTTGATACATATATAATTCTTAGATATTAATGTAGAACTTTAGATTTCTTTACTTTGAATTAATCGCTTATATGTAGATAATACAAGTATAATTACTTGATGCTGAAGTTCATTTTCTTTCAGCAAAATTAAATTTTACATTATTTTTTATATTTTAACATGTAAAAACAGATATTATGTAATATAAAAACACTATTTTTGAAATCTTTTCCATGCATTTGAATGTTTTTACTCTTGTAAGATCTCATTTGAATGAACTGTTTGTATATACCTATAAAATATTCAGAGCAGAAGGTTTTATCTTTTATTACATCTTCAAAGTACAGAGAGGTCATTTGGAGTGCATGAAAAGATTTCTAATAAAATAAGAAAAAAAAATGACACACTGCATTCTATTTTTAGCCTATATAGACTGAATAATTTTCCAAATTTAGATGAAAAGTTGATTTCATACTTCATATAAGGAAGCATGGAAAACAGTTATTTTAATTATGAACTGAGATTTTTTTTTTTTTTTTTTTTTTGTTGTACTTAATATAAGAAGAGTTACATTTATACTTTTTAGAGATATATTTTTAATGAAATGCATTAAATAACCCAATATTAGTTTGAACACCAGTACCAAAAACTAAGGAATGATGGCTTAAAATAATTATAACAACAATACAGAATTTTCCAACAGGTCATTTGACCTTTGTGTTAAAAACATAAAATTTAAATAGTGTATGCTTGAGGTTTTAAAAGTCTATTCTAGCTGTATATGTATAATCTATCTAATATATTTATTAGAAATGTTAAAATTAAGAAGGAAGTGTTAATTGGTAAATATTTAAGTATATCCCATCATAAAAATTTAACACAGTTGTAAATTTGTTGACAACCTATGCTTCCTAAATATTTTTTTCTCTTTATTGTATGTTTGTGCGGTGATGTTTTTTATCGAAACACTTTGTGTAAAAGATGCTTCACTCTGGTAATCAAAGGCATGGAACACATTAATCTTATTAACTCTGTAATTATATAAAATTTATATTATACACATTGAACTAATGAATTTCTTTGTAGGTTTTGAATTATGTTTTGATGTGAATTTCATTATCCTTAATTAATTTCTAAATTCCTAATTTTAATGCAAGAGATATTTTGTAACAGTATTTTCTTGTATGAATTATGATTGAAACTATTATTGACTTAGAACTTTAAGAATAACAATACTATTATATTTACACCTATTTCAAATGAAATAACTTTTTTAAAATTTATAGAATTTTTTTTAAAAAACATACATTGTTATAAGTAATAATACAGGCATATTATATAGCTATTCTTAGAAACATTAGTTGTTGAGTCACTTATTAATAAGATAATAATTGAAACAATCCAGAAATATGAAATAGTATATCCTTTTTTAATATTGTGAAATAATATATAATATTTTCAAAGAAAGTTACAATTTGGTTTAATTATATTAACATTTCCTAAAGTTCAATGTCGGGATATTTTTGATGAATTTCATACCACAGAACATTTTCCAAATTTCAACACTACCTCATATTTTTAGCACTTTGTGTGTATAATTAAAATTATTTAATTTGATGAATTTTGAAGGAAAACTGAGAAAATCATGAACTTGCAATACTTCAATATTAAGTTGCAACTCTGTCAACAAGTTAATCTGTCATCTGTTGCCATTTCCTACCATCGGAAACTTTTGAAATAAATTAATAATTGTAATTTAGGTCATGTATTTGCCATTAAAAAGTCATCAGTTCAAAGAAAGGGAACAGTAGTTTTATGCAGTATTACAACAGAAATTTTATGTGTAATATCAATTAATAGTAGTGAGAAATAAGTACTTTTTTGGATGGCATAATTATTAAAGCCAATTCAATTTTTTTTAAAAAAATGTGTTTCATGGTAATAAAATTTAATCTATGAATTGTAAGAATTAATTTAGAGAGTGGAATAAATAATTCACCCAAATTTTTAAACAGCTTTAAATTTCAAATGAATTTTTAAAAAAAAAAATCCAGAAAAAGAATTTTGAAAAGCAAAACAGACAGCTTAGTTTTTTGAATAAATGATATCTTAAAAGCTATATAAATTTGATTTAGAAAATCCTTTAATTTAAAAATACGTAAATTGTTACAACTCAATATTGAGTTCTTGAGCCAAAATCTTATGTAAAGTACTATACTGACATAATTTTTTGAAAAAATAGATGATGGAAATATTTTAACCACCACATAAAGCTTTTCAGAATTAATAGCTATTTTCTTAACTTGTAAGCATAATTTCCGATTCAGCAATTATGATAAATACTTTGAATGAGTCTATGAAAATAGCATTTTAACATACTTTATTAATCTTTACAGATAGATCCTAGAGTTTTATTATACAATAATTCTTAGTAATGATAATTAAGAAATAAGAATTATGTCTATCAAATATGAACTAGAACAATTATTAAATGTTTGGAACAAACATACCACTTAATTTTCCTCGCTTGAAAATGAAGATGCATACCACTGGTCATTGAAGCCTAAAATAAATAATAAATGGTTAACATTCACAAGTTAAGAAAGAAAATATTGAAATTGCCTAATAATACTTTCAATGCAAATATATATCTTATTTTCTTTCAGCAGATATCTTTTTTTTCCCCACTATATTTTATCTAATAAATTTTTAAGTTCTTTAATGATTGCAAAAGGAATAGTTGCTTAAAATTTACAATTTAATTAAGAGTTTAGACATTTTACACAGCTACATTTTAGCAAGATAAAAAGATATCGCATACACTCTTGTGTAAGTTTTTTTCTCAATGAGTAATGATTAATTTTGAATAACCAATGATAGTTTTTCTCAGTATAACATAAGTCTAATAATACTAAGCTAATAACTGCTAATAACTTATGTTGCAATAATTATATTGTATTTAAGAGAAACTCGATTCTAGCTTATTCATTGGTTTAGTCTAACTTCCTATTTTGAAATCTTTTGCTTGACGAATGTTTGAGCTATGTGGTTTATGATATATAAAAGGTTAATTCAACAAAAAATATCAGTGCCATTTATCTATCATGGATGAATTACAATACTTTTTAATTTTACTTCAGAGAATTATGTGCAAGTTCTTTAAAGATTCTACACATTCAACAATTCTTTATTCTGCATTTTGACTATACCTTTCAAAAAATAATTTAACTAAAGATGTTAAAACAAATTCTTATTAATGTTTATAATGCTATATTTAATTCCAGCAATCATAAATGAACTAAGAGTCCATCTAAAGCAATTTCTTTTCTGAAAAAATATAATGCAATTAATGGTTTCATTTGTCATACTTATTAAACTATATTAACATCAATAATTGTAATGTGAAGACATATTTACAATGTTTGAGTAAAGTAAGAGTGAAACTATAGTACGAAAAAATATACTACATTCTACTATTGAAGCTACTTAAAGTTCATATAAAAGCCTTATTTGATAGCAGAAATTTGAATTTGGATAACAAATTTAGACTAAGAATAAATTAGATCTTTCATGACTAAAAGTGTTTAATAAAATTTAATTTAGAAAAAAAGATACAACAATATTATTACAGATAGAAGATACAATAATATTATTTTTAAGAAAAAACATTTCAACAGATGAATGTTTAAATTACAAAGATGGAAAAGCTCATAATCTACTTGAAAGTTTGTAGGTTTTAATGTTGTAAAAATTTTAAAAAATCATTTTTCAGATCTTAAAATGTTTTACTATTTTTTCACATATATAAATAAATCATATATGAAAGCAGATATCTGCTCATTAGTTGTAGAAAAAGAAATGTTTTGTCAGAACTTATGTTCTCAAGGAAAGAAGAGCTAAAGTACAGAAATATTTGCACACTTCCTTCTATAAAATCTCGATCAATATGATAAACTGACCCCAAAACTTATATATATGAAAAAACTATTATTTTAAAAATATTTATATCAATGACACTTATTTAAACAATGTATGTGCATAGAGGGCTTTTTTAGTTAAATAATATATGTATTTCAAACAAAAAAATTCATGGATAAAAGAGCTATTTCAATATATAGAAAAATTTAAGTCAAAATATTCATAAAAAAAAAGGTAAAATAAATGTAGATAAAATAAGTTTATGTTAATAGCAATTAACAATTCAAAAATATATACATTCACATTTAAATAAAATATCACAGATATATTAATGTAAACCCAGAAACTCAATAGCACTCACATATTTTTTTTACTTAGTAATTCCATTCTCCGGAAAGGTATCTCTCGTTTTTACAAAGAACATTTGAAAATCTCATTGATATTTACTTATAAAATAATAGAAAAGAATTTTATAACTATGCATTATAGGAATGTTATTCAAGCTTTGTTGCAAATATTTTTATAAACAAAAAATTAGCTAAATATAATTGTTTCAGAATGTTGAAAATTGAAAAAATAATAATAATAAATCTTACATTTAATATTAATGACTTCATAAATAAAAGTTACTAGTGTGTACTAGATTTATACTAACAAAGTAACTCTTTCTGTTAAAAAAAAAATTATTAAGCACTAATATTAGAATATTTGGATGAAACCTTTTTATTAATAAATCTGATATTATTAGTATTCCATACACACAAATGCAGTTTTCATATAAAGTTTCCTATGCACTGCCTGGTATTTGTGAAAACTTGGGCATATAAAGGTAAATATATATATATATGAAGCTATTTATAATAATTTTCAATAACGCAAATAGTTCAGAAATAAAAAAAAAAAAAAAATGGCAGCATTCGATTTAAAATGTCTTTACCAGTAAAGGAACTTTTTTTTTAGAAATTATTCAAACTTTTTAAATGTTTAACAAAATTAGGAACAGAAGGAAATGACATTCAGAGGGGAAAGGGGAAGATAAATAGAGTTGTAATTGATTTTAAAATACAAGTGGACAACTGTAAACAAATTCTAAAAAATATGGGTGGGATTAATATTTTTATAAACAGAATGCATGCTATAAAAACTTTAAAAAAAATGAAATTAGGAAATTTTTTTTTTATATAATTGGTTAGTTGCAAACAAGCACCAAAATACACAGAACAAAAAAATGGCAAAATAAAAAGACAAACTGCATGGATATAATTATGTATTAACAACTTTCATTTTTATATAAATTTTTTCTAGGTAAGTTAAGAAAAAATTTCACTTGGTTTATTTTTTAGGTCTGTTAGCACCTTACGTGTTTTTCATATTACTACATGTTTTATACTACTGAGTTACACATTGTTTCTATTCTATATGAATCACAGAATAGATGTTTGCCCATCTCCTATTTCTCTTTTGCTAATGTATCTTTTCAGTTTTTTCAGCTATGAAACAGACATTACAGCCCCTCAGAGCTCTGTATTCAGCATTTTTTTAATAACATGCTACATGACCTTACTGATAATATTTGTAAATCTTTACCAAATGTGCAGTCTTTCATATATGCAGATGATCTTGTTCTTTGGACTACTGGTAAAGATGCTACTCAGTTGGAGGGAATAGCGAATACTGTCTTATAAGATTTAGGCTAAGCAGTAGATGAAAATGAAAAGAAAAAAAAAAGTTTAATATGGACAAAACTTTATTTGAACTCTTTTAGTATTAAACAGAGTGATACAAAACAGAAATATACAAAAATCAAAGTTTACTAAGAACAGACAAGGCAACCTATTTGAGGATTGTCTTGAATCCAAAACTAAATTGAAACTAACAGGTCTGAAGAGTCACTGAAAGTGTGATTAAGCATATGAGTCTCTAAAAGAGAATTGTGAGGTGTGAAGTGAGGGTCATCCAAAGATGTACTTACCACAAACTTACACTTATTATATACATTCAGTCTTTAATTATGGATACTACTTTGTCAAGCTTGAATATCACCCAGAACTGTGCACTATAACTCATTACTGGAGTAGCCTTTTCTGTCTTTGCGGCAGCCATGGAGCCGCAGACTGGCATATTCACCTTAACTGATCACTGCCTGGTTGCAGCTTTGAATATGGGAGAAAGATTTCTTTGTTTTAAAGCCATGAGTTAGAACATAATTAGGCCCTTTTTTGTACTAATTATGTTCCAGTTTAGCTTAGATTAAAGACACAAAACACTTTTCTCCTGGTGATTGAACAACTTTCAAATAAAATAGGATTTCCCCTGAATCCTCAGACTATTTTTAAACCTTATACTTTTCCAGGCCTTTTGCATTGTGCAAGAGTAACTTTTGAGTTGCTCCCATCTCAAAGAGTTTTTTCTTCCATGTATAGCTTAAAACTATAAGATTGGTTATTGTTTATGGCATTATCCTATTGAGCAATGGACCTATATTTATACTGATGGCATTGTGATGGATGACAGGGTACGTGTTGGTGAGTGGTTTTTAGTTAAATAAGGCAGTTGGTTACTTATGTAATAATTTTGATGTACCAAGCTAAACTGTACTGTCACCTGTATGGTGCTCAAGGATAAAGGCCAATGACAGGTGTACATCTAGCCCATTACCACGATGAATTTTGTGGGCCTTGATCTGCCTATGTCAGACAGGTGGCATGAGCAACAATAACATAATTTTGATGCTGTGTTGCTTTCAATTTTGATAGCTCTTAGAGTCATTAAAACTATAACCAGTAAGAAGGTTGTTCTATTTGTGGATTCTTTAGCTACCATTGGTACAATTACAGGGTGTAATTTTGATCGTACACCCATCAAGTTTGAGTGCTAACTACTGATTAACTCCCTTATTGAGCCAGGAAGAAAAATTGTTTTGCAATGGATTTCCAACCATTGTAATGTTCCTGGCAATGAGCAGGCAGATACACTCAGTAAGAAGGGTTGTGGTTTTGATTAACCTAGCATACATATTCCTCTTATACCCTTAAATGGATTATTAGAAAGCACATCCATTAAATCAGACTGAGCCATTACAGGGATAATGCCATTGGGTAGAATTGCTCTTCTTTATCAAATAGACTGACCTCTTTCTTCTGCTAAGAGCTACTGATTTCACTTATTTGAGATTTAGGATTTAACATGACTATTTATGGGCTTACCTACTTAGATTTGGACTTGTTGGCTCCCCTGATTGTGTGTCATGTAATTCTACTACAGTGACTTGCAAGCATCTTTTTTCTTGCCCTGCTTTAGAGGATGTCCTTTCCTCAGACTTATTTGCAACTTTCTCAACTACTGGGACAATTTCTTTTATTTCCTGGACTGGTAGACATCATATGCTTGAAGGAGCAACGTGCGGGCATAATTTTAAAAAGGGAGAAACAGAGATTGCTGCATATCTAATTATGAATAACACATAATTTAGCAATTTATTCAGACTTGTTTCAACCAATCGAAATATATATACATAACGACATTTTATTTAATTTAAGTAATACTTAAACCTAAGTAAAAAGGTGGAGCCCAAAATTTTATTATCTTTTAAAAAATAAGTTTTAAAGTGTTAATGAAATATGTTTATGATAATATTTGACAAGAAACCATGAAACAATAATTTTATATGTTTTTAATTATCCTTTTTCATTGGAATTTTTGCTTCTATTTTTTTTCTTTTTTCAAAATTGGTTCTGTAAGCTCATAAAAAAATATGAATCAGTAATCTTGAACTAGCATAGTCTCATTTGCTGAGTGAAAATAATTTAGAAAAGGAACAAAAAGCATACAACTTAATAATCATAAAACAAAAATGGGAGGGACAGGTAGGTTGGATAGTTTTCTTTGTGTATAAGATATATATGTATGACAATAATATAAAAAATACTTGTTTGAAGATTTTTGAAAAATTACATTGATAAAAAGGTATTTTTTTCGTAAATCTATATTTTTATTCAATTGAATACAATGTTTTTTTAAAGAAGACTATGTATTTAAGTCTCATAAGTTAAAATTCCTTCGATAAATTACATTGTACTTCAAGGATCAGTTAACTAAAATCCTATAATGTACTGAACTGAACTCAGTGGTGCAACAGCCCATGGGAATCAAGGCCTACTGTGCCTATCTCAGTTTGCGTGACCATGGGCGCTAGGGTGCCTGTGCAGATGTTTCGGTCAAGTGGTCAAAATCCTATAATGTACCTTAAAACATTATATACAAGTATATATTCAGAGTGCCCACTTTATGTATTTAACCATAGTTGCAGTATATTTTTGGCACCTGCGAAATCAATGCCAAAATATTAAATATTTGATATGAATGTATATATATCTAACTATTATTATATATATTATTTTGCATTCCACTTTACCTTTCTCATATAAATAATTAAGGATGGGAATGACTATTAAATTCAATACATGTGTTGCTTTAAAGTTTTCTGAAATAAAACAATCAATGGCATAATACAGAAAGAATATAACATGAAGAAAAATTCAAAAATAGACTTTTCTCGGATTAGAAATTTAAATTAAGTCTAGTTACATTCATATTGATTCTAATTCACAGCAATAAATTGCAAATGCTTAACAAAATAGTAAAAAAAAAAAAATTAAGAACATAGAACTGTTAGAGTACGATGATTGTTGAGCTTTACTGAGTTGCATGAAAATTATTATAATATGGCTCCACAAATGCTGAACATTAAAATATTTTCCTTGTCTAGTTTTAAAAGGTATACGTTTTATAAAGCATTTAGAAATATGTTGTTGGTCTAGCAGTTACTTTTTTCAAAGGCATCAAATGCAGTTTGTGTAGATATAACTGTAAATATTTTGTTAGCAAAAGATTTCAAAACATATTATTATTTGAAAATATAGGTACCATAAAATCTAGTGTATAATGCGCACCTATACTTTCAAGCTGCAATTTTTAGTTATATTCGTCATATAACATGCACCCCCTTTTTTTATTAAGAAACCTGAAATGTATGTGTGCAATACTCTTATGTTGTTGTGAAGTCATTTATTTGAGGTATTATTCCAAACTTTAGAAAAAAAGTACTCTACTTGAACTACAATGTTTTAAGCTTATTTGGAATGTCATTTCTTTTAAGTAAACAGTGTTTTGTTATATGTATAAGTCTAATTTTTTTCCATGCTCATCTCTTTTTTTTTTTATTTTTAAAGCTCTTATTTTTATACTTCAGTGTATAATGCACACCCATAAATTTCGATCTTATTTTTTTTGTTAAAAGTGTGCGCTATATGCCAGATTTTATGGTACCAACATATTAGCCTGTCAACTAGTAAATTGGCAAAGATTTTGCAGGATTTGTTTGGAGATTTTGTATAGATTTGAAAAATTTACCTAACTTATAAAGAAGGTTATTCTGTTTGAGCTTGCACAGGAACATTTTTACAATATTGCCATTTAGCCACAGGTTTTGAATTGGCAAACCAGTAGGTGAACTAATACAAATGTGCGTAGCAGTGGCGTATCTAGCCCTGTATCAAAATTCCTTGAGAGACAGTTTTTTGGAAAAGGAATAAAAGACACTTATTTGAAAGCATGAGAATATTACACATAATAAGGCTCCTGTAGCTTGGATCCTCATATCATTGATATGGCTGATACGGTGGTAGCTATGCCCCTGATGTTATGTGTAATCAACTTCTACAACTTGAATTATCATTTTGTTCAAAATCTTTTCATTGCTTCAACTATGCAGGCTTATAATTTTTCTAAAATCTATAAACTAATTTCATACAAATAAATTTTCATTAGAACTAATAAACACTTTCATATAAGTTTATGTATAACACGATAAAAAAAATTCAAATTTTTAATAGACTAACAGATTTTTAATTTTTACAATAGATATTATCCCTCAGTATTTTCATTTATGTATTTTTTAGACTATAAACCAAACCCATAAGAGAGGTCTGTTGTAAGTCATATCAATTAAGAAAAACTATATTTAAAAATTACTTTAAAATTAATTTTGAAAATTAATAAAATTTTAGGTACTTACGTACATACTATTGCAATCTATTGGCGACATTATATGAAATGAAGCACATAGATGCCAATTTGGTGCGGACGACACATAGGAAATCGGGGATGCCAACTTGGCAAGTAATTAATAGAATGGACGATTGTTGTGATAATATGTAAGAACCAAATTTTATAATTCATATTCATTTTAATATTCGATAGAGAAAAAAAGCTTATTAATTAATTTTGGATGTTATTTTCTAAAAATTTTTTACTTTAATGATAAAATATTAAGATTTGAAACTAAAATAAGCATTTTAGACTTTAATTTTCAATACTATACAACTGCTTAGGATTTTTATTTTTAGTTTAGGATTTGTAAGTATATTTTACAATTCAGAATAATGAATAAAAAAATGAAAATAATAGCGGTCATGAATCGTGTATCTTTTAAAATATAAACACATTTATATTTGTTAACAACTCAATTTTAGCTTGTTTATAACACACAATTGTGTAACATTGATGTGATATTTGATTGTTAATTTCTTTTATGAAATTAATACTTTGATAATGTTCTGCTACCTAGAAGCAAGTGAAAAATTGCCAAATGTTGCAACTAGCTGCAAACAAATTATGCCAACTGTAAATATTTTCTGTGGTTCTCTATTTGGCATTTATTTCAGTAAAATTAGCAATAGCTACTATAATTGCTTTTTATTAGTGAATATTTTCTGTGTTGTTGCCAAAAGGTTCCAATAGGCAAGACTTGTGCCAGGCTAACTGGACAGTACCAATATTCCTTTAATTATGACCAGTATATATTTGAAATTTAGGTACTTTCACATTATATTGTCAAGCAATTTTGCTGCACAAAAACATATCCCAGATTCAAAAGATGTCATCATTATTGTTTTCAAGCATGAGTGGGAATGATTTTTCAATATTGAGTGTATATTGTAGCATTTGGTGAGGCTTTTTGTTCAAAGAAACTGATGAACTGTATAATAAATACCAAATTTATCGTTGTTGAAATCTGTTTTAGTTCACTTTTATTTATCAACAATTTTGAAAATTGCTATTATTATATCAAAGAGAAGTCCAACGTACAAAAACAAACTGCTGGCTCAACTCAAATCCATTTTTTTGCTCAGTCTACAAAGGTTGAACTAAACTAGGATTTTACTTAGTTTATCACAAATAAATAAATAATCTGAAATTAAAATAACTTTTCTGTAAATATTGGAACACAAAAGAGAAAATGCAAATTTCACAATAGGACAGATTTGAAAAATTTGATTTGAACTCAAAATAATTTATCAGTGTATATATATATTCAAAAAAGTTTGCATGAATAAATACTCATTACAGCCATTAAAAATATTAAAAAATTGTAAAAGTCAAAATAACTATAACGCACTTTTTAATATAATATTTTAGAAAAATCAGCATTTTTGAATGGAGTTTTAGTATTATTTCACTTGCATTTAATATTAACAGGAAAGGAAAGTCATTCAATGTGAAGAGAAATGGAATATGAAAATGCTATTGCTAAATAATCAAAGAAATTTATTAATATTTCTTATTTTATTCAAGTTTCTCAGCATGTATTTTAAATTTTGCTTGAATATAAAGCAAAATATCAAGAATCAATTAAAGCATTCTATGTAATTTACTACATTTCTACAGAAATGTTTTTAAAAATAATACCAAAACAAATTCACGCCATTGATAGGATTTACAATATTAATGAACAAAAATAATAATTTAAATACTGATTCATAATATAATTTTTTTCATACACACTGAAAAAAATATAATTAATAATTTAAAATAATAATATTGACATCGAATTAAATATATATGATTTTAAATGAATAATAACCTTGAATAAGCAAAAAAATGAAAGTAGACTTTATTCGTCTTCCAAAAGATAAGGACCACTTTAAATAAAATGACATAATTACTATAAGAGAGGAGTGGGCAACTTGTTTTGGCTTGTGGGTCACATTGTGGGAGCAGAGGATAAGAAAGGGCTGCACCTTTTTAAAATGATTGCATTCATTATAAAAAATGATAAATATAAGTTAAATAAAATTGAGGCAGTTTTATTGGATTTATTTATTGTGGTACTTTCATACTGTACTTCAAGAATATTCAATTTTAGAATCAGTTTAATGAGACAAACCCAGCCTTATCATACTACCCTTTTTAGCTGACAAAGTTTTGTAAAAGTCAATGCCAGAGTATAAAACATTTTCTTTATACTGGGATCAGACTTGTCAATAAGTTTGAGCTATAGCTCCTAGGTGTTGCATCAATGTCAGCAGTAATGAGATAATAGAGCAAATTGAATTTAGGCTCAATTTTCTGAAAATCCTGAAATCTTGTGACATCAACCTCCAAACTGTGTCAATGATCTCATAGAACAGGGGTGGTCAACATGCGGCCCGCCAGTATGTAAGTTGCGGCCCACCGGCACTTTTTAAAAAAATTTTAAATATCAGGTTTTTAAAGTTTTTTCATTTTGAAATTTATTTGAAGGGAAATTATATATATATATAATATCTACAATGTATTTGCCTGTTACCTGTTCTTGTTTTAAAATAAATCCTTTTTGATAATAGAAATGTCCTTTCATTAAAATAGATTTATATTTTATCAAACAGTTACATTTGATTTTACTATAATAAATTACTTTTTTAATAAATTCCGAATTGCATTATGCATATACTTTACTATGGCTGGTACATGATTCTCTGTGTGTGCGACTTTCATTTCTCCTCCTTTTTCTGTTAGGAGTGCCCAAAAAGCAAGAGGCAATCAGAGATGTTTTTTGAAGTTTAAAAAAAAATATACAGGACAGTTAAGAGAAAGGTCAATGTATACCTAATCGTTTGCGAATGACAGTACAATCAAATTTCAACAATGAGTAACAAAAGATCAATTCAAAAAGAAAACCGTAATTTTAAAGAAAATGGAAACTGTAATATTTTAAATATATTTGATCATTACATTATTATATTATCTATGTCTGTATACATGAAAAATAATGAAAACAATAATAATAGTTCATTCTGTTTTAAATTTTCACTCCAATAAATGTTTTTTTGTTTCCAAATCTGATATAAAAGTACATTTATAGTATAAAAGTATATAAAGGTATTTTTATGTGCAGCCCAAGATTATAATGTTTTTCCGAAGTGGTCCGCAAGGCCTTTTGGGTTGGACACCCCTGACTTAGAAGAAACACTTTGTGGTACTTGATAGTGAAAAATAAAATACGAATCCTTGATCTAGAACATGAAAGAAATCTTGGTTCAAAGTAGATTATCTTATTGTCTTGCCAGGCTACATAAAATTTTTTTGTGGGCTCCAGTTTCCCGCCTAAGCAATAAGCCTTATTGAGATGTAAAATTTTAAAACAAAATATCAATATTTAAAAATAGAAGAAAATTTTTCAATATGTTATGTAACAATATTTATATCTATATTTTGTAAAAATACACTTGTACATGTGATTATGATATAAATTTCATATATAAACTGAGATATATTAAGACAAGATTAAACTTGTTACTCATAGAATAATTGCTACAACAGAGAAAAAAGTAAACGAGATTGAATCCTGGTATAAATAGATGGCCTGAACATTTTTTTCTATTGCATATTATTCCCTACTTTTTAGTTACAAATAGCAGAAAAAGAACCAAATATCTAAAAGTTTGGAAAGCTTCAAATTTCGACACTGCATTGCATATAAATTCCTTTTATATTTTGCCTATTTTCTGAATCTCAGCTTACATTTTTATAAAAACAGGTATATTAACCATTAATAGAAATATTGGTTCAAGTGTAGTATAGGGGGGCCACTTTGAATTTAGCGATTTTTCTTAGGATTTGGCGAATTTTTTCTAAATGTCATGGTGAGAAATCGAATTCATTCTGAAATAAATAATAAATAATTCCGAAAAAAGTACCTTGGCGACTGGTTTTAGTCACCAAAAAAAAGGACTGCGCCAAGTGGCCCCCTATACTACACTTGAACCGAAATATTTTACTTGAAAAAATAGTACATTTTTGTTAAAAATTGTGTCTTTTTAAAAAAATTTGGCATAAAATTTTTTCTTCAGCTTAGAATGAATCTATAGTTTATAAAATCTATCAGCTGCCATTTTTGTTAATTACTCAAAACAAATTGAAATATTCTTTACATTAAAAATATAGCTTTTGATAAAATAAAAATAACAATGCATAAGATACTTTTAAAGGAATTTGATATTAATTATTTTGCTATGCATGAAAACTGTATTTAAAAACTTGGCAAGAAAACTTTAAATATAAATAAAAAATTTAAAACTATAATATTATATAATTAATACAAATTAATTTAATGAAATAGTTTTAACAAAATTTTAAAAAATTTTTAAAAGTTATTAAAAGATTATACTTGATTAAAGCAAAAGCTTTATAAAAAAAAATACATTGAAAACAACATTAAAAGAAATGAATATAAATGTTTAAATTTTTGTGAACTTCGTTATCCACAGAGAAGAATTTCTTAAATTAATTTGAAAACTATTTAAAAACAGTAAAAAAGAATAAAAACAATTCAAAAACAGGATATCCAACAAAAGGTAAGAGTCGTAGCGCCATCTATTGGTTAAAATAGTGATTATTTATACTTTGAAAATCGTATTTCTTTGTAAAGTCGATATAAAATCTTAAATATAAAAATAATAACTATCATATACTTTATTTTAAAAGCATAATTTGGAGCACAGATTGATAAATTATATAAATAAGTATTTCACCAAATAAAAAAAAATGTACACACATATATTCGAGTAAAATTCTATTAAAAATAATTTTATTGCAAGCTGAGTCAGTAAAATTGTAAAAATATAATTTCACAAATTGAAAGAAATCTTAATACACAGCCGATATGTTTATTGAAAATTTTCAATTAATTTTAAAATGAAGGCTTTTCAGAATAAAATTTTAAATACTTATTAGTAAAAGGAAACAAATTAATAAAAAAATATAAGACAAAAATTAAAAAAAAGAAACAAAAAAACTGTTAATGGTTGAAGAAAAGACAATATAAATTAGCAAACATCAAAATATTTAGTTAAAAAATTTTTTAAAAAAAATATGTCAATGCATTAGTTATTGATGCATAAATACAATACTTTTAACATTCAATTTGTCACATAAAAGATATTACATGAAATTTTTCATAGATTATGTAACATATTTCAAATTTTTCTACTTAAATAATGCTATAAAGATTATTGCATATTATTTTTTTGCATCAAAAGTAAGCAAACTAAAATATATTTGATGATTAACTACAGAAATATTTATCTGTGTGAAAATTTGTGCATGGAAATTTTAATTTTATGATTTATATGCTTAAAGAACTCAATAATGTCAATGCATCTGAAGTAAAATGGTAAATAAAGTGTGCTTCTGTACTATTAGTAAGTAATTTTGTAATTAATCATATAGAGAAGGAAAAATACAAAAGATGTCATGTTTTTATACTGAAAGGCAGCATCCAAGTTTTTATTTTACATAAGTAGAGAGATTACTTTTACCTTCTCAGATCAAATTAAATATAAAAAAACCCCTCAATATTTTTATTAAATCATACTCCTTTTAAATACATAAGTTTGAATTACAAATACAACATGTAACAAAATGTAAACTTGTGTAAGTTTCATTATTATTGCAGCTGAACAAACTAGTGTTTATGTTGAAGTTTAATATCTCTATAATAGGATTAATATAACTAGAAATCATTCATTATATAGTGAGTTAACTTTCAAAACAATGTTAGGAAGTATACTGAAAAAATTATTATAGAATGCAATATTATAATTGATGTTGAATTAAAAAAATCTCATTCATATTTACCTATCACAATTAAAAATAGGAAACTTTAAATTTAAGTCCTTCTAACACTAATAATAGTACATAAATATTCCATTAATTTTAATATTTTTGATAGCAAAAGTTTCTACTTGAATGATATAAACTTAAGTAGTTAGAAAACAGAATCTATAACAGAAAAGATACAAATAACTTTACTGAAATTATTTATTTTTCCTCACAAATACTATATTCAAAGAAATTCGACATACGATTCCAAATAATAAACATAAATGGAGCTTTCAGAACTAAAAATAATACATTTGTATGCAGTTATTCTTTGCAACATCAAAGAGCAATATCATAAATAATAATGGAATATTTTAAATTCTTGGGTTTTTTTTTCCTAATCTAAACTTGTTTAACGATTTCAAAACAATCATAAGATCTTTTGTCGTTTTCCCCCTCAAATATTATTATGTTTGAGCAAAAAACTTTCACTGAATGCAACACATTTATTTTGTTTATCTTCTATCTTAAGAAGATCAGCCACAGGATGATAATCAAAAGGAAGTACTTTTAAGAGGTAAAGTGATTCATATATGTAGATTTTATCATCTTTATAGAAGGGGAGTTTAGATCTTTTAATAAATATCAAGATGAACTCTCAGAACGTTTTCTAATATTTTGTGAAACATTTACTACTGATAATCGCATCACACCGGCTGACGCACGTGATGATAACAAAAGAAATTACCTGGATGAAGTGATATATGGATATCCAACGATGAAAAGTGTGAATCGTGAACATAAATTCATCATTTTATAGTCAATCGCATATATTATAGCTTAAAAATTCATCGAGAATACGTAAAGAGGAGAGCATAGAATCAACAACAAACCACAACGTCCGCCATGTTTGCTATTACGTCACTAAAACGGAAGTTCCGGTTGTCATCGATCACGCTGTGGGCGGAGCCTAAGTAACACTTTGAGCTTTGATTGACATCCATCCGGGCTTGGGCTGTAGCGCTCTCTGTGGCCTCCGATTGGTGGATTTCGTAGTGTGACGTAAATTTCGTCATACGAGACGCTCATCTTTTATGGCGAGGTGACTTGACTGGCATTAGCGTTCAACCCACCTCGAAACCCGCTCGCTGTCCGTCAAAACTATTCCCAATCAAAACACTCAATTACTAGAGTCGGGTTTTAGTGTGCCAGCAGGTGTACTCCCAGTGAAGTTTTATGGATAGTGTGCGCGTGGGTACTGTTGAGATGCTCCTGTCTCTCAACTGAAGAGGAGACCGGTGCGTTTTATAGCTACGATCGCAATAACCGCGCGGATGCTGTGTTGTTGAGGGCATGGACGATCAACAAAGAATGATGCATTCCGTTTCTCAACATACTTCCGTCAGCATGGCCGGTCACGTCGTACCCCAGCACGGCTACGGCATGCCACAGCAACCGCATGGAGTGGACCCCACGAACCAGGGTCCGCAACAGGACCAAGAAATTCGCAAACACGACATTTCGGAGATCCTGCAACAGATCATGAACATCACCGATCAGTCACTCGACGAAGCCCAGGCTAGGTGAGTACCGAGGCCGCCTGCGATAGAGCCGCGGGAACGTCGACTCTCGCTAACCCTAACCTTCGCCCGTTGGCCTTGAATATAAAATGTGCGAGAGCGGTTTTTAAATTTGGCCAGGATGTGTTGTGATGGTCATGTTGTTATGTGTAGTTTGGGCCTGCTTAAAACGAATTTTTCTTCTAACGTAGGCCAAATATTTTTCTTGCAGGAAGCATACTCTCAACTGTCATCGCATGAAACCTGCACTGTTCAACGTGCTCTGCGAAATCAAGGAAAAAACAGGTTAGTGTCAACTTTTGATTAATTAGCTTCGGGCCGCTCGCCGGGAAAAAGATTTATTGTGTTCTTGCCGAGTGAATTACGGCTTTAGAGACGGGAGCTGTGTTTATGAATTAAATATCTCGTAAATCAGATCGAGTAAACACAACACGCGACTAGATCGAAACTTTTATTTTTAATCAACTTTACTGATTCGCCGTGATGAATGAATTTCACAGAAAAGTTGATGTTCTCGTCGCGTTGTGTTTTGTTATTAATTATGTAATTATGATCGTATTTGTTATTAAGTTTTATCTTAATGAAGTTACTTTTAGTTTTGTTTTGTTAGAAATTTTTTATATTTATTTTTAGCATTCAATAAATCTAAAACAATTTCCTTTTATCTTTCACTTTTATTTAGTAATATGATTTTTTTTAAATGTATCGCATTTTATGATTATATTTTATTGATATTTTAATTATTCATTCAATGGTTTTTTTTTAAAAAAAAAGTTTTGTGGGAAAAAAAATTAATAGGAATATTAAAAGTTTTTCAAACTTTTTAAAAAGATTACTATCAGAATAGTTTTGATAAAAGTTGAAAATTAATAAATTAGTTTATATAATTGAATTTATGTTTCCTTGAATTTTGGCTACTGATATTTTGTCTTTTAAAGGAAAAATAATTTTTTAACAAAAATATTTTTAAAAATTTTAATTTTATTTTATTAAAAGCAGCAATCAAATTTTCAAAATCATTTAATGAAATAACTGAAAAAAGAAACTATGAAACCTTAATTTCTTATGAGAAGTAGATTTTTAGAAATACACATTTTGGGCTGAAATGGATAATGCTTTGTCTCAGAAAAATGAAAATTAACTGCTAAATTTGTCAGCGTATCTGTTATGCATCAATCCCCCCCCCCTCCAGAAAGTTGAATGTATTTTGAAAAATTAAAACCTATAGCTGTCAGTTTGTTAAAATTCTGCTGTTGTAATACAGTCTCTTTATTCAGTACTATTTCGTAATGCATGCATAATTTTATGAGGAAAAAAAAAGGAAAATTAACTCTTTATTTATTTTTTTTAGAATTTTATATATCACTATTCATTATTAGAGGAAACAAATTCTTATTGTTAACTTAAATGGCCTGCACTAATATACTTTCAGTAGAATAAAATGATTTATTTATATTGCTAGAAATGGGGAATTTTTATGTAATTTTATTAAATTAACCATTTCTGAATAATAAAACTTGGTATCATTGACAAATACAACAAAGCCAAACATTTAAATATATATATTAAAAGTTTTATCCAATACTTAATTGTATACAACAAAAGTAAAAAAAAATCCATTTTTATCGTACTGACTTTTTAGAATTACATTTTAAATTTTGAAAAAGCAAAAAAAAAAAAAAAAAATCATGTAAAACATGATGAAGGATTTGATATACTTACAAAATTCATTTTCTAAACACCACAGAATAAAATCGCATAATTTTGTATCGAATTTCATATTCTATTATTTTCCAATGCAAAATTATGTTTATAATAAAATCAACTGTCTGTTAAAAAATATACAAGTTATTATCAGTAAATATTAATATATTTTTTGCTTTTTAATTCTTTATTTTATTCGAAATTATATTCATATAAGAAAAAGACGAAAACTTGCTTAAAATGTCTGAAAAAAACCCGCATTGTTTCAGAATCAAAAACTATATATTGTAATTCAGTGGTGCACACTGGAATTTTTCTAGTGGGTATCCAGGTTCGAAAGTCCACTATTCTTGTATCGTGCTCCAATATGCCACCTAACATATTCTTTTGATTTTGTTGATTTTCGGGAACAAACGACAGTAAAAAATTGCTTATTGAATAAGTAATATTAGTATTAGTAAATAAAATTAATTATTAATAACAAATACTTAATTAAATTTTACCTACTATAATAGGATTATAAGATATACAAGGAGGATTATACATAGGATTATAATCAATAAAAAAAAATCAAGGGCAATGAGAGGGTATGGACCCGGTACCCGCATTGTGTGTGTCACTGTTGTAATTAACTAATTTTTTTACAATAATAGTGATTTAGAAAATATATAGATGTTAAATATTTAAAATCTATCAAATTTTATGAGTTTTTCATTTTTATGTAGTAAAACTATTGTTCTATTACATATTCTTAGTAAAAAGCTCTTATTGATTTATATTATTTGTAATATAATAATTTGTAAGACAAGTGCGAATATATTTTTCTTCAAGTGTAATGAATTATGTTGATTTTAATTAGAACCATCAAGTTATGAAATAGGGTTTTAAAATGGAATAAATTTAAAACTGATCTGAAATGCTCAATTCATTATGGACTTTAATTATGCACTATTGAAATGATTACACATTGAATATATATAAAAAAATAAAAAGTGTCAAGATAACTTTAGAAAATTTAATCCCTAAGAATTGAAGTATTTAGTAAATTTAAAATAAGTTCAATAGTGTTATATATAGTTTTATTTTTGTAGTAATTTTTTTGTAAAAGGTGGTATAACCAAACTTATGTCTTCGTTATGTAGCTAAAAAATTTAATAACATTACTACTGAAGTTTTTTTGTTTTTGATGAGCATATTTATGTTTTGTTTAATTTTTAATGTTTTTTAAATTTGTAACTACTATATTCATAATTTTTTATTTTATTTTTGAAAGAATCATTCAGTTTTACTTTTGCACTTTTTTTAAAAAAAAAATTGAAGCTTGGATTCAAATTTCTAAGTATGAATTGAAGACAAATAAAAATATTTATTACAAAGAGGAATAAAAATGTGTACAGTTTTTAAAAAAAATGAAGTTGAATTGAAGTAATATTCTTACTTAGCAATATATCTTAATGCATTGTTTGGATGAAAAGATGGCAAAAAGGCTAAGAGATAAAATAAATATGGAATCAAAGTATTATAATATGTTATCACAATAAGATTCCTTTTGATTTTATTTCAACATCTCATATTTAGTCTTGTATAGTCTAATTTTTTAGAGGGCATTAAAATGTTTCATAATAAACCTGTTGGCTCAAAGTTTAGTCATATTTTGTACAGCAGTTTTTGTGTGAAAGCTTTTTAAATATTTTATTACTAAAGAGAATGAAATTTGAATTGTTTGAATGAAATTGTTTTTAATTAAATTCAAATTTTAGTAAAATATTTTATTTTTCTATTAATTGAAATAAAATTATCTGCTTAGCATAGGCACTATTTAAAAAAAATGTGTTTGAAAACATAACTCTCTCTTAAGTTAAATATTCTTGATGCGTATTAAAATATTTTATGTTTTAAAATTAAGAAATAGTATATATATAAAGAAAGTTTTTAATTTAATATAGACTTAATTTATATATAAGTTTTTGATATAAATGTGTATAATCAATAGTGCAGGATAATATAATAAAATCTGTTTGCTGATAATAGTTGGGCCTAAACATTTTACAAAAATTCTTTGATGAATGGAAAGTAGGTTTCAGAATAACATTTATCGAATAAATTTTAAAAACTTTTATGGAATCTCAAAATTTAAAAAAAAAGTAAAATAAAAAATAACCATGACTTAATAATAATCCTTTCAACCAAAGAAAGTCACACATTGTAAAATCATATATCACTCAAAAAGTTTTTAAACGACAAAAATTAGCCCTAATAAAATGTTTCTTTTTATGCTTTTAATACCTGCCAAGTACTATTTTATTAGAGCTAATCATACCCCCAGAGAACTGGCTTAGTGTCATACAATCACGTTCTCCCCCTCCATTTACTGTTGGAACTGTGTGAAGTGTGTGTGATCGCATTCCCCCTCCCTCCCAACTTATTCATTCAGTTTTGAATAGCTGTAACTGACTTTTGAAGAGGCGAAATTGAATGCTACTAAACGTTTTTCTGCCATCTGCCTAAGATGACTTATCGCGTAGTTGTGTACAGATTCGAACGCTAAATTTGGTTTTGAAAGGTTAAATATGTTCTATTTCTGTTTTCCTGCTATATATATTATTTATAGAGCGAGTTTTTAAAAGGCGTCATTTTATTTGTACTAATAATACTTAAACATATTCAACTATGATACTGCAATAGCCGATTTATTTTAAGAAAAGAACATGTGATTTAAATAAAACTTGCCTTTTTGATTTTTGTTAATCGAAAAAACTTATGATTTCTAGGGTTCAAAGCTATTTGTATCCCGTAACTTTGACTCAATTAATGGAAATAAAAGCTTTATCTCCAAATAAATATTTTAAGACATAAGCTTGCCGTTCTGATTTCGTTAAAGTTATTTTCCGCTGTCGTAACTAATAATTCGACGTACTGCTTATTTTTTTCAAGAAACAACGAACGTCATTTGTTTTTAATAATGTTCCGGGGGAAAAAAAAGTAATGATTTAAAATTATATTTTAGTGTAATGTTTAGGAAATGCTGTTACTTATATTTTACTTAAATACGAGAAAAGTAATTAATAGCTTAGGTTGTAAAACGTTACTATAGCAGATGTCCCGCGATAGCACTATGATCATAGAATTTTAAACATAATAGCTCAATATGTCATTGTGAGCAATAACACTATCTTAATGGTTCAATATCTAATCATCTTGGGCATTTTACTCTCTATTTATTTTAAATTGTAATTTTTTATGTATATATTTTGGAAGAAACTAATTAAAAAATTTCATTGCGGAGTCTTCGTCCAAATAATATGTTCTAACTTTTTTTATATAGTAACGTATCAAAATGGAAAGAATTTGAATTTTATTTCACTTGGCTTTTAGAATTTATATTTGTGCTTAAAAATATTTTTTATTTCGGATAATGAATTTTTATTTTTTTAAAATAAAGTAAAATATTTTTATAATTTTGAATCGTGTGTTTTCAGTAATATTTTATATACTACAGAAGTGAAATTTTATGAAATTTCTCTTTTAATTATATTGCTAGATTAAAACAATACAAATTACATCTGTTCTAAAAATATCAGAATTTTAATAACATATTTAGTTTTATTGCATTGTATTATGTTCTCATTGGGTTACCAACCTAAAATTTATCTTAAATCTTTTTAATAAAAAATTAATTTAAATTAATTGTTAATTAACTGGATTGTGCTTTGAAAAACTGCTGTTAAAGTAATAAATACTAACAATTTTGTTTCGCGTTTTTTTTTTTTTTGTTTTTTTTGTTTTTTAATTATTCGTATTTTCCATCTTATTTAATTGAAGCAGACTGAAAGAGAAAAACGAAAATTTGATATGAATAAAAAAATCTAAAAATCCATCTGTTGACTTTTTTTACTCGTAGCTAAATTTCAAAATGGATTGTTAAATATTAATTTTTATAATATATAAGGAGCTGAACTTTCATTTTTAGTTTAAATCGAAATACTAACATGCTATGCAGTGTAAAGAGTTAATATCAAGAACGAACGAAATATATTATAAACTGTTATATTGTCTGTTTTTTAAAAATCAATTTCGAGAACATGTTGTTCTAAATGACTTATTATTTTTTGTGTTTAGTATTATTAAATACTTTTGTATCTATTAAGGTTTAAATAAGAACTCATTCAAAAAGGTAACTATTTAAACTATTTAACAGATTTAAACTATTGATTAAATCTGAAAACTTAACAAGATCATGGTACCTTAAGAATTCATAAAAATTTTATTTACCTTCCCTTTTGTTTTTGTTGAAATATTATTTGAAAAAAATTATTATATGTAGATTAATGAGAATTCTGTTATTTGTATTCAAATACAGTAAATCTGCATTAAATTGAATCTTCCTATCGCTCGTATTATTCACTAAATCCGGAAAGCCATCACTAAATTCATAAGTGCAAGACCTTCATGTTCTGAGTAATTTTTTTCCACTACCTATTGCATATCATGAGTAATGCATAGATTTGAATAATCGCTTTGCAATTATTCACCATTTAACTTTGTCTTATTTCAAGATATATTTTCCTTTTACTGTAGAAAGTATTTTAGGTATTTTCCTGGGCTCATTTCTGAAGTTTTGTTTAAAACGGACGACCTAAAGACTTTGTCTGGATTAACGAAGTTCTGCTGTTGTACAAAAATTACTTTAGTAGCTTGTGTTACATTTGTCTGAACGTTTCTGCTTTAGTTACATTTGGTTATCATTCATCCCACTTCTGAAGCTCAAACGAAAGTGTTTATGCCCAAGGCATCTGTTCTTTCTGTTATTCAATTTCCTGACCCCTGAGGAATGGAATCTGGACCCCCCAGCGATTCGAGACCAGGAAGGAGGAGTTAGGAAACAGCCTCTTCGTGGTTGTAAAATTTTGTCATTTTGGTGAGGGAATACAAATTAAGTATGCCTCTTATGGTTTTGGTAATTATAGAAAAGATAATTGTTCGAAAAAGAACTGTTATTAGGAAATACGATGGTGAATTTCTCTAATAAAATTGAAGTCTTTAAATACATTTACTCTGAAGGGTTTTTAAAATATTTTTTGTGAAGTAAAAAAGAAAGAAAAGGCAAAAAGAACCGACATGTAGTGTGTGTGTGTGTGTGTGAATATTACACGCTATAATTATGTTTCACTAGAGAGTGTCGAAATAGTTCGATACACTTCGTACATGATTTTGTTCAAATTATTAATGTAACATTGGAATGTATATATTTCTATAACATAAATCTAAGATACTGTTAAAATATTAAAAATCTTTTTTAAAAAGATAGTAAAAATGCTTTGACAAAAGTGGAACAGTTTAATTTTATATTTTAATTTTGAATATCGCCAAAGTGTAGTCAAGTTTCGACAACGCTAATAGTTTCAATTCCATGATAAGCCAAATTTTATAAATTATTCGTGTTTTTAACCAAAAATTTTGATTATTAGTTTAAAAAATCCTCTTTTTCTGCGTTAAAATAATATTTAAAATTACTTTTTACATGTTCAAAATTATTTTCATGTCGTTGAAACTTAATTAGCGCGCTAATTTTCCTTTGATATGCTGATATGCCCTAAAAGTGTAAATTCTGTAAGAAATATTTTTACAAGTTCAGAAAATCATCAAGATTTTTAAGAATTAATAAGTTTTAGTTAAAATATGCGAATTTTATATACAGTTCGAAAATGTTCGGTATCATTTCATGTTGCGTATTCATAATGAAAAAAAAATAATAATAATTTAAATCTTAAGATCAAGTATTTTTTTAAATGTAATATGTACCTGCTGCCCTATTCAGAATTGGAGCAATACCTGGATTCACTTTTAGTATTATCGCTGATAAAAATTGCCCAGTAGCGATAACTAAAAAAAAAACGGATTTATCTAAAGATTTATGACATTATTTGTTCTGAAAATATGCTGGGTTGTCAGTTTCCTTAGCATCAGTGAGATGCTACAATCATTTGAAACCTGAATTAAGCTAATAGCAACGAGCTTCGAAACCTAGCAACATTGGCATGCAAGATCGGACATTTTTGTTTCCTTCGACAAGTCACGTAGTGAACCGTCGTAATAACACATCTTTCAGATGTTATAAGTAACGCTTTAATTCTGTTATTTTGTAAGTTTAAAGTGTGGCTGTTTTATTTATTTTGTTGGGAATTATATATAGTAAATGGCTAGTTTAAGATAACTGATTACGTTCGGAACTGCGATTTTTGAAAAATCGTGTGAATGGATGTTTTTTTTTATATTTAGTGCCAGTTGAATTAGAATGTACTTATAAAGTTGTTTTAAGAGTGTTACTATACAAGACAAAATTATTTAAATGCAATTTTTCTTTGCAAAAGATGAAGATAGGCCGACATATTTTCAAAACACTCGCCTTTTATGAAAAGGGCTTCTTATATAATAATTTGTCTGTATGTGTGTGTAGCTAGCACTTCTAGGGGCTAGACTAAAATTTTTGAAATAAACTTAGAAGGGGATTTATATTCATATTTTACTATATCAGAGATAGGAAAGAGTAATGAATTTTTAACAAAAAAAAAAACACCCGCTATTACTTTAATTGATCGTAATTTTGAAAATGTGAATTTTTCAAAAATTGTTGTTCAATCCCGGTGTAGAAGTCTTAGCTATATATAGGCAAAATCATATTATTATAAAAGCATTTTTTCCATAAAAGGAGGTTTTGAAAATTTGTCATTCTTTCATTTTTGCTAAAAAATTACACTTAAATGAGTTTTTTTTTGTGATATTTCTAAAACAATTTTATATGCATTCTAATTTTTACTGACACTATATATCAAAAAAATTATTAAATTATACGCTTTTTCAAAATTACGGATCCGAAAGTAGTTGCACCTAAATCAAAAGCATAAAATTTACTACATTAAAAAAACAAATATTGTGTGAATGCATGTATTAAGGCTTAGGCATTATTGTAATTGAATATACGTATGTATCATTTACAAGATATTAATAGAGGTAGCCCCCCCCCTTTTTCAAAATTGGCGGGAAAATTGAGGGGGAGAGTGAAGAATCAAATATGTTATATCAAATCTTTTTAAATAAAACAAAGTATGAAATTTTGAGAAAGGTAGAATTTTGCTTGACTTGGCTAAATAAAAGTGGTAATATAGGTTTGAAGTATTAATAATTTTTGATTCAAAGTCTTATTTTCGATCATCTTAATTAAAATGAAATCAAATTGGATGAAAATCGCAAAATATTAAAAATCTAATCATCCTGGAAGCTCTGTTAGAGTGGCTTTAAAAATAAGAAAACGCTATTTATATATAATATTTTTGTTTTACCCAATTTTGTTTATCCAATTCAATCTTTTCATTTTAGAACAAAGAATTTGAAAAATTATGTCTTTAGATCGCGCACAATTTGTAGCAGAAATATCTCATAAAAATACAGTATTTGTGTGTTTTTATTCGATTTTACTTTTATTCTTTATCATTTAATTAATAATTAAAAATATGTTTTTCAAACTACGAAAGTAATACTTGGAATCTTTATTTGGTATCTTTTAAACCTGATGCTTAATTTTAAATTTAAAAATAATACAATTTTAATTTTTTTTTAAATTTAAAAATTTAATTTTAAATTAACCTGGGGTTAAAAAAATAGTTATGATTTATTATTTACCTTCCTACAGGTACTTCATTTTAAAGTTTTCGAATTCTTTCTAGATGGTTCTACGTTTTGAATTCATTTGTCACAGTTAATTGAATGTACCTTTCGTAAAAAATGCCAATGATATTTAATCGTTTGAACTGTTATGCACGAATTTTTCATGCAATTTTAATTAAGTATACTAATGTAGAGGTATAAAATCTTTTTTTTAACTGACAGGGAATAACTATGATTTATATTCCAAACTACACCTAAACTACAATGAAAAATTACTGATTTAATTGCATTGTGACATGTAACTGATTACTTGATTACATTCAGCATTAATATGACAAAGTTAAAATTTATTTTAAGTTGTAACCTGTGTTATGTATTCAATGCTTAAAATTCTGGAACTTTGCAGTTCTGAATATACAAGTTTGCATTTTTTGCGAAGCACACAGGATTCTATTATCTAGAGATAATTTTTTTTTTGAGTGCGTGTGTCTCTTTTTTAGGATAAACTAGTTTATTCTTAATGAGAAAATAACCAGCCAATGATTTATCTTCTGGTGATGTTTTACGTGAATTACTATTCTTGACCACGTGACCCCAGACTGTAGCTGTCATTGGCGTTATAACTCGTTTTACAGATTATCTCTATTTTGAAATCTTGCAGGAAATTGTGGAAATGCTACCTGCTGTGAACGGAAATTTGTCTTATCAGTCATCATTTTACTTCTAAACTTTTAATTGAGCAATTTAAATGTTTGGATTTGTGTCGTTTTGGAATGCATGGGAAAAAGAAAAAAAGAAATCATTATCTTCTATGTATAAATATCAAGCCTAGCTACTTAGCTGTATATTTATGATCATCAACCTATTTCCTTAAGCAAATTTAAAAATACGATTTGAGGTTTCATTTTTTTAAAAAAAATGATAATTCGGATAGCTTTATTCCGCAAAAATGACAAAGTATTTATAAGTTAGAAAAAATGAATAATTTCCTTTATGTAGTGTTCCAAGAAAGTTTTATTCATTTATATTTTTTAAAAACATTTTTATATAATAGTTATTGGTTTTGATAATCGATATTATTTTTGAAATGTATGTTTTATTAATTTGATCAGTTTTAAATGTGAAAACCAAAATATATAAAGTGTTCCAGCAGCATCAAAATTTAATAAGAACCGGACTTTTTTTCCCCCTTTCTGTGGATCAGTTTAATTTGTCATTAGAATTTAAGTCTCAAAATTAAATACTTTATTGGAAATTCTATCTTATTTACTTTTTGGCAAAATCTATTTTTTACTCTTAATCTTTTCTTAAAACCACTTTTTGAGTTCATTTTTAAAATTTACCGCTGAGCTATTTCTACATAATTATGCAGAATGTTTTTTTTTTTTTGTATAATTTTTATTATCTTTTCTTTTCACCCCTTCCCCCATATCATATCAAAGAATACAGCTCAGTCTGGTTTTCGTTGTACAATTTTTGGTTTGAAATGCTTTGAAAAAGCTATCTGGCCTTTATTATGCTTGAATATGCATTCTTTTACATTTTCATTTTATTTGTAGTATACATTGATTCGTTATTTCTATGCATAAAACACTTTTTTTCCCCCATCAAAATTTATTTGTCAATTTACGTTCAAGTTAACATTGATCATATGTAATTTAAAATCATAAGGATTGGTTATTTTATAACATAGAGTATAAAACTGCTGTGTTTGTTATGTCATTTCATTTTAAATAATCGTTTGGACATCATGAATATTAATTTCACGTCTACCTTCATTTTCTAAATGTTGCTGAAATTCAAATTGCTTCCTATTCCCACTTTCGTCAATATCAAACAAATCAGAGCCTTAAGCACTGGGCCTTTAGAACCTATGTCCCCTAAAATAAATGAGGGGGTGTGAGAGGAGATTATTCATGGAATATACCAACAGGTTCGCGTGCTCACCTCGGACGATTGCTTCACACGAGCAATAAAATTTTAAGCACCGTTTATTACCTCTGCTCGCGATATAACTCCCAGATATCGTCGCGGAATTGGCGTCGCTCCTATATCCTCACAGACGATAAAGTTCCATCTACCCCTGCCACAGGAACTTCCGCCACAACCCCTCGTTAATGATCGTATTTGCCGGAACAAAATATAACTCCCTCGCTTTTGCGAAAAGTTTACACGGGCGCTGTGAATTCGGTGTCGTCGTCGTCGGCTTATCAATTTTGCCCCCAGGTTGGCTGCCACAGAAAACCCGAAGTGCTGACAGAATAGCAGAGACCAGATAAGGCCCTAAAACCTGTGCAAGGCCTGCCCTCGCAATCTTTACAGCCTTATACACCCCGTGTTTTGTGTCGATTCCTTTATCTGTTAGAACCTAGGTGCGAATAGTATCGTTAGAGGTCTTCTAGATACGAGTCACCTTCACTTTTTGAATGAGGTTCAGGAGATAGGGAACATCACTGTGTTTTCCACACTTTTATTTTGTTTATTTTTTTCCTATATAGAGAGGGGTAGGGGAGAGAAATTCTTTAGCACTTTCTTTTTTGCTATGGGCTATTGTAAAGAAAAACAGAAAAGGGGAAGATGTCGTTTAATATACACTAATAGTTGCATAGTTAGTGCGATTTATATATTTTTTTATGTGCGTTGGTGGAATATTTGTCAGCTTGGCAAGTAATTACCGCATGTATAAGTGCACTAATCAGTTTTCTGGATAAAATGCAAATAAAATTGTATCGAAAATTTTTTGTAGACGTTATTTAGGTAGAAATTAAAATACAGATTTTCTGCTATGTCTTTAAAATTTGATTTAATCTTAAAAAAAAAATATGATGTTGACCAGTAGAGCACACAGGAATTTTTCAAGGGGGAAGGGGTCCTGGGTCGAAAGCTTATCATTCTTGTATTATGTTCCTTTTAATTTTGTCGATTTTCGGGAACAAAACACAGTAAAAAACTAATTATTGAATAAATAATTAGCATTAATTAATAAAATTAATCATTAATAACAAATACTTATTAAATTTTACGTACTATATACTTAGAATTATAATCAATCAAAAAAATCAAAAAATAAAGGGCTTTGGGGGAGATCTGGACTCTTCCCCCTTGTGTTCGCCACTGATGTAGACAATGGAGTACACAAGGGAGGGGGTTGAGGATTCAACCATTTACGTTTTTTTTAAACGAGATATGTGTAAGCCCATAAGCGAGATATGTGTATGCCACTGGATGTGAAATATACATAATAGCGGAACAATTTGACTACTATTTATTCCTACCGTTTAACATTGTAAGAAATTGTATCATGCCTGCTTTTATTCTGTTTCAGACCAGTTGAGTATACAAGAGGGTTTTAGGGTTCACACTCAAACCCTCCCCATAGACCAGTGGTCTTCAAACTTTTTCAACTTATGGGACCCCTAGAGCTATGAGGGGCTTTCATGGAACCCCATTCCACACACATTAAGAATATATCTTCAAATATTTAAAGTAGATCACAACATGTTATAGGTACTTTATGTATAGGCAGTGAAAGTATTGTATTTGTTAAAAAAAATTAATCTATGTTAATTACAATTTACTTGTTAATAATATAAATTTTTGATCCAAGTATCACCTACCTACGCATTGTATTTAATAACTGGTACATGTGCTGGCCTTTTTTCACTCAAACTGTCAATGTCTAGGTCTGTTGAAATGAGCTGCAGTTTAATTTGTTTTCATACTTTGTTTTTGTTGCTACTCATGTTGAGCAATATTTTACAATTAAATATGTTGTTCTGAATGGCATTAAAATGTTTATAGCTGTGTGAGAAATACTGTGTATTTTGGCATGAATTTGCAACCTGCAACCATCGAATCTATTAATATGTCGATAAGTTGTTCCCTCACCTTCATTGTAGGTGGTTTTTTCTCCCCACAAACGCAAAAAGGCGCATTTTCCATTAGGTTTTTTTTTAGTTTTGTACGACATTGTACTAACGAGGATAAAATTAGTTTGTGGAACTCGGGATAGTAAAGAATAATATATATAAAATCTAGTATGTGGTATATATAAAAATAAAAAGTTTTAATATACTTTTATATTATAATTTAATAAAAGTTTATGAAGTATTGCAAAAAAAAAACAAGAAGTTATTATATAAATAAAATTTTCATTTATAATGAATAGGATTAGCTTTAGATACTTGTAATCATACAAACTTCATAGAGAACAAGAATCTATTTTGCATAAATATTTATACTTTTTTTTTTTTCGATTTTTTTATTTTTTATTTTTATTGTGACTCATGGAACCCCTCGGAATGCTTTATGGAACCTCAGGGTTCCGTGGAACTCTGTTAGAAGACCACTGTCATAAACCAATAGATTTCTGATTTTTAGCATAAACATTACATCTTGGCGGTTTCGTCAATGTTTTTTTAAGAAAAATGTAACACGTCCCATGAAAAAAAATCTGTGAAATAGTCTGTTTGTCACTATCTTAGCTGTCTGTTGATGAGGCGTTAATCACATTAATTCGGTTTTTTGTGTGTGTGTCAAAATGTTTTTGTTTGAATATTTTGTTTTTTTCTTTTTGAAAAACGAAATTTAGTCTTTTTAACGACTATATCTTCAATAATAAAACCTTGAGTTCAATTGTCTTGATCTAAAATTAAAATGAACGCGATATGTGTGGAAAGTTCATTAATTCGTTTTTAAGGAACATTTTTATACATTTGTGTGTTCACTTTAATAAGCATATTCGCGATTACATTAATTATCTAAATCTATAGTCAGAAAAATTACCCAAAATAGACTCATTAAAATAATTATATTTCAATTATTTTAAAGAAATGGTTATAATTGTGTGAGTTGTAAAACACTTAATATAGTTTATTTTATTTTACTGATGTGTACGTTTCTTCATACCTCTTCAGTTATTGCCTATCTTTGTAGCATTCTAAGCAAATATAATTAATCGTAAAGTTTCGACTTGAAATATTAACTTAAGTGAAATACATTTAATGATACTTATAAATATATAATACCTCTTTCAGATTATGGATTAAATAGAATAGCCCCAAGTTATAAACAGCTGGAACTTTAATTATATTTTGTAAAGGTTTTAATGCCCTTAGAATTGAGCTTGTTCAAGATTGTAAATTTGTATTTATTCAGTATAATATACAAGCCTTTTCTTATGCACTTTACATTCAAGTCATTCAAAGCTAATTATTAACATTTAAGTATCAATTAGTGTCGGTGTCAAAGCACCTTCATCCGAATATTAGGTCGTTGAATTAAATGGTGAACCATAGTTTATGTAAATAATTACTTTTCAAAGGATTTTTTTCCTCATTTATTAAAAAGAAAATCTTTCTGGTTTTCAAAAGGAAGTAACAAAAGATGTAACACTGTTAAACTAAAAAAAAATTTTTTTTTTGCCTCACAACATCCTGAAAGAACTTTTTTATATGAATAACGTGAAACCTTTTGAAACACCGAAGTCAACAAAAGGCTCCTTTTGCTTAAATTACCCATCGGGTCCAGTGATTGATCAACCAGGAAGAGCCATTTTAATTACATTTGCTTACAGAACGAAATAAAAATACAAAAGTTTTGAGAACTTGCTGAACCTGTCATTTTCTTGTTACAGAACAACCCTTTTACAACTCTTTTTCTCTCTCTCTCTCTCTCTTTTGTGAATCTTTGGAAATTTCAACGAACTTCAACCAATGTTTATTCCATTAATACGGACAACACAAGGAGAGGGGTGGACGGGAATAAAAAAACTCCACAAATCCTATTTGAAGTGAACTTCGGATTGAAAGTAGTATTAAAATAAACAGCCAGATGAGATTTTATCGCTCTTCAGCTCGGAATTATTCCAAGCTTATTCTTCAGAGGTAACCAGTTTTCTTCATAACAGTAATAACTACGTGCCCAAAAGTTCAAAGGGATCTCGTCTTCATTTGCATATTAATTTGCCGATGAATAATAATCGTATGCAAACGCCGTTAACCCTTTAGGGTTTGATGTTCGAGGAAACAGCTCTAAGACGTGCTTATAAAAGCTGTCACCTTTTATTCCAAAGAAGAGAAACTCCAGAAAAAACGAAAATTATTGACTACAAGATTTTAATGCAGTGCTTCAAGCCCTCAGGGGTTACTGAGAGAGTATCGGTGTGGTGAAGAAACTTTATATTTTAAGATATTTATACACCGTGATGTGTTTCAATTTTAGAACTTTTTTTATCGGTTGAAAGAGTGTTGTAAATAGGAGGCCTTTTAACAATTCCGTGGGAATATTTTGTTGGGAGAAACACTTTTCGAAAAGCATTTGGTTTTGTTTCGGCGTTTGAAGAGTCGATTATGTTGTTGATAATAATTTATTTTATGATTGATAATGCATATTTGTTTTGAAATAAAGTGCGTTTGGGTTAGAAAATGAAGTTGATAAGTGTTTACTTTGAGTAGCCATTCACTTTTTTTCGATAGTATTATTCATTTAAATATAGCCTTAGGCAACTTTTTAAGTTGTCTCAATTATGCTCGTTTGTTGACAACCAATGACTTTTATCTATGGATTTCAACATTAAATCTAAGTTTGTGGTTTGGGCGCCCTTTGTTTTGGAGAAGCGCTTTGTGATTTAAATCACCATTCCCATCTTTTGAATTTAAAGTCATCATTTTCTGTCTTTGTCTTTCTTTCTGTCTTAACTATTTATTTAATAATTAAGAATATCTTTCATATTTTATAAGCAACTTTTTTTGCAAGTGGGCGTTTTCTCCTAAATAATTCCTATTTAAATATCTTGCAAAGTTTCGCGAGTTTTATATCCTTTGCAATATCAAATATCTCACGTCGCTCATACATGTTAATCATACATGTATAAAATTAGGTTATCCACTATAACCACTGAACGAAAAATAATAGTAAACATGAAACTAGTTTGTTTGTAGAGCAGTTGTTAATGTCTATTAAATTCGTGTTTGACTTTTAAATTTCGATGTTTTAGAATCTCTGTGCGTTCATGTTTGTTTTTAAAGCAATTTAGAACAGACGGAATTTGTATGTAATATTTTTAATATTTCTCTTTTTTTTTCCTGAGGAACTTGTGACGCGTATTATTTTGCGTAAAGGAAAAAAATATTTTGAAATACTTCACATCCTATGGTAAATGTCTAACTGTAGTATTCGTTCGTTTCGATCAACTTTATAAAATCCCCTTTTTATTTGAAGTTTTAAAGAAAGCAAATGTTTCTATATCTTACATTGTAAAGAGTCACGTATTACAAATTCTTTAACATATTGTTACTTTATAAGTTATAAACTCTTGTCTCTGGACATGAGAAATCATTTCTATACTGGAACGAATCTATCGTATCACGAACCTACCATCGATTTCTAAGCCCATTCTAAAAAATATTAAAATGACTGAGAGAGACTTTTGTCGACGAATTTTACAACATAGATATATACTATATGGCTACCAGGGAAGAATCTTTTTCTAAGAAGAGTGGGAAAGAGAGAGAGAGAGCATACACACAACACACGGCAGCATATCCCCCTACAATAGTTGAAGACGTCTACGACTGAGCGGTGAGCCTTAGCGAAAATTGCCCACCATTTCACATAAGAAGTGGCAAATATCGTGCCATTTCTGTGAATGAATTTTCACAATACGAAACCCGCACTCCCCTCTGCCGTGCCAGTCATCGAAATCTTCTCTTTCGGAGGGCATATATATATATTTTATGCAGAAAGAAAGAAATATATTCTTCTCTTCGTCCTTGTCGGTCTTGGGCAATATCTAGATGTGCTCATGCATTGTGTATGCAAAACACGTCCCCCATCACATAAAAATATTATTTTTTTCTCTCTCCTCCTCCCTACTTTTAAATCCTTTCCACCCTAGTGGAGGGTGCAATGCAAATAAAACGTCCCATTCAGTTTCGTTTGAGATCAGTATCTGCTGAAGACAGGATAAAATATATGATCCTCACGAATATAAGATGACACTTAGGAAAACGGGAGAATGGGGGGTTTAGGATGGCTGTTGGTGGTTTTTTTATTGTATTACGAAGGGTAGGTTTATGGCTTGGTATCACTTAAAGTGGTGTGTATGTTGGGCGTTAATTACGCAATTATAGAGGGTTTTTTATGCTTGTTTATTGATGCGTTTTTCATGGCACTTGTAGTTGTCAGCATGCTCGTCTTTCCTTTGAATATCTGTACGACAAATATTTGGAACATTATTGTTTTTTGAAGCAAATTGCATGCCTTTTTTAATCATTTTTTATCACATGCATTCAAATTTTGATACATGTTATATTTACGCTAGGGTTTAAGACTGTGCGTGTTTATTTTCATAGGAAAATATATAGTTGAATTATTTTATTTATAATTTATATTTTGTGATCTTATAAACTTTTTGTACCCGAATTCAGTTTGATTGAAAGAATTGTTTTTCATACTTGAGGGTGTTATGGACTGATATTAAGGAATGTAACTCAAATTTAAGAACGTTTTTACAGATCAAGCCAATATACTTTCCTATATAGAGAACGACATGTTTTTACTGTACTTATTAACGGTTTTGTGGATCAATCCGGGGCCCCCCCCCCCCAGTAAAATATATGCTCTGTATATTTGTTCTCTCTCTCTCTTGTATTGTCATGTCAAATATTTTTTTTATGTATACTTATTAAAAAATGAAAATTGTATAATGGAATATTCTAATTTTTAAAGATAAAAGTTTAAAAAATTATTATTGGCATTACTTTGCGAACTTTTATCACTATTAAGGCTGTTTTCGCCATATGTGAGACAGTGTGAACTTAACGCAGAGCACATTTTCAGACAGAAAAAATGCCTCAATTTTTATAAAAATGTGTGACATTGTAACTCATGCATTTTTTTATAGTATAGTGTTTTTAAAATTTCAAAATATTTCATAAATAATCCGTTTTTCCTTTTAACATGTAAAGGGATAGATCATTTAGCATTACGGTATAGGAAAAAACATTTTATAAAAGAAAAAATGTATCAACTCGGATAAAAATGAATAGTATAAAATAAGTGATTCTCTACAGGATAGTGAAATCAGAATGTATTAATGTTTGAGTACTTCTTTTATTTGAAAAAATATTCCGAATTTTTGGCTCCTATTCTTTAACATTAGCTGAAGACAGCCTTAAGCTATTTTTGTTTCTGGGAAAATATTTTATGTCTGTTTTTTACATTATAGGGAGACGAAGTTAACAAAGAGATTTATTGCTTGTCACTGCTGTTATTTGTGAATTTTTTAAGATAGTTCTGAAGTAAATTGGAGAAATTACTTCTAATAGTTTACTTCATTAGAACTTTATTTGCTTAGCATTTACATGAAACATAAAGATATAAACATAATTTGCTATATATTGTTCATTACGTAGAGATGCACTTTTTATTTATTTCATCATTAAATGAATTGCTTAAAAATTTCGAACATTTTTCTATCTTTATAAAGGTACTAAAAATATAATATTGTTTTTATTTTCGAAAATAATTTTATAAATTGTATACGTAAGCTTTACTATTACTTTACAATTACCATTTACCAATCGTGAATCTTGTTGGGGATTGATGATAGATTATAATCTATAATAACACTTAACGTATATGAGAAATTTATTTTTATACAGACATTTTAACGTTTACATAGTTAATATGTGAGGTGGTGAAATCAAGAAGGGCCTAGGATATATCCTGGAGTAGAATGTAATATTTTTTCCATATTGCTATTTTTTCAAAAAGAATTACTTGTGTATTCAGTTAAAAATGACTTAGTACAAACTTTATTGAAACTTTCTTAATCCATCTTATTTTTTACTGTTTAAATGAGTTTTTTTTTAAACTCAGTACTCTATTTTCCTTACATTTTTATAATTTATAACTTAAAAAATTTAAATAGACAATTTTTTTTTTTCAAAATTATTACACAGCAATGTGTATTCACAGTAATGAAATTTAAATTGGTTATAATAATATTTTTTAATAAATGATTAAAATCTGTAATATATATACCTCTATTGGCTGCATCAAATAAATTGAAGCGCATAATTATTTTAATGGGCTAATAACTTAATTTTGTTCATTTTCAAAATTCATATATAGGAAAGGAATAATCAAAATTAAAACTTTATTAACATATTTTAAAATTAGAGATTCTCAATACTCGGTGGAGGAAGATCTACTTCAAACCTTCCTCTGAAACTCCTGCATTAGCATGCAGTTTCATCATCGCAGTTTTCATCTTACAATGCAATGCCAAAACATTCAGAAATGTCTTCCTCTCTTCATGAATCTCAGGCGCAATATGCAGACGAAGTTCTCACTGCCCGAGCCTTTGCCAGCAGGAACAGGCAGGGGGATTGATTGTTTTAGAAACGACCTTCACTAACAATGAAATGCGCATCTACCCTACCACTCATTACAGACCAAGAAAATCGTCCCAGCTTTTTTTCGCAATGTTCGAAAAATCTCTGAAGTATGACCTGCAGGTGGTTTCCATGCATTTTGAGTGACAGCTCAGTTGGCCGTTTGGAATGATTTGCGACCCTATGATATTTTTTCCTTACTCGAAACCGAGACGAATGCATCTACTCTGTGCCGAGCAAGACGACAGCCGTGGCTTTTTCTTGGTTGAGCAACAACGGCTCATCGAATGTCTAGGAACTCGAGAGAATGAGTGTCGTCCAGTGGGTGAGGGTTAACGATGTCTGCACCATTTTGTTTGCACAGCAAGAATTTTGGCTCGGTGATAAATTAGTATCTGGTTACCTCGTCGCTTGGCGCCGATTTAACCTTTCAATTAAGACTCGGCCTGGTTAGAATGTCAATGTTATTACGAGTCTGCTGTGAAGGACATGGGCCATTTGATTTGTTCCGAAATCAATGTCATATTTTTCATCTTCTAATTAATTATCTTTATTTGTCAGAATCGGTTACTTCTTTGGGGCCGTGCAGTCATGGCGCCGTTTCAGAAGGAAAAAGTTTCACGTAAAATGGGTCTATTATAAATCAATAACGATTTCGAAATTCTTAATAGATTAAAAGATAAACCAAAAAAAAAAAAAAAAAATGAAAATTTGCCTTTAAAAAAAAATATCAACTGATATTAAATATTCCAATCATTCTTAGTGAAACTTATGACATTTCCACTTCAAGATGTGTTCCACCTACACTTGGGGTATCCCAATATCGACCAGCTAAAGTTTTTAAAATTTTTTCTGTGGCTTGCTTAGGCAATCACAAAACCAAATATACAGAAAATATTCTCTATATTTGTCAATCTCACTTCTGAATTATGATACTTCTGGGATGCAAAGTTAACTAAGGAATGCAATCATTTTTAAAAGGTGCAGCTCTCCGGTATCCTCCGCTTCCACAATGTGGCCTTCGAACCAAAACAATTGCCCACTCCTGATCTCAAATATTATTTTTAATTTCGATTTTTTTAAAAAAAAATATATATATATATACAGTCGGTGAAGTACACAGGAATTTTTCAAGGGAGGAGGGTCCAGAGTCGAATGTCCACCATTCTCGCATCATGCTCCAAAATGCCGCCCAACATATTCTTTCGATTTTCGGAACAAAAAACAGTACTTAATTAAATAATAAAATATCTTTTAGTTTCGTGTGAAAAATTGTCGTATGAAAACAAATTGTATGACTAAAAAATTGTTTTATTGGTTTGAAGCAATGAAATATATTATTTAAAAATATTTATTCGTTGAATATTAATGTATTTAAATTTCACGTGAAATGACGATTAAATAATTTTCCACACACACAAAACAGAGAGCTATTTCATACTGTAGAAATTGTGCATTTCATAGATTTTGAGGGGTAATTTAATTTATTTAAGTACATAGATACATAAATAAATAGCTTCTATGTGTCTCTTTAGGAAACATTGTTTCTGTATTTAGACTATGAAATTTAATAAAAATAAATCGATGTGCTCTGGAAAAGCATTTTCAAAATAAATTTTCCGTTTCCACGATCTTTAAATGTTTCTACGATTATTTTACTCGTATTTACCCTTTAAGTGTATAAATGCGAAATAACTGCGACATATTTGATTTTTGAATAGCGAGGTAAAACTGTTATAAGAATCCCTAATTTCACAAGAAAGGAATCCCCACAGGCTTCACCGCGTTTATTATTCATCTACCACATAATGCAATACAAAACGTTCCTTTCAAAAACAGTGCAAGACTCCAATTTGTATCGCTATATATCAAAAGGCCTCTTCCCCATGGGCCCTCAGTGTAATCGTGTAAAGTTTTCTCGACATCCATGCCTCACAATAAAGTACCGACTGCGCTTCTTCAATTGTTCATTTGCAATTGGAGGTGTAAATGAAAGCATTTACGCCGTTTCCTTTAAGTCGGTCTTAGCCACTTTTTGTCATGGAATTTGTTAGCGAAGGTGCAAATTTACTGGGCTCCAAAGATTAAAGCGGTGTCTCGGAGACGCCTTTTTATCACGAGCGATAAGCAGCTAAACCCCGAATTTACGGCTTTATGTTGCTGGCTGCTGAGGGATTCATTTATATCTGAGCTTCCATTGGTTGCTTTCGGCAATATAATTGCCGCGCAGGGATATCTCAGGTTTTGCAAGACACGCTCTTTGTTTGCCCACGTGCTTGGATGGTATTTTGTGTATTAATTCCTTCAGTTTTTATATTTATTAGATTCCATTCTCTTAGTACAAAGTGCTTGTTCCCTATATTAGTTTTCCACCGGAATGCACCTCTCGGGACCTGCAATAGCTATTTCGCTTTTCCAATGTGTTTCAACTCAAAAGCGTTGCACTATATTTTCTGCATCTTTATTGCCTTCGCCAAACCAATTTAAACGCTTTTACCTACCGACGCTGCTTTAAAAGAATGAATATTATATTTAATGTCTTGTCGTTACAAATAGAATTGAATAAAAGAGATACAATGGAGTTGTGTATTTCTCATGCAGCGAATATACCATTAGAAAGAATTTTTTTTTGTTAGGCGCCATTTAGAAAGTTGGCATTTAAAAGTTTTCGCTGGGTAATTTGAATGCGAAATCGAAATTTTTCTCTAGATGTATACAATGAATTGCGTAGAATTTCTAAAGTATATATGTGTGTTTTAAACTTTTAAATGAAGATTGCTTAGATTTCTCTTAGCCAAAGTATGTTGAAAAGGCACGAGGAAAAAACTTGTTTGAACGGAAGATATATTTCTTAAGCACAGTGGCGCGCACAAGGGGGGGTGTCCTAGGGGTCCCCCCTCAAAGCCCTTGATTTTTTTCCGATTGATTATAATTTTAAGTATATAATACGTAAAATTTAATTAAATATTTGTTTTTCATGATTAATTTTATTAATTAATACTAATTATTTATTCAATAATTAGTTTTTTACTGTTTTTTGTTCCCCAAAATCGACAAAATCAAAAGGAGCATGATACAAGAATAGTAGGCTTTCGACCCTGGACCCCCCTCCCCCAGGAAAACTTCTGTGTGCGCTACTGCTTAAGCATGATCTTATTTATTTGCAGATGATTTAGTGTTTATTTTTAGACACTATTTTTCGTGCTTATCTTCAATTTTTTTTTACGTATTTGAAATCCTCGTTGAACAGAAGTTGCAGAATGAATGACATTTGAAAAAATTCTTTTAGAAATGTATAAGGAAATGAAATTTATTTGAAGGCTTAGTTTTAAATGGATGCATTTATGAAATAAAATATTATTATAGTTAGACAGATATTAAATTTTATTTATTTATTTTTATTATTTTTTTTTTTTTTATTGTTGGCTTGCGATTCCCCCCTCCACCGAATGCCTACCCTTGCTCATTCAATGCATGGAAATATCTTCTACACGCAGTTAAATTAAAAGTTTTAGTCTTGAAAGCTCACATTTTTATTTACTTGTATTTTGCAAAACTCGTTAATTGTTGCTGTTCTATTTATACTTATAAAGGGACCTTACCTGATATCTAACTATCTTAAAAAGAAACCGTTTTTAAGTAATCTTCGTGTATATTTTTACATGAGGAACTGAATTGTTACAATGTATTACACGTGGAACTTTGATAGTCTGTAATGCTTCAAAGTGCGGCATTAATAATATATCAGTCTAACAGAACGTTGAATCGTGCACATATATGCAGCAGAAAAAAATCATTTCATAAATTTTTTTGTTTCGTTTTTTATAAGATTTTTATTTTACAATCCCATTGTTAAACGGGGGGGGGGGGGGGTTTATGTTTGAGAACGATATTTTAATTATGTTTCAAGTTTACAGATCTTCTTATTCAGCTATGTTCCTGTTTTTTCAGATCTTATTCAGCTAGGTTCCTGTTTTTTCAGATCTTTTCAGGCGATTGGAGACTTTTGTTTTCCTATCTAATTTTGTACATAATTGAAGTTTGTGAATCCGTGTGTAGTATTACTTTTATATCTCGTGGATTACTTTGTTGTACCCAAGGAAGTTTGGTCCTTGTTGCTTAAAATAAAATAAAATTGTGTGATTAAAAAAGTAGGTCATTTATGCGATATTAATCAATGTAATTTTCTGAGGAAAATATCTGTATTATATAAAAATATCTATCTTTATAAAATGATTGAACCAATCACATTGATATGGAGGGCTTTAGAACTTCATGAAAGTGTGTTGTGTTTTTACGTTTTCTTAATAATTTTATAATATGAAGTATTTTTCGTAGTGTTCTTCTTTTTGTAATTTAATCAGTGAGTTTAGTTGCGCTTACCTGCGCCTAAGTAGTTAATAAATTCTCCCAGCTGTATCACAGTTCGGTTTTCAAATGATTATTTTTAGTTACTAAGTAATTATCTAGATACTGTACTTAACTTGACTTCAAAATTTCAATCGGACCATTTTAATTTGTATAATGGACACAAAGGCGTAACGGAGAACATTTGGGCCTCCCTTTCGAGCTCCCAAGTTGGAATTGGCAAAGAGCAGGTACTTGGCGGAAGTCAGGCTTTGGGTCCCCCGCAATACGTGGGGGTACATTACACCACTGAGTGGACAGCTGGACTGCATGCCTGAATGATGAATGATACCCATATTCTAGAAAATTTTTTCGCAGGAGAACTCTCCGCTGTATTGTGGAAACTATGCATATGGCCTGTTTCCAACAGGTGTATGGATTACTTTTTAACCTACCAACCATTAAATTCGCAGCACATTTCTTGCTATCTATAGGTTAAAAATACCATCCCTGTGTTAGAAGGAGAAAACAGCATTCTGACCAGGGGTTCTGCAATCCTAAAATAAAGGCTCGGCGATAGGTTACACCATGCTGTGAGTGCTATTCATAAAGATTGACAGGTGTGAAGTGGAATCATATGAAAGGAGTGTACTTCGTCCATGTTTGACAGGGGAAGAATATGGAAATGCCCGTCGGCTATGGTTGAATTATTGAAGGCATTGATGGACTAGGGGGAGTCGAACACAAATTTTAGTCATTCCAAAAGGGACAAAGAGCGTAGTACATAGATCTTAACAATGACTGCGGAAAATCTCTGGTTTTCAGTTGATGGTTGTCAGTCAGTATTATGAAGTCATTGGAGACGCATCTCAAACTGAAACGTGGGTTTTTGTCAAGTTCCCTTATAGGTTTTTTTATCAATAATTGATCATTGTTTCTGTTTTTTGACTTTGAGATCTTTAAAAGTTTATTTAAAAGCGTATTTTTAAAGAATTTTAGTTACTTTTGCAGACTATCTATCTATTCCTCCAGATGAATTAAATAATTTGTCCAAATAAACTGAAGAGTAATGAGTAATTTTGTTTGGTGAGATTGATATTTAAAATAGTTTAAATGTTATTCCATCTGAAAGGTATTAGAGTAATACATTAAAAATATAAATTTTTCATCTTGCTTATCCTACCGTTATTGCAAAAAATTTATAAGCGTTAAAACTAGAAGAAAAAAAAAATGAACTGTATACTGAAACAGTTCAAGTAATAAATGTCCGAGTATAAAACGGTAAAATATTAATAAAGCCAATGTTTAATACATGTTGTTGTTGTTACTTTCTTAATTAATGTATTTCAAAAGTGCATTTCATACGCATGCGAGACACACTTGCATCTACTTTTAAAAATGTAGAAAAGCGTGTATATAAAATATTACGTGTGCGTTGTCAGTCAGTATTATGAGTCAATGGATTGTCTCAAACTAAAGCAGGGATTTTTGTTAAGTTCTCTTATAAATTTTTTGATCAATGTATACAGTGTTCCAATTTAGTTCTCTATATTATATGCCTCGGTTGTATTATACTGATGCTTATGTCGTAATAGTTTTAAATGAAAGAATGGTTTTCCTTTTCAAACTACAGTCCCTGTGTGTAATTTTTTTTTTCATAGTACGTGTAATTTGGAAACAGGCGTACTCGAGGGAATTGGGGGTTCAACCCCCCACCCGCAGACCAACACATTTTTAATTTTTACCGTCATGATTACCCCTCGAGTATGCTTGGATTTTTTTGTTTTTAGAACATAACCCCCTATAAGAGAAGTCTGTGTACTCTATTGAATGGAAAAGAATTTTAATACTGGTGTGTTGTTTTATGTTACACTTGTGAGAATTCTCACTAAGTCGTATAATTTGTATCGAACATAAAATGGTTTCGATTCATTCACACTGAAATAAGATTGCTCAAAAGAGTGAGAGGATAGTTGCAATTTTTAATATGCAGTTGTTTTTATTCAGTTGTCCTTGCGTTATCCTCCTGACCTATCCCGAAAATCGTTTGGTAGTTTTCCTGGAATTTCTTCTGAGTAGGATTCATATTCCCAATGGTATCCAGACCCTTCTCACCTCGACGCGTTCTCGTTGAGTTACATTGCTTTTTTTTTTTTTTTTGTCTGCCTTTTTCTTCCACCCTACTGATTTGGAAGTTCGGAAAACCCCCTTCCAATGCTCTCCTTTTTTTTTCCTATTTTTTTTTCCTGTGCTCTTTTCTAGCGAGCTTTCTTATCGGTGGTGTTGATGGAACAACGCCACGGGCCGGAAATGGGTTTTTCTTCCCTGGATCCCCCTGTACACCCTCGTACACCCTCTCCCCCTTTTCTGCTTTTTCTGGGTGTTGCTGACGTCGATAACGCACAGTTGCTCTTTCTGCCCGAAAAGCACCCGATTTTTATTTATTTATGTGGATACGATACAGCACGAGTAAGCTTATTCGAGGTCTCTGTTTTTAGATTAAAAGTAAAGGGGGCTAATAATGTTCTGTACTGAAACTGCGGTAGAAATGTCGGATGGGATAACAGAGAAGGGGAGAGTGAAATGGGTGTGAATATGTCGTTACCGAATATTGGACTCGAAAACGAAAAGCAACATTATAGGAAGCAACATTGTTTGTATATTTGTGTGCTATGTTATTTTGCTCGGCAAACACTGAAATTGTGAATTCTTCGGCTTCATATGTAGAAATATTTTAAGCTTCTGTATCGCCATTTTATTTACGTTTTCAAAGAAGTTAACTCATAAAAATTTTCTATAAATATATAGGGATAAATAAATATAAATTCTAAACATGTGAAAAATGTTACCTTATTTTGATATGAATTATTTTCATTAAGTAACGAATAAGTTGATATATTAATATCCGATTCTCTTATTCTCTACAAGAATATCAACGAGCTATGTAATGTATTGCTGCATCATATAATACATTTAGATTAGCTGTTTTATCAATCATTATCATGTATTATGTGAGACAATACATTTATGATATGTATTAAAGTAATCTTGACAATATATATGTTAGCTTATATATTTTATGTATGTGTTTCCGTTTCATATTATTAACTTGTAAAATCTCCTCTCGTGCGATACATATCGGAAGTAAATCTTAGAAGTCTGTTAACGTTTTTGTATGTGTGTAATGTATATATACAGTGGCGCACACAAGGGGTGTGTGCTAGGGGTC
>BMAV01000198.1:85832-96521 GCA_019973955.1 Trichonephila inaurata madagascariensis
TATATATATATATATATTAGTGGTTGTCTGCATCACTATTTCGTCTTGGATGGGTCAGGCATCCAATTCAACTCTCGTCCCCTATTGGATGAGAGAAAATTCGGTCATTATAACATCCTCTGACAGTTTGATTCACAGTACTTTGGTATTTTAAGAATAAATAGACAGAGAAAAAATTAGCTATTGTAAATGTATTTTATAAATTTAATTTTTCACTTTTTAAACATAAAAAACTCGGTATCATTAAATTTATTCATGGGCATAATATAATACTCAAGCTATCTCAATAATCAAACAGAAGGTTAAGACCTGACAGGATCAAGTGCCCCAAATACACCCCAAACTACAGATTACGTAAAAACCGTTAAAATGAGACAGTGATGAAAGAAGATAATGAAGTGAGCGATTTCATACTTATACCAAAAAGTTATAATAGCTATTTAACTTCAGTATTTTAACCATGGTGCTAAGTTATGTTTAATGAATTTGTACTACTTACCATCTAAGATTCCAAATCTATATTGCCTCTTGAATGTGAAAGCAAATGCTATCCAAGGAAGAGGGAAATAGAACCCCTATTTTCTCTCTGGACCACAGTACACCCGTAGGGACCGTATTTTTCAGAACGACTTTTGATGGGAAAGTTGGCCATTATACCCCTCATTTTCAAGGGGAACGCTGGGGACTTCAAGAGGGGGGGGGGCCTGGGGAGCTCGTACACCTTTCTTTTCTTTACCAAAAAGTGGTAGGTTTTGAGAAAAGATTTCGAATCCCTGCTGCGAGGTCATCCTATGTCCAGGTAGAATGCCAGGTTTGCAAAGGTTAAGATCGTTGTGAATACCTGCTATTGTTAAATGCGGACTGGGAGGATCTTTAGACGCGCCGAAATAAATAAGCGTATGTTTTCTGTCTAGACCGAGTGTGATGTTAAGCTTGATATTCGTGTTCGGACACTTTTTAAAGGATTCGAATTACGCAGAAGAGTTTTGTTTACTTTGCAACCCGCAGAGTTACAAATCTTAAAGAATAAACATGAATTTATAATATTTTCTTTTTTTTCCCCCATTCTACTACGTTAAAAATTGTTATCCATAATATCATGTATACTTGTTGAATTGTTCGTTTGTGTGTATGATTCTTTTTTCTTATTTTACAAGGAATAAAGTATGAGAGTTGTTTCGAAGGACTTAAAAATGCAAAAGAGTGGGCAATTAGTTGCCTATAATTTGAAAATTTTAAATGACATATTGCAATTTTATTGCCATCTAGAATAATTTACCGATAATATTAATGTTTCAAGCCATGTAAGTAAAAAAGTAATCGTACAAAAAGTCTAATACTTTTAATTTTGAAAAAAAAATGTATTTAGATCGTTAAAAAATATATTAAACATCCCCCAGGAGCTCTCCCTCAAAATTAGGGTGGAACCAAGCAAAATCGTACTGTCACCTGCATGGTGCTCAAAGCTAAGGCCAACGACAGGCTTAAAAATTTATCTCTTAGCCACAATGAATTTCATGAACCTTAATCTGATATTACTGTTGATGACGGGGCATAAGTAACAATGACAACAACAACATGTATTAAACATTGGCTTTATTAATATTTTACCGTTTTATACTCGGACATTTATTACTTGAACTGTTTCAGTATACAATTGATTTTTTTTTCTTCTAGTTTTAATGCTTATGAATTTTTTGCAATAACGTGTAAAAATGAAATTTGTTCAAATAATTTTTAAAAACTCTACTCTAAGGCAACTTTTTGTTATTTTTGAAGCTGGACATTTGCTTTAAATGACATACAAAAACATTTGATGAAATTAAATTCAAATTTTATCCAAAATTTCTATTGGGTTTCCATAGTGTTGTTTGATAAAATTATTTTTACTTGAATTTCATGTTTAAATTTTCTGAAGAATAAAATTGGATACCGATTTAAGTTTCTTGTAATATGGCATCTTAAGAATCTCAATATTTTAATTGTTATTAAAAATAATCTTTTTAAAGACTAATAAATTGTACAGCAAAAAGTAATATCTTTTTGAAATTCAAATTTACACACTGTTTTTCTTTCTCTCTCGTAGCTGGATGTTATATAAGTATATGCAGTAGTGCACACAGGAATTTTTCAAGGGGGGGGGGGGGCCGGGGTGAAAGTTCACCATTCTTGTATCATGCTATTTTTGATTTTGTCGATTTTCAGGAACAAAACACAGTAAAAAAAATAATTATTGAATAAATAATTAGCATTAATTAATAAAAATTAAAGCATTAATTAATAAAATTAATCATTAATAACAAATATTTATTTAAATTTTACGTATTATATACTTAGAATTATAACCAATCGGAAAAAAATCAAGGGCTTTGGGGGGGGGGTCCCGGCCCCCAGGGCCCCCCCTTGTGTGCGCCAGTGAGTATATGAAAACGTCCTGAACCTTCTTGTAACAATTTACACGTGAAAAGAAGAAAGAAATCTGCTATATATGTAGGAAATGCCTTTCTCAAACTATCTCCAGATCAAATAAAAACTGCGAAAGGTAATTTTAAATTAAATTCTTTAAGGTATTTTAAAGAATTTCTAACTACTCATACTCACCAACTAACACACTTTGCATAAGAGAAACCCATAACATCTTAATGCGAACTCCATAAATCTTTCTAAAGTAACAAATCCATAATTTGAAAGGAATATTAACGTGTCATTTGGAAACGATTAAAAATCTCGTATCTCAAACCAGATGGAAGAATAATGAAAAAGGAAACGTATATATTTTATTTTTTAGCACGAGCGCGCGTACGGAAATGACCTTTAAAAAGCCGCCAAAACAGCTTTATTACGCGCGGAAATAACTTTTATTTAAAAAAAAGAAAAAAAACTATCATCGGTAGAAATGATAAACGGTGTGACGCCTTCACTGATCAATTGATTTTTCACCTCTGCTATTAATTTTCGGAGCTTATTTATTATCCCTTTTCTTTCCTAGTGCTTTTGGCTTGAGTATGATCGTAAATATGGCATGCCACTTGAAGGGAGGGAAAAAAAAGAACATATATATATATTCCGTGGGGAGGGGTTAAAAAAAAGTATAATAATAATAAAAAAAAACGTGCGGGATACGGGTGCAAGTACTAGATGGAAGAAAAAAAAAACTTTTTATCTAGTAATTTATCTTAGCCAGCATTTGGTAATAAAATACGTGCCATACAGCATATAATTAGTGGATACGTTTATCGCTACTATGCCGACAACAATCGTGATAAAAAAAGCAGGGGGAGGGAGGTGTTTCGCGTAAGGGGTGTCCAAATTACAATGCACTTATTTCGTCATAATAATGACCCTATTCTGATGGAAACATATCTCTATCTGTCTTCACTGCTGTGAATGATAAAATCCATCTGGTTTCTAAAATCATTAATCTTTTGCTCTGGTGGTGAAGGAGCGCGCAATCTCGTCTGCTTTCTATTTATTATAGCTTGCAGAATGCACGCCCTCTTGCTTCTCATGTGGGGATTTTTTTTATAGAGTGGAGTACATACATCGTTTAGGGTGATCCCTCCCCTTGTATATTATTTTCATTTTTTTTAAATATATATATATACATGATAGTTCTCTTTTTGTGATGGTTCGATGAAGTCGCTGGTTTGGGTTGTTGTGGTGTCGTTTGTTTTGAAGTTATTATGGTTCTGCTTGTGAGTATAAATTAATTTGTTCTTTTCTTTTTTTGTCAATAGGGATTTTTGGTGTATATATTCTGTATCTCATTATAACATTGTCAGTGGCGTAATGGAGAGTATTAAAGCCTCCCTGCAGGGGCGTAGCTACCGGCGAATCAGTCGTATCAATGATACAGGGGCCCCAACATATGTGAGGAATAATTGTTAATATATTAAGGGGCCCCCAAAAATGGGTGTGCAAGAAATGTTGATACGGGCCCACTCAGGACTAGCTACGCCAGTGCCCCCCTGCGAAGTCAGGTTTTGGGTCCAAACTGGATCTTACAAAGGGTAAGTAATTGGTGGCAGTCAGACTTTGGGTCCCCTAGAACTCTGCCCCCCCCTTCGTGATGCAGGGATGTACGTTACGCCACTGAACATTGCCATGTATTTTTTCGAAACGTATTGCGATATAATGTATGAGAAATTGTATAGAACAAATTAAATGTGTATATATATTTTTTCCTTTCTAAATTTTCCTATTTTATGTTACAAAGCTATCTTAGCCAATGTTGAGAAAAATTCTGTATTTATTACCTTGGGTGTTAGTAATTTTTTTTCTTCTGGTTATCAAATTCTGTTCAAATTAAGTTTCGATCCAAAGAAATTCACATTTAATGCAAATCATTGTTATTTAATTTTATCATTGATAATATATAACCTTGTCGATTCTAATTAGTGATCAACTGGTTTAATTTGTACTCTAATGAGTTCATCCGGTTACCTCTTTTAAATATAATCTGAGGTCTATTTTGATTAGAATGCTGCATCAAAAAATCTCATCTTTCACAGAAAACGAGGAAATTATTCATTTAAATTATATTGCTGGCTTATGCGTTTGTAATTTAATTTTAAATACTTAACCTGTTTCTATACCATGAGTTAAATTTTCGTTCAGCTTTTTCAATCTTAAAAAATGATTAAAATAAATACGTGAAGCTCTCTTTATTAAAATTTTAATTTTCCTTTTTTAAAATCATTCTTAAAAGCATAATTATAGAAATTTTTACTTGCTTGTCAGTTGCAATTCAACAAAAAAATATAAATGACTTATTCTCCCCTTTCTACTACATTTTGGAAAGAATGTTATACAAATAATAATCATTTGTATGTGTAATTTCTCCATTTTAATATAAAATTCTTATATTTAAATGAAGAAAATTGTTAAGAGAAGTTTTTTTTTCTTTATTAAAAGTGTGTATGTTCCATTTTTAATTACAGCAATTTTTAAGTAAAGATGTGTTTTTATGTATAAATCTTATCACCCAGAATTTTTAAACATTAAAGGCTTCTTTTTTAAAAAATATTTCATGTTATTTTAAATAGTTTTTATTCTTGATCAAAAATGTTTTTATAGATTTTGTTTTCTAAACTCCATTATATATATATATATATTTATTTATTTAATTTATTTTATTGAATTTTTTATTTTCTAAAAAAAATTTATTGCCTAGATTTTTTAAAATTTGTTATTTTAAAGAGTTTTATTCTTAATAAAATATCTGTGTGCTTTTGTTTATTTTCTTTTCCTTAACTTTTTTCTATTTAAAATTGGTTTAAATTTTTTTATTGTGTATTTTAAATTCGTCTGGCTCATTTTATCAGGAATTCTTTTTTTAAAATATAATTTATGGAATTTTGGAAATTTTGTGTTATAATGTCATTTTTTTTTTTTTTTTTTTTTTTTTTTTTAACACAGCTGAAGAAAATTTTTTAGTCTTTATGCCATATCATTTATATAATTACTCAATTTCAGAAAATATTCGTAGAATCTATCAAACGATAGTATTGAAATTCCTATTTTTATAAATATCAGTTTTTAAATAATTTCATATCAACATATAATTTATTATTTGTTGGCAGTCAATAATATGAGGAAAAGTCGATTGCGAAATATGTGTTTATTGTGCGTTAATTAATAATGTGTTATTGCTAATATGTGTTTTAAAATATTAGTAATAATGGAAGTGAAATTATACTTATTAAAAGGAATTTATTTAAATAAGTATTCAGTATATGAGAAGAAAAATCTCTCTCTCTTGGCCTATATAGTACCAGTCGATTTCAAATTATACAATTTAAAAACTAAGCTTTCTTTATTATTTTTTTACTGACTAATTTGAAATATAAACTATTCTTGGTGTTTGAACAAATTACATTAAAAATAAATTATTTAACTCGGCCAATCCTTTAAATTGATATTTCATCAAATTGCATTGTTTTGAATAATTTAAAGGTAAATTTTTGTATCAAAACTATGGATATTAAAAGTAATATGAACTGAGCATGATTTTTTCATTATATTTTCATATTCATGTTAAGCAGCTTATGTGGTTGTATAATGTACAAATTATTCCCATTATTTAAAAAAAAGTGATCATTGCTAATAATTGTCGTAAAATTTGTTTCTGTGCCTTTTTGAAAATATTACCCCCGGTCTAACAAATCGTTGATACCATAAACCAAAGCATAAACAAACCATTGTGCTTAAAGTTAAACATTTCGAGCAATTTTTTCCTCTTCACAATTTTCAAATTCCCTCAAATTTATTTCATTTTAGGGGGAAAAAATATTTTTATTATTAAATAAAGTAATTGTGTTCATAACGTTATTATTTTTTTTCCATGATAAATCCATGAAATATTATTTAATCAAAATTGTATTGAATTACTTTTTTTTTATTTAAAATTTTAAAGATATTAATAATTTGATTTGATGTATGCTATTAATTTTTGCTTAATTTACATGCAATATTTTAATTATAAATAAAATATTAACTTTCATTCAAAATATAATTTTTCTCAATACGTACTTGTGCCAAATATTGTCACTTTTTATTCAGCAGTACATTTCCCCCCCCCCTTTCTTTTACCTGTGGAGTGGGGGAGGGAGAAAGGTGAAATAAAGTATGTTACGAACGCAAACCTCATTTTGTGACCGTCCCCCCTTCCACGTACATCTCTAGCTGGGGTTATTTTACAAGGCAAATTGATGGCTTAATGGTAGCGAATCGTGTAGCGGGGGTTCGCCCCACTACGGGACGGGTCCGGCGTGTGCCTCCCTCTCATTGGTCAAAAGCGCGATGTTATCGCGTTTATGCTCTGGTGGACGCGAGTGAGGGATGGACGTTTTATGATAATTTTTTGCCCTGGAATCTCACTTTTTGCCCTGGGGGTGGCCAACCCGAACAGGTGAGTACGTCATCAACGTCGAAAGTCGCTGCCTCGCGACGTTTTGTGCAGTCACAGTCTTCCTCAGGATGCACGTAGCAGCCGGTCGACAATTCCTTCTTCTGGCTGCTTAGTAAGATTCCGTAGGGACGTTTACCAAAACTTTCATCTTACCTGTAAGAAAGTCATGTGGATATACTTTTCTCACTTGAGCTGGACCGTATTAAAAACGGTGTTTAATTTCAATTGCTAGAAACTGATCTAAGTATGCTATGCAATTTCGTTACATGTAAACAAACATATCGTTGTATTTTTTTCTGTGGATCAAAATTACATTATACCTTATCTTGTTGTTGATTTTATGAATTTTAAAATAATTTTAAATAAAGCTGGACCATGAAACGCAATAAATGAATTGTTTGTTTTTTTATAGGAATTATTTAAAACTTTTTAAAAACTTTTTACTAAACACTTTTTTTAAAGTGTACCATTAAAGTAAAATAAAATAATTTTATAAATAATTCTAAATTTGTTTTTGAAAAAAATCCTGATTTTTTTTTAAGGGTATCATTCGGGTAGAATAAGTTTATGAATAATTTTAAAGTTTTGTGTTATAAGAAAATATATATATATATATATATATATTTACTGTAATGGTTGTTCGACATGCTATTACATGCACCTCAATACTCATAAATATTATGTAGTGAATTCAAAATGGGCAATATATATAACTATAGAACCGTTTGCTGTCCAGAAGACATGTTGAAAAACTGGCATATGCAGGCCCTTTTTCAAGAAGAGGGGGGGGGGGCACCTTCTAAAACGCTCGTAGACGTAAGCTTTAAGGACTATTTATTCTCTAAGATAAAAATTTACCATTTTTTGGTCTTTGTGAAGGGTTGTGTTCGCATTGGTGAAGAATTCTTTGTTCATATGAAAACTAATTATAGTTGCAAAAAGCCATTGATATAATCGCTTATAGCTATCGGTTTTAAAACATTATGAATTGCCATTCCGAATATATTCAATATTAAGATTTAATTTTCATTTATTAGCAAATATATTTTTAAAAAGAAATATATTAAGAAAGTTTATTTTTAAAAAAATCATTCAACTACATATTAGGAACTACGTTTACGTTCTAGTGATTTATCTAGAATATTGCGTATTGGGGGGATATAATATATTTATGAGGACTTATTCGAATTTTTTTTGTTTTTCAATTGTGTAAGTAAATTGTTACTGACAGTGGCATTATTTTGAAAAATATTTTATAAATTGTCATTCAATTACGCAGTAGGATTAACTGAAAGTTAAACATTGCGTCGTTCCAAAATCATCACCTTTTAAAAATATTTAGCCTATTAAATCTTCAATGCTTAGTTTCAAGTTTTTGATTTCCAACTCTTGGCGCTATCTGTTATCCCAATTCAACGCCAAAACAAATAGCAAAATTTGCGATATTTCAATCCCTCCCACTTCATCTCTCTGCATAAGATTTACAAAGGGATGATCTTTCACCGGAGTAAAAGAAGGAGTGATGGAGGGGGGTGCGTCGCCCCCACCCCACTCCGCAAACTTTCCATTATTTCTGCCGAGGATTACTCCCGTCTTTTTAATGCCTCATAAAAATGACGATTAATGTCGAAAGGATGTCGCACGGAAACCGTAACCTGTATCGTAAATTTCTGGGGTTCGCTTTCCTTTTTCGACACCTGTCCCCCGTCTTTATCCTTAAAATCAACAACTCCAGAAACTCCATTTGGGATCAACTTGTATCTATCTCAAGAGAAGATACCCTTTTTTCTTTTTTTCTTTTCTTTCAGTCTTCCTTTCCTGCTTCGTTTTGAAGGGTGCAAAATATTTTGGACCCTTTTCATTTGTATTTTGTTTTCTTTCTTTCCTCTCGCTGCTTTGGTTTATTGATGAGATTTTCAACGCCCTGCTCTTAGTCATCCTGTCTTAGCCCTTGGCTCGGAATTATGTTATAAGTAACTATGTCTATTTTTAAAAGATCTCTCTCTCTTCCTCTGTGCTCGCTCTCGTCTTGGTAGCGTGCAGTTAGATTAACGTGTGAGAAATGCGGTTTTTAAATATCTTAAGCCCTTTTTATGTGCTACGGCTTTGTGAAAATGTTGAAACTCAGACTTGGATGAGGACATTTATTTCGTTGGCGAGGATGGTTTATTGGAAACGCTATGCTGCGTGCCAATTTCGCCGACTTTTGATATTCTCGGCGTAATCAGTCATTCTATGCTCCTTGAATGTACTTATACTTGTCAAAGGAGTGTGAAAAAATGTGCAAAATGCAAGCATTGTTTGTAAAGTGATTTATTTGTTAATAACTTTCGACTTTTTTTTCTCCTAAAAAAAAAAATCTAACTTTTTTAAAAAGTTTCAACAAGAAAGAAATAATAAACTTTTTTTTTTTGTGAAGCTGTCCCTAAAAACTGTTTTAGACTGCTGTAAAATTTTACTTAACTTAAAGATATAGTTACTGAAGAGGGATGGATTTTTGAAAATATTTCACTTCTAAAGCATTTTGCTATTAAGGATCAATAATTCATATTATTTGGAATTGATGAGCTAATACTTCTGTAAAAACCCGTAGGTCGCTGGTGTTTGGGGGTTCGAGCAAATATCAGCCATATAGTAACTTTTAAACACAATTTTATTACACTATCTTCACTTAATGAACCAACACTATTAAAGGTAGGGCACTTAATAACAACTCGCGCGGAGGAGCAATCGCATAGGCTTAATGCAACTAACATATAATTAAAATTACTTAACTGAATCCTGGAGTGCTCTCGACTCCTACACGCTTGAATTTTCTTTAAATATGTTGCGAAACAAAACGACCTCCGGTCGTATTTTTATTTTTATGGAAATTTAAATGAACAATAATTCATTTGCATATTCCTGTCTGGGTGTTAAACCCTTTTGCGCGTGGATTAACTCAGATCTCCCAAACAGATAATCCATATTAATACAGGAGCATCTTATTGAAATATCCACATATGAGGAACTTAAATCAATGTTGGAACAAGGATATAACGCATTCTGGTAACAAAAGCAGTTTCCAATTTTATATCCTGCATTATGGGTTATTGTATTGAAGTCATTGACTACTTTCTCGTCTTCCAATTTGGTAGAACCTGAATTCAGTGCCGTAAAAAACCTCATCACACACACAAAAAGAAATCGACTAAAAATTAGTGCTCGGGGGATTTGCGGTTACTACTCACAAACATTGAAACGGACATAAATACACTCATAACATCTCATCAAGTTCATTCAAGTCATAATTTTTTTTTCTTTTATTTTATTTTAAACAAAGTTATAATTTCAATAAATAATTCTTCAACAAAATGTTTTTTTTTTTAATGTGTAATTTTTATACTATGCATTTATGTATCTTTCACTTGGGGTCTCAGGGAAGGTTTCGACTCTTTAAAAAGGGGTCCTTGGGGAACTTATGAGTATAAAACGGCGTCCGTGGGCAAGTTTTGACTACAAAAAGGGGTCCATGGGTTAAAAAAAGGTTTGGGAACCACACTGCTCTAGACCAACGTATCCTTTTTATATACCTTATTTTCAAGTTATTCTTTAGAAATTAAATACATGTATTTTTCAATCTTATGATGTTTTAAATAAATTTTTCGATTTTTGACCCTCATAGTAATTGTTTACATAAAGAGCCCTATTTTTAAAGAATAATAGAAAAATAGTTGTGTGTTTTTTTTTCTCTTTTTTTTTTCAAGTTACTGTTAAGTATTTTTACAGTCTTATGCAGG
>BMAV01000198.1:105485-118803 GCA_019973955.1 Trichonephila inaurata madagascariensis
CTCACGAAAACCATTCTTTTATTTCTTAAGTCAACACAAAGCGATTTCATGTTTTTTTTCTCCTAATAAACTCAATCTTTTTCTTAGCTGGAATGCAATTATCTCCATACTTCCCGTATTAAAGTTTTTCTTTCCGAAAAAGATATATTACACGAACTTAGCTTTAGGGTACTTTATTTCAAATATTAAATACTCTCCTCCGAATCAAATTTCTGACTGGGAGCTCTTAATTTCTTTTCAACACTTTTTCTTTTCTGTTTCTTTCCACACACACATCTACTAAATTAATCTTTTCAAAGCAGCTTTTTCCGATACAACGGTGGTTTATTTAAAATAATTGGCGTTCATGATGTAATCTCATTTGCAGTTAGCAGCCGAAATCTTTTATGACAGGTATTTAACCTGGGAAAAATTTTCTTTTCAGTGATGTTCTATGGCAGCGAATTATTCTTCACCCCTCCCCCTTTCTTTCTTTTTTCTGCCACCTCCCTTTTTCTTTTGTCTATCGGATGTATGATTTTTGACTGTATAGAACAAATTACCTTTTCCGTTCTGGGAGAAGTTTTACCCATTACTTTCTGAAATATAAAGGTAGAGGGAAGAGAATAATTCGTTTCTCTAATCTATTTCAAAGTTCACTGCGGCCCTAACCGAATCATATTATTCTCTGCCAGTTTTGATTCGGCGAATGTAAAATTATACATTAAAGTGAATCAAACAGAAAAGGAAGGAGGGGGGAGGGGTGGGAGTAGAGAATTGAACGACTGAAATGGAATGGGGGATTGAACTAAAGGAAGATAATAAATAAATACGCTTATAATTCATTTTGGACAGCCGAAAATGTTTCTTCCCTACTCCTCTTGGCGTCTCTTCACGAGAAATTTCCTGCAAAGGAGTGTAATTCCAACCCGTTTCGTTTAAACCGGAATGGAAAGAAATTTTCGGCAAAGTAACGGAACACGAAAACATTTCCGGATTCTTCTTCGTTATATTCCTTCTGTCTTTCTCTCTTTATTTATCTTTTTTCCCTTTGTTTTCTCCATTATGTATACTTTTTTCTTTCTTTGCTTCCACGGCTACCTCTTATATCTCCCAGTTGAACGTCAGTAATTTAATAACAGGAGTCACGTGATCTCCTCCCGGTACCGCCAAGGTAAAAACCCCCGCCGTTCTTATACCTACTTTAAAAACAGAGAAAAGCCCCCCTCTCCACCCCTTTGCAAAACTTATATCTTCTCTCCTTTTCTTTCTCCTCTCCCGTTTTCTCTCCTCTAACAATCCCGTTCTGCTCCTTTTTCATCTGGGATTCATCAGTGGGGGTTCCTCCTAATCGCATTCCATCCCAAGACAGTAAAGGGGGAGGGTGTTGGAGCAACAGAAGGGAAAGAAAAAAAAAAAGAAGCAAAAACGCACACACACGCTTCGGCACTTTTCGTCTAAAGCGAAATTTCGGATTAAATCTCTTTCGTCCGAAGAATTGCTAGTGGCCTCAGCCACAAAAATAAGATCCTTTCCAGGAAAAACGAGAAAAGGTAAGGAAGAGTCTCGAGTTTGGGGGTTACCGAGGGGAAGGGGAGGGGGAAGGTTCGTTCTTACAGAGAGGAACGTCTAAATGCGCGCCCGTCTTGCCTGCCGAGTTTTTGAAGTAAAAAAAAAAAATCAAGGGGTAAATAACGCAATCAAGGATTCTTCTCCTCAAGATCTGTTTAGTGTGTTGCGAGTGTGTGTGAGGTTTTCTGTTTCGTTCCGTTTCTTCCTAATACGCAGGTTCCAGCAATTTAATGAAGCTTTTTCCGGGACCGCGAAATCCGGAATTAGATAAGAAACGTAAAAGAAAAGCTTTTCATGATCTGTTACATGTCGCTCAGAAACATGCCTCTTTCTCTCTTCGGCAGGCATGGTTTCGAAATTGAAAAATTCTGGAATGATATTCTTGTAGGAATATTCTCTTCTGCGGTCGTAATTTATTCATGGGTATTTTTTTTTTTTTTATTTCTCCTTATGGATTGTCAATAGAATGAATTACAGTTATTGAATAAAAAAAAGAATAAATTTATTGAAATTTATTTTTGAAATCATTTGAGGGGGAGAACAAAATGCTTTTTGATACTAAAACAAGTAATATAAAAAAAATTTTTAAGTCGATTCCTACTTAGATCAACAAAGAAAAATTTTATTCTAGCTACTTTTTATTAAATAGTTAATATAAATATATGTATATACATATGACAGAATCACAACATTGTGTTAATTAGTTTTTCTTAATTATAATTAAATTATTGTATTGTCATCCAAAATAATCATGTAAATAAAATTTCAGCTCAATTGAGCGCTTTAAAATGTATTTTATTAACGATTGAAAATTCCACCAAGATAAAAATAAATAAATAGAAAGTGCGAGCTAATGATTAAAAATTGAAAAAAAAAAAAAAAAATGCTTTTGCTATTGTTTATTACATCTGTAATCGGATAAAGGCATATGAACATCGAAAAAGTAATCTAGTAGTAATAATGATGTTTTCAATTTATATCTTATTTATTTTGTGATCTATTATGTAAGTTTATAATTTGTTTTTCCTCTTTTTTTTCAGGTGAGTTTCATTGATTTTATTTCTTGCTGCGTCTCCTTTTGCGAAGGTAAATCAGATATATTTTAAGCCGATTAGGTAGTATAGATCTAGATCTTTTATATCAATAATGAAACCTGTTCAGATATGATTTGCTGCATTCCAGTATGGAACCTACTTTTGTATGTATAATTTCAATTTATGGATAATGATTTCAAAAAAGAGTTTTAAATTTAATCTCTTTCTATAAAAATTATAAAAATCAGATATTGAAAATCTATGATATCTTGTGTGTTCACAAATATAAATTTAAAATATTACCTTTATATAAGAAAAAATCGAGTGGCATCCTACGATCCCTGCCAGCGATAGGTTATTGGACATGGTCGCCGACAAGTAGGCGGCGTGTGTAGGATTTTTGGAACCCTAGTGCCACTGAAGATCTTTTGTGTAGAGAATCTGATTCACGGAAATCTGTCGAGGGTCAAAGTTCTCCCGTTGGAGTATTGTGGAATTTCGGAGGAGGAAGGGGGTACCAGCTCAGGTTTTGTTTTCGTTACCTGACCATGGTTCCAATTCCATCGCCAATAACTGGAGTGTTGCTTTGTAGGGCGACGTTAATAAAACACTCTTTCGATATTTCTCTTTAAAAACGTTCTTACATGAAGCATTTAGTTTTTGAATTGTTAAAAGATAACGTTTTGCTTCCACACCACAGGTCCCAGGTTCAAACCCCGGGCTGGACAAGGGTTGACTCAGCCTTTTCATCCCTTCAATGGGTCGATAAAATGAGTACGAAGCTTGCTTGGGAACTTAACACTGGGGATTTTCACGTCAGACTGACCACCTAACCGGAACATCTGGTCATGCACCTCAGGGCCCAAGGTCGCATGTACTGAGTTGGGCTCAGTAGGACTTATCCCTCATGGGATGTCGTGCCTCTGAATTGTTAAAAGATAACGTTTGATCGTTCTTTAATTATTGCTAATGCTTTTAAGACTTTACTGAATATTTAAAATTTAAATAAATAGTTCTTTAACAATGAAATCCACTCACCAACATTTTATTCTGTTTTTTTTCGTTGATATATTCTTTTATAATGAAATATCTTAGACTGTTATTTGTGACGAATTCTTGATTTTTGGATTTCTCTTCGACCTCATGGAGGTCGTTAGAGTATTGTTATTATTTTTAAAAAATATTACATAACCTTAGATTACTATCATTAATTTTGATCATTCAATGGGCAGGCTTACTTTCGTTGTTACTTCATACTTAAAAATAAAGGCAATACACCGTAATGCTTACCTTCCAGTAGCACTTCCCAAAAAGCCGAAACCAAATTGAGAGAACAAAAAGCATTCTAATTACCGAACGAGCTCATCCCCGTCGGAAACGTGAGTGAATTCGCAAAATTTTAACCATCCAATCATTATCGTGGGTTAGTTGTAAGCGATTGAAAAGGCACCGGTTATTATCATCACTCAAAATCCAATTCCGGAGAACGTGATGATAGAACGTAATGTTATAGGCTCACTCGGAGTCTGTGCCTGTTTGTTGAAAGTTACGAAACCTTTCTCTTTTTTCCGCTTTTTCTCTTTTTTTTCTCCCTTTTTCTTGTGTCCATTTTCTGTGCGGTTTTATTTCTACGATTACTAGTGTCTGATTTTTGTACTGGTGTTCATAGCTTAATGTATCCTGTATTGTAAGTTTTTCCTGTGTGGTGAAACCGTTTTAAATGTGTTGGGTTTTGGTTATATTTTTAATGTGCCTAAACATGACCATTCCCCCTCCCAGTGGCACACACAGGGGGATCTCGCCCCCCACATAGCCCTTGATTTTTTTTTCGATTGGCTATAATCCTATGTATAATTACGTAAAATCTAATTATGTATTTGCTACTATTCATTAATTCTATTAATGCTAATTATTTATTAATATTATCAATTATTATTATATTATTATCAATAATTAATTTTGTATTGTTTTTGTTCCCGAAAATCGACAAAATCAAAAGAATATGTTGGGTGGCGTCCAAAATGATGGACTTTTGACCCTGCCCACCTCCTGCCTTGAAAAATTTTTGTGTACGCTACTGCCCCCCCCTTTTTTTTTTTTTTTTTGTCAATATAGTTCCGAAGTTTTGATCATAGGAATTCATTTGGTATTTTATAAAACTAATATATTTGTAAAAAATATTTTTTGAATTTGTATTCAAAATTATAAGAATAAAATTTTCTATGTTAAATTTTTACTTTTTTATTACTAAGATAGTTTTAAAAGCATCGAAGTTAGCAAGTTAATCATTGTAATTGGATTGTTTACTCTGGACGCATGCGTCGGTGAGTGAATGAATTTTAACGGCGCACTATTCAGCTACTCGAGGGTTTTTGGCGACGGACCTCGTAATTTTAAACCATGGTCATGTAACGAGAACGACACTTGACACCCTCTCTCCTAACTTTCACACCACACGAACGGGAGGACTTTGAGCCTCGATAGATTTAGCTTGCATCGCTTCCCTACATGGTGGGTGTTCAGCAGTTCTGCGCTTGAACTTATGACACTCCGGCCACGAGTCCGTTATCTTCTTGGGTCCGTACCGCGACCCAAATGCATCGCTATTATCATATTTGTTAACTTTGGTGGGTTAGTTTTAATTAACGTCGTACTATTAAGCAACACGAGAGCTGTTATCAACGGACCTCTTAATTCTGAACCACGTCCTAGGGACGAGGATGACATTTGAACACTTCCTCTTCAAACTACCACCCCTCGGCAAAGGAAGAAGTTTGGGCCTTGTCAGATTTAACGTGCATCAGCCTCTCTACACGGTAAATCTCCAGTTGTACAAGGACTCGAACTCGTGACCACAACCACCTGGCCCCATTTGTGAACTTGCTCCTTTTTCCAGTAAAAGTCGCCATTAAAATATCTATTGTCTAATTGATTGCCATTAATTTTTGGGTAGTGGCAATATATTGTAAAAAGTATTTCTTAAAAATGCGTATTAAAATTATTAAAACACTTGTGTAATAGGATTACTCAGATGTGTGTGAACTGATAATAATGTATATAAATTATTAAAATTTCAAAACAAATTTCACTTCAAACTAGTTTTACTTAGAATCGAATCTACCCCCGGTAAATAAATACTATTTTTTGTAATTTAGTTTTCATTATTAAACTCGAGAAAAAAAACATCTTACTTGAAGGACCTTTTTTTTAAATTGCGAATTAAAATATCACTAAACAGTACAAGATCGATTTTATTTACTTTTTTATGTCTTACATTGATTCAATTACCACGTGGTGTATTTTTTTTAACGAAGCTATCTTACGCTTCAGCCGTTAAGAAACATCAACATATCTTCCATCATGTCGAAGACAGTTACATATAGTTCTTCAACTGTACCGTCATCATTCACCGTATCGTGGTAGATAGAGAACGACCGGCATATCCAATTCGAGGCCCTACGTTTGGGGTTTCCATTGCTTTTTTCTTTTTTCTACCTTCTCATTCAGCTGCCGAATCTATAGCACGAAATGACTCAGGGAAAGGTAAGCAATTCCAAGGGGGAGGGGATGCAACAACACCGCTGTAAGAAATGTTCGTTCACCCCCACAGAACACGAAAAGAAACAGAGAAAAAAATAGTGAAGCCAGCAACACACACACATCCACCTCGCCATTTTTGCAGGTGGAAAAACTTGATTGACAGCTTGGGATCGCAATTGCTGATGGCCTTCCAACAGCTCGACCCAGCGCTCCGTCGTAATTTTCATAGTCTTAATGCTGACCCCCCCCCTCCTTGAAGTATCTGACGATACCAATGTAAATGCGGTAGGCCCAATGGCTCTAGGCGCCAAAAAGGTGGGTTCGCCGTTGCCCGCTTAATTACAATGCATTAGGTGGAAGCTCCAGGTTAATAAACAAAGACACAAAGGCAGCGAGATCGCCAAATTAAACTACTGTCTGCAGTAGTATCTATCGCCATTGTTGATTTTCGTTTTTATTTCGTTTCAGGCGAGGCGGCGCGGAAGCCTATTAGTGATTTTTATCGTGATTTAGGCACTTTTTGAAGAGGTGTCAGGCTTTGATTGATGAATGGCTGCCACTTACATCGAAAAGTCATCGGTTGGAATGAGCTTTGATCCTTTTCCGGTGTACGAAATTAGAAGCGTGAATCGGGTTGTCGATAGTCGTTACGGTGTGATAGGCACACAGTAATAAAGTGCACACGCTGTGATGGGGTTGCCTTGAGAAAAACGCGCTATCACTTTGTGTGAGAGGGTGCGTGATTAAGCGTGACACCAGGGGGAAGGTGGAGAAAAATGCACCGGTTGATTAATGGTATTAAAATGAATAAGGAAGGCATTGAAAATGTCTAGTTTTTGTTTCAATTAAGCTCTCGTTCCTCGGTTTGATTTTATTTTGTTTATTTTTGCTGCTGTATAAATTTCTTACGTTTTCGAGCTTCGTGAACGAAATTTTAAATATACTACAGAATATCATAGATATTCTATAAAATCATACAAAAGAAATTTATATACCATCATAGAAATTTATATATCAATAAAAATCATAGATAATGACTGGTATCATACTAGATAATTACTAGTTACTAGATAATCATAGTGTCGTAGATAGTTAATTACTTTAGTTGAAGTATTTTATATTCAAATTCGCGTTTAATTTGGCAATCTTTTGACGGAATGTTAACTTTGATTGATTCCTATAAGCTTTTAGTGCATGTACTCGTAAAATGTTTAGGAGTAAAATATGGATTCATGCGTGTGCTCCTTATTAGAAAATATATATTTTCTTAGTATTGCATGTGAAATATTTAATATTGTTTATTACTAAAAATCTATTATATTGCATAATTTTTTTTTGTAATGATTATATATTGATTGACTCTTTTAAATAGAACGTTAAATGAAAAGGAATTTCTCATTAAGAAAAGTTACGATTTCCTGCAAAGTTTGAATTTATATATGGATATGTAATTTGTGGCTTTTTATTGTTGATATAACTTTTTTTGGATTTTTATCGGACTAATTTCTAAAACACTAATATCCCATTCTTAATGCTGGATATTTATTTCAATTCAGTTATCCTAATTCCTCCATTTAATTGATTCGATATTGCAATGTGATGGGAATTATTAATTTCAAACCCTTAATAAACCTAATTCGAGTAATGCCTTTGGTGGTGATGGTGGGAATTGTAAAGGATAATAACTTTTTAAAGATTTGAACTACTAGTATCTTTTATATAATCTTTTGAAATTTCATTATTAAGTATTGCGCAAGAAACGATCAGATTTTACTTCGTTATTATATTATTCGTACTTATTATTATATTTCAGTACAAAATAGTGATATAATAAAGAATTCAGTGAGTGAACTAGTAACCATTAATATCGATTGAGTCAACTGATTAAAATCAGAGAAAAGAAACACGTGATCAAACAGATGAGGAACATGATTACGTAGCCCCCTAGATTAAATCTTTTTCCCCCCTTCTCATTCAATTGCAACCATTCCCGGGAGGTGTTAGACTACCTAAAATTTGATTTACGACAGGTTGAATTAGACATATTAAATAGATGACTAACGGGCTTTTTCTCTTGGCAACGTTTAAACTCTTTTAATTCATTTAAGCCTTAAATTGTACGTGCTTGTTTCTTTCATATTAGTCTGGCAATTTCACAGAGGATTTTTCCTTCCGTTTATCAATGAAGGATTTTCCAATGATCATGTATAAAGTAACAAACTTGTAATTTTCTGTTACTACAAGATGTGATGAAATATTTGATTGGTAAATGCATGCCTTTATCAATGTCTTTTTTCAAACTTATCAAACGATAGAGATTAAAATCAGCTCAGTGATTTCTTAGAAGCGCATGTTTGTTTGGAGAAGTTTTATCAGAAATGTACTTCTCTAAAAATAACTTGAATGAAATGGCGAAGCTTGTTTCAGCGTAAGTACACTTTCTGATTCCAAATGTTTCCATTTTTTTTTTCCGTTGATCAGATTTTAAAGCTGTCTTCGGTTAATGTTAAAGAATAGGACCCAAATTCGGAATATTTATTACTCAAACATTAATATTATATTCTGGCTTCACTGTCCTGTAGAGAATCACTTATTTTAGCATACTACTCATTTTTATCCGAGTTTTGAATCATATTTTCTTTTATAAAATGTGTTTTGCATTTTTTCTCCTATACCGTAATGCTAAGTGAGCTATCTCTTCACAAGTTAAAAGGAACATTATAAACAAATGCATGAGTTACAATTTCACAAATTTTTATAAAAATTGAGGCATTTTTTCTGTCTGAATATGTGTTTCGCGTTGTCTACACTGTCGTACATATGGCAAAAACAGCCTTAAAGCAGTTTGATAAAATACAATTTAATTATTATATTTGATATTTTGTGTACAATGCATCTCGAACAAATCATGTCGAGTAATGTCGATCATACGTCTTATATATGAATGTGAAGAATATCACGGTACAATGTCTTCTCCATAGGGAAAAAATGAATTAATATCAGTTAAGGGGGACACAGTACGATTCAATTGACAAAAATCGGTCAAAAAATCAAATTTAGTTTTTTTTAGCCTCTCAATTATTTTTTATATACTTTTCTACAATCTCACAAAACATGAAAGCTCTAAGTTTAAGAAACGCAGAGTTATGATAACTTTTACATTCGTTTTTATTCATATCCCAGTGGCAAATCAAAGCTTTAAACTGACTTATCTCAGAAAGATAAAATAACTAGTTTGTCTTCATTTGAAATGCTAAGGCTTTTTTTCTATAGTGCCAAATGCTTTGTTATTTTTTCTTACTTTTGTGCTAATAATACATGCAACACACACACACAAAAGTTGGTATGCGTTTTTGTATCAAAGCAATACTTATTTTTTTAAAAAAAATAATTGAATTTTGATTTTACACTTTTTTGAAGGAAATTTCAATAAGCATTCATAAAAAAAAGTATTGTACAAATACCAATCATGCTATCACAAAACTCATACCAACTTTGTTATACATAGTTTGACGTACTAGTAAATTAAATTTCATGTGTGTACAACAATTTTTGTTGGAGTAGCATTTTAAAATCACTTCATAACTTTAAAGTTTTTTCCCTTAGAAAATTAAATGGTTAGCTTTTTTTATTAAATTTTGAGCAAAAAAACCTGTTTTACATAATACATACGTAAAGGGGGAAACCAAAAAAGAAAAAGATAATTATTTAACTGAACAATTCTGTGTAAATCGTACCATGTTCCCATAAGATTGCTTAGATTTAAAAATATGCTGATATTTTCTAAAGTGGAATGTAAATTAATCTCTCAAAATGAGATTTTCGAAACCTCTATCCACACACACACACACACACTCACAGTGTCATCTTAATACTTTTTTATGCCTTGGGCAACTATGAAAAAATTCGCCTCACCTGTGACCTTTTTAAGTAGGTAGTATACTAGTATATATGTAATATGTACCACCATTTCGACTAAATGAGTAGTGGTGGCGTATGGTGGTGCAATGCCGATGCCGATTCATCCATTGGGTGCTTGGGGTGGTCGCCCAGGGCCCGGATAAGCTGGACGTAACCAGATTCTCTGGTTATAAATTTCGATCCAGCAGTGCCAAGGGGTCCTGTAGATCTTCTGCTCCCAGGCCCCGAAATGAGCTTAAATCGGGCCTAGGCAAAGACACGAATGATGGATATGTCAGTATAATGCAGTCTTGCCACTGTTGCCAGTTGGCATAGAGTTCAAAATTCCCAGTGTTTCAGAGAATATGGTCCGAGAATAACATGTGGTGATTAAAATTATTTGGATCATTATTTTATTGAGACTTAATCGAGAACTATGCGAGACCCCCGTCCCTAGTGCTAAGGCTGCGAGCTCGGGCCTATTTGGCCCATGCCTGAAAACGTTCTTGCCTCTAATTATGTATTGCAAAATATATATGTTATGCTATTGTTACCTTATCGCAGAAACTATTGATTTAATATTGAATGGATTTAAAATACAATATTAGAAATGTAATTACAACTATTAACTCATTGTTTATTATTGTTTTATTAATTATTTATATTAAAAAAACCAGTAACTGTTTAACAGTTAATGTGCATTGAATTTGTGTTTGTGTGGTAACATTCAATACCTTGCATCTCTTACAACTATTGTAACTACAAAACGAATGTTTTTAAAAGTAATCAAAGATAAGATAATGATAACAAGGGATAAGATGTCCTTTTTTTCAGGGCTTTAAAAGGTGACGGTTTATCCATTGGGCGCTTGGGGCAGGGGCTCGAGGCCGGAAGGGGCTCAGAAGGGCCTGACAGTGGCGTAACGAATACTAGGGGCTCCTTGCAAAATCAGGTTTTGGTCCGCAAGCTCAAATACGTAAATGATATCAGTCAGGTTTTGGGTCCCCTAGAACTCCTGCCCCCCCCCCCTCAGTTACGCCACGGGGGTCCGGATAAGCTGGACTTACCCAGATTTTCTGGTTATAAATTTCGATCCTCCTGTGCCTAGGGGGCCTATAGATCTCCTGCGCCCAGGGCCCGAAATAAGCTTAAATTGGCTCTGACTTTAAATTTAAACATAGATAGTGTTGAAAATGTAACTGTTACAAAAACAACCGAAGTAATAAATTTCGATTCCAATAATACATATTGAAAAAAAAAAAACGCATTTAAAACCAGGGCATATTACCGTAACTATTCGGGATTATTTCCTTACTCGCGATCTCTTCATTTTTCCTTTTCAATGTATCAACTTTTATATATATTTTTTTTTTCGATCTATCGCATACCGTTTAGCTCTTATAAAAAAGAAAAAGAAACAAACGTGGGATAATAATGATGATGCGAACAGTAGCCCGATGACGCAGTGGTTGTGATGGGTAAGTGTCCGCTGCCGTTAAAGAAACAATTACCCTTGCCAAGAAACGGTTCGCATCATTTTTCAATCGAGCAGCAGCCCACTTAAAACGCCGCCTTTCAACCCCAACCGCACTCTGCTGTGTCTTCGCCTTGCCCTAATAAATGCCTACATCAATCTGCATGCTATAAATCCTATCTCTCGGCACGGCGCACGCGCACTTCGATACGGCCCGGGGAATTGTTTATAAGTTGGATCTAAACACACGATTGACGATAAAGAAATAAGTAATCTCTAATCGCCTCTCTGAACTGTGACCCCTGCAGAGGGGCCTCATGGGTAGAAATCGGCCTGGGCCTCAAGGAGTGACCCTGTGGGGCCGTGTGATTACTCCGTGGGCCCCTGCTACTTCTGGATTTTTAATGCAAATTTGAAGATGGCGGTGTTCTCTGTGGAAGAAGTTAAGCGTTACAGTGTATGATGAGTTAGTAATTTAACGTTTTATACTAGTTATTTGTTTTCAATTGGTTGGTCTGTTTTCCCATTATTTCTAAATTGGCTGTTAAATAATTTTTTTTTGTGTTTATATATAGAACTCGGAGAAAAGTAATTATAGATTTTTTTTTTATTTTATTGATCAATAATATATTCCACGTATGGAAACAATTGAGGCCTGCGTAGAAGTAGCAATGCAGTTAGGATTATTACATAGTAAAAATAAAAGACGAGCACACACACACAGTTTTGAACAAAACAAGAAAAAGTTGACAAGATATTATGCTTTTGTTCTTTTCGTCACTTCAAAATGTTTTATAGTCAAGTTGTTAAATAAGCGAGTTTTGAGTTTTTGATATATTTTTCTGAAAACATATTAAACTTTTGGTATCTGCTATAATTTTTTCTTTTCTTTTTGTTATTTATAAGTTCGCCTTATATCCTGAGCCATGTATTTAGTCAGGATATATTATATAAAATCGGGATTTTCAAATTATATTTAAAGGACCTACAAATTATACGATATATTTTAATTTTTAAACTTGCATCAATAATATTTACTGTTAAAGAAGCTATTTGAGTTTCGTTTCTCGTTCAGTTGAGTTGATTTGAACACTTTTTCCTTTCAAAAGGAAAATCATTCGAATAAAATTTTAAATAGTATTATTTTAACTGTAATATGTAACAGTTAGAAATTCATTCGAATCGCTTGATTATTTACAAAAGTAAATTTTACTCATTAAATAAAAACTTTTTAGTTTAGTCTCGTGAAATGTACCTTTATACTTTCCGGAATTTAATCACCCATAATTTCAAATAAAATAAGATTTTTCCTAAATATTCTTAAAAATAAAAATGTAATAAATTGCGTAGGAATAATAATTACTCAGGGGAAAAAAAGCTAAAAGTAAATATTAAACGCTATCTCTGAATATTTGGTAACTCATACTCGCGTATTCAACTACATGATTATTGCAATAGTGTAAAACTTATGAAAAACACTTAGATTAGCTGTGTATCTTAACATTTTTACTATCAAAAACATTTGTATTCAAATATAATTGCCTTTTCGAATCAATGTATAAGCGTGTATGCAAATACATGCATCATTTGCCGGGATTACGAAGCTGTTTCTGTTTTTAAAAGCAATTTTAAATTGCCAATTACATCCCAGTTAAAATTCAAATTAAACTAAACCTCGACTTTCTCTTATCAGTTGTCATACACGGTGACTAATCTTGAGATGTAAATTAGTAACTCCATCTGAACAACAGTGCCAAGTCATAACTGGTTTGTTTTATCATTGAAGGTGCGGTTTTCGGATATTTATGCTGACGAATGT
>BMAV01000198.1:123803-148720 GCA_019973955.1 Trichonephila inaurata madagascariensis
CGGGTAGATGACTGCATTCAGTAAGGTATCTTGACAAGTAGCCAATATCACTTTTTCGTTGAGCCTTTCCACGTTTTTGAACGTTGTCCTCGAGTTCGCACTTTCTTTTCCGGGACCGGAATTTGTTTTGAACCCGGTGTATTCCTGTTCCTTGTCCGTTCTCTTGACAGCTATCCGTCCGAAAATCTTTTTACCCCGTCCGTCGTGCAACGGACAGTTTTTCTGAAGATTTTGGATAAAGCGGTGTTCGTGAGTGTTCGTACCTAGCGCCATCTGTTGACGCGGAAAAGAGTCGGGAAAAGTTTTCTTGTGGTAAATAATCGTATTCGATAATTACTTGTTGGAAGATAGGGGGAAGGGAAATTGAAACATTTTTTTAATTTTTACTATATTGTAAAGTTTTTTTAAAAAATATATATATGAAGATTAAAAGAAGAGAAATGTTTTTTTAAAAAAATGTTTAGGATTGTGTAAAAAAAATTTTTTTTGCATTTATTAATTTAAGATTCGGAAATTATTTCTATGATCAATACTTTATTTTTTAATTATATGGTCTGAAATAGTAATTTTCTGCTTTCTTTAAGAAGAGTTATTAGTTCTTCTATTTACTAAAAAGTAATAATTATAGTCCCATGGGAGTTTATTTGCACCCCATTTTCCTTATTAATAAAATCAACTTTCAAAATAGCATTTCAGGGCAGGTTAACTGATTTCATTTACCACTCAGAATATTAGAGCTTTAAAAGGCGGAAAGGGAAACTAATAAATAAGTTTCATATTTGATAGAATTTATTTTAATTTTCAAGATTTTATTTTTTATTATTAATTATTTTATTATTATATTATTAATATTTTTAGTCCTGTCTTTCAAAGAAATAATGGAAAATTATGATATTAATGTGATGATGAATACACGTTTAAATTAATTATATCAAAGAAGTTTTTATACAACACATATATAAAATCTAATTTTGTGTAAAAGAAATTTTAAAAAAATAATTAAAATAACAAATCAGAAAATAATTATATTGGCACTCATATCTGTTTAAATTACCATCTGTTGTTAACATAGGACCTAATGTGTGAACATTAATTGTAGAAAGGTGCATATGTCGTGTAGAGAGGGCTGATACACGTTAAATCTACCCAGACTCGATGTTCTCCCGTTGAAGGGGTGTGGTAGTTAGGAGAGGAAGGTGCAAGTTTAGTCGTCCTTGTCACTTGACCGAGGTTCAAGATAACGAGATCCGTCGCCCATACACCTAGTGTTTCTTTATAGTGCGACCTTAATGTAACTCACTCTCTCGTTTGAGAAATGTACAGGAGATGCAATTCAACCTTACATGAGGCCGCGGTAGCCGAGTGGTATGGGTATCGGATCGTGGCTTGTCTTGTCACGAGTTCGAGCCCAGTACCACTAAAGACCCGCCGTGTAGGGCAGCGATGCACGTTAAATCTGTCGAGAGCTGAAACGTCCTCCCGTTGGTGTGGTGTGGTAGTTAGGAGAAGCGGGTGCCAGCTCGGGTGTCGTCCACGTCACTTGACCATGGTTCAAAATTACGTGGTCCGTCGCCAAAAGCCCTCGCGTAGCTGAACAGTGCGACGTTAATATTCAATCAATCAACCTTACATGAGATTGCGAAAAGCCTGTATATTACATTATTTACTTTGAGCTGACCGAATCGAGAATCTTACATTTGTTTGTCTTAAATCTTTTCATGTGTGTGATACTGTAACGTGTCAATTCGCGGTCTCCTCTTGGAGAAAAACTGTTTCTGTAAATATTATTCTATTGAAAGAAGAAGATGCGACTTAGTATGTAAATCAAGGCTTATATTTAAGCATTAACTTTTAGGTTAGAGAGAGAGAGAGGTTTGTGGAACTAGATGACAGAAGTTAGTAATCAACGTAAAGTAATAGAAAGCTAGTGTAGAGTGACTCGTGGATTATTTGCTTAATATTTAAAATTGATGATTGATGATATGGTCAATTAGATATTTAAGTTCTATTAGTATCGGCTTGAAGTAGATTAACTTAGAACAGAATTTCGATTATTTGGAACGAGTATTGCCAAGATGTTCCTAGAGTAAGTGATTCAATTCATTATTAAATATTAATTATCTCGTCTACCTCGTCTTTGCTCCGGTACTAATAGGTGCATTTCCTAACCTGGGTTGTTGAGATTTGTTAGGTTGTTGAGACTTGTTAATAAATTCTATTTGTTTTGAATACGGCTAATCTTTCTTCTAACACTTGAACACAGATGGATGTGAGGGCACATCCATCACAATACTAGTATTACAATTATTCGGTCTATCTGTATTACAACATTAACTTTTTTTTTAATGAGAAAGTAATCACGAATTAACTAGCATTACTCTGACATTTCGTGCTTTATGGTTTTTTACAGATGCTTCCAGGTATACCCCAGTTGATTTACTCGAATTGGAATTGAAACCTCTCTCCCAAATCGCAATGATAATGCTTCTCGGTGGGTGTCCTCACCCAAAGTGCCAAAAACTCGATCATAAACTGAAGTGCGGGTCGCAGGGTTTATCGAGCCAGTCCATTTGGTGTCACATCGTTTTGGTCAATGGGCAAAGGTAAACGCTTTCCTCCGCCGGCATGGAGATAAAAACCCTCCCTTCTCCAGACTGCTGTCTTTATCTCGGCACTCCTATGCAATTCCCCTATTATTTCAATCAAGTCGGCGATCCACCTTTCCCTTGAATAACAATGGAGCGGAATCAATGCAAATGCGACTATTTCGTTGATACGTCACGGTTAAATGTCCTCAAACAGGTCGTTGTGTAGATTTAAGGGTGGACGTCAATGTCAATTCGCCCTATCAAATTGCACCGATAAAAATGTCCCAGGGAATAAAGTTTCGTGTACTATTTGAGCAAAATGTGTTTTAGGATAGTGGGGATTGCGAGTTTAGAAGTAAATGGTTTTTTAACTTTGGATTTAGTCATTAGCATATTTGTTATCGTCCGCGTCGCTCCTAGATCCCCTCTATAAAAGGGAAATTTTGCATTAAGGCTCCTAAAAGAATAGAATTTTGATTCGAAACGCTTTTTCCAAATTTAAAAAGTTTTATGTTAGGAAGTTTTTTTGAATTTTTTTTTATTGTTTAAGGTTGTTTTCGCTATATGTACGAGAGCGTAAACTTAAGGCAGAGCACATTTTCGGACAGAAAAAATGTCTCATTTTTTATAAAAATTTGTGACATTATAACTCATACATTTCTTTGTAATATAGTGTTTTTAAAATTTCAAAATATTTCATAAATAATCAGTTTTTCCTTTTAACATGCAAAGGGATAGCGCATTTAGCATTACGGTATAGGAGAAAAAAATGCGGAACACATTTTATACAAGAAAAAATGTGTGAACTCGGATAAAAGTGAGTAGTATGATAAAATAAGTGATTCTCTACAGGATAGTGAAGCCAGAATATAATATTAATGTTTGAATGCTTTTATATCTGAAAAAAATATTTCGAATTTGGGTCCTATTCTTTAACATTAGCCGAAGACAGCCTTAAGAAGCAGCATATTTCAGTATATTTCTACTCATTTCTGTTCGATTTTTCATTTTTTTATGCCAAAAAAATGCATTTGATTTTTTTATTTTGTACTTTGTTATGACACAAATAAAATTTCTACTTTGTATGTTATGGAAAAAATGCCTTTCTATGAGTGTTTCTAATTTTTAAGAACATGGTATTTAATAAAGGGTCTTTTTTTTTGTATCTGTTAAAGCTGCAATTGGTGGCCACGGTAGCCGAGTGTGGTCATGGTCGTGAACTCGTTACCGGCGTGGTCGAGTCGTGGGCTCGAGTCCTATTGCTACTGAAGATCCTTCGTGTGAAAGGGAGACGTTAAATCTATCTAGGCTCAAAGCCTTTTCCTTGGTGTAATGCGGAGCTTAGGAAAAAAGGTTACCAGCTCAGGTGTTATCTTGTGACCCAACTGTGGTTTACAATTGCGAGATCCGTCGCCAATAGTCGTCTTGTTCTTCAGAGTGTGACGTAAATTATAATCAAATCTATTGCTACGCAGATTTAAGTAAATGTTTGGATATTTTTAAATTTGTCAGAATTTTTCGAATTATATATATATTTATAAAGAAGCTATTTGTGTTTTAATATTAAGCTAAAACGATTGTAATGGGTGGGATATTAACAATTTTGTAAACGTAATAAAAGCTCTTATCCGTGATCATAAAACTAACAGTTCCTTTTGTGGATCAATTAAAAAAGTGATTAACTGAACTTTCCAGTTAGTATTTAAATTCCCTAAAATTATTTGACAACTTGAGATCAGCACGAGTGGTAAATAATGCCTGTTTTGAAAAGAAAATGAAAAAGGTTACGTTTTTAACTTAAGCCGCATTCACACCAAGGCATTCAGCGTCAAGCGTTGAGCGTATAGCCAATCTCTCTCATAGACTTCATCTCGCCCGAGATCTAATCTCTAATTGGCTAGACGCTCGACGCTGGCTGCCTTGGTGTGAATGCGGCTTTAAGGTATTCGACGACGTTCGGAACCGTGATTTTAAAAAAAGCGCGTAAATGGATAATTTTCATGATATTTAGTGTCACTTAGATAAGAATACATGTATAAAATTGTTTTAAGAACATTTTGACAAAAAAAAATGATTTAAATACAATATTTCGGCAAAAAATGAACTTAGAATAACCTTTTTTCAAAATGTTCTCCTTTTGTGAAAAATGCTTCTATTATAATATTTTGCCTGTATATAGCTCAGACCTCTGTACAGAGGCTAAATTATGATTTTTGAAAAATTCACATTATTTTCAGAGTTACAACCCATTGAAATAATGATAGGGGTTTTTCTTAAAATTTATCCCCTCTGTTGTCGTAAAACATGGATAAACCCACTTCTAAGTTATATATTTCAAAAATTCTAGTTGAGCCTCTGTAGAGAGGTCTGAGCTATATACAGACAAAATATTATTCTAATAGAACTATTTTTCACAAAAGGAGAATATTTTGAAAATGGGTCATTCTACGTTTATTTTTTGTCAAAATATTGTACTTAATAATTTTTTATTGTAATACTATTCTTAAAACAATTTTATATACATTTTCTTATCTAAGTGACTCTAAATGTTATAAATATTATCCATTTATACGCTTTTGCAAAATCACGGTTCCGAACGTAGTCGGGTACCTTAATCTATTTCTCATTATAAAAAATCTAATTTACAATATGAATTACTTTTTACCACTGAAATGTTTGACGTTTATTTGCGTATTCTGTGAACAATTACTGTTATTTAGGCCAGAAGTGTGTGTGTGTCTCGCGCGCGAAAATGGGGTACGTATATTCCATCGGGTACTCGGGTGATATTGGGGTTCCCTAAAGAAGTAAACTCATATTTAATACTAATAATTTTTTGCTTAAGGGGATACAAATCAAAACAGTTTTAAGACTACTGATTCAGGGGATTCATTCATTGGTCTCAATGAGTAATCTCTACGGTCTCAAGTCTTCATCCTCCTTAGAGTTATATGCAAAGTTATCTTTATTATAAATAAAAAGATCCAGACCCATTTGGACTCTACATTTACAACCCATTGAAAAAACCAGTTGATTTCTGGAAGCGCTCTTTCTTCAGTACGCAAGGTTAATACTGTTAATACAAAACGTGATCAGGTTAGCTTATTGCCTATTTGTTACACTGTAACTGTTGTTCGTTTAATTAATTTTACACGCAAGAACTGTGATTTATACCTTCTGACAATTTTTACTTTTCCCAGTCTAAGTACCTAATAGTGAATGTTTTTAATATGTATTACTCCCCTTGCAGTTGATTAAGGTGAATCATTTTACAGAAAGATTTATTACTAATTGAAATTCGTCTTCGATAAAAGTAAATTGCAGGAAATGGTGCTCAATGGTTTTACAATGTAGATTTACTATTCACGAAATATGCATAGAATACGTAAATACTTGTAACTGGTTTTACTATGCATTTTTTTTATTTCTCTATTACTATTACGAATATGAGTTATTTTATTGCTGAGCTCTGTTTAGTTTTACAGCATTTGAACTCTGTTTTCATTTCAGTAAGTGATAGCTTAAAATATATTTCTTCAGTAATCTTATAATTGAATTATTTAAATCAAGTTTATTTTATTTATTTATTATTATTATTATAATTATTTGAAGTTTTTAAAATGCCGTGATCATGGATAAGCTAAATTCATGTGACGTCATATTCACGTAACTGCAATCGTGTTTTCAGCCAATCAGTTCATGCTCTTCGCTGTTGCCAACTTTTGCTTTTTACAGAGAAACTTTCCTTAAAAGAGAACATATTAGTCAACACTGATGACCGATAAGTAAACAAGATGCATTTGATTTAAAAAGTACACGCTTGTTATTAAAAAAGCTTGTTCTTTAATTTTGGAAAACTTTTTAAAAAGTCTTCATACTTGAATATTTTAACCAAATTATCAAATCTGAAATTGTGTATATTTAACAATGACAAGTGAAAGTCTGATGTCAGTTTTCAATTCAGTTGAGATCACATGATTACATTTATCACGTGACTGTCATGAATTGAGCTCATTGTATGATTAAATTTTTGATATAAATACATTATGATATAAATGTATATATCTCTTTATCTTTCAATACTACTGCTTTTATTTGTAATGTATATGAACATTTTATAAATTTACTGTTAGATTTCTTATATAATTAAATAGTGTTCAAGCGAATATGCAGTCTTTTACATGCAGCAGCATTACAGACTTTTCGAAAGTCGCCCAAAATTCTTTTTTCTTTCCCACTCATAATTGTTTCACAATTTACTCACGTCCCAACCGTGCGACAACTGATCATATCTCTCTACTGGCCGATCAATTAGTTCTCCTGTCACACGGTACCGTTCAGCCTGGAACTTATTTAAAATGAATAAAATAAACGTAAATATCCTCTGGAGACATTGAATGCGAAATCAAAAATTCTTGCTTTGATTTACAATTATGGCCTACCAACTGTCGAACTGTTATCTGAGTTTTGGTGCGTGTAACCCTTTGCTCTGGATACAAAGGAGAGGGGGAATATTAAGCAAGGACCTCCTTAAATAAACAAGAGAGAGCTTTATGTCTTCAGCAGATAAGGCAGAAAACACTTTAGATCCATCTCTATTTAATTACGCACTCGGACCTTTCTGACACGCCATATATCTTCTTCCCCTGTTGAGGTTCTTAACTTCGTTGGTAAGCGCTGATGGTTGTGAAGAAAATGTCTTGTAGTCGACGCCACTCTTCAAACTTGGGAAAAAGGGGGACTGTGCTGCTAGTTCGTGGTCGATTACAGGAGCAGGGATTATTCTTGATTTTTCTTTGAAAAAAAGCTTAATTTTTTTAAATATGCTTATCCGAACACATTCGGAATATTTTTTTAAAAGTAGCACACTGAAGCATTATAAATCAATACCAATAAATACTAATATTTAACTAACAATATTAATAAAAAAAATTACCTCAATATTACTAAAATCACAACTATATGTGAAATTTTAGCAATATTTTTGAAAAACTCCAAAGCAATTAGAGAAAAAGTAATAAACTTATATCAGTCAAAGTATTACTAAAACAAATTAGAAATATTCATCTAGAAAATGTACTAAAATTTTAAAGTTTTATGAAAATTTTAATCTTGGAGCTGATCCAGTAAATATTTTAAGAAATGACACATTCTTCGTAAGACAAGTATTCAAATAACAGGCCGTATGTCAAAACTATTCATACAATAAGAAATATTTTAGTACATTCTCTAGAAAATGAAATAAATATCATATTCAAAAAGTTTCTAAAAAATACATTCATAATATTTTGAGTTATCAGACTCGCCATGATAGATTTTGAGTAATTTAAGTACCCACTTCCGTTTTTCAATTTTTATAAATTTGATTGTAACTTGCCTTTATGTAACGTAGAAACAAAACAAAGTATGTTTTGTAAAACCAAGAGATAACTCTATCCAATTAAATAAAAAAATGTGTTTTGCACTGGCGTAGCTAGCCTTGAGTGGGCCCTGTATCGAAGATTTCTTGGGGGCACTCTTTTGGGTCTTTTAAAAGTTCACTATTCTTCGTTTACTCGTGTTGGGGCTCCTGAAACTTGGGGGCCCCGTATCATTGATACGGCAGTAGCTACCCCCTGGTATTTTGACCGAATTAGGTCATATCAACATATTTGGATATGTTAAATATTTTAAATCGAGAAAAATACATGTTATAAAAATCCATTTTCGTTACGTATTTTAAATTTGTTTTGTGTTGTGACATTTAACTTTTAGGGTACCGAATATTTTTTTAAAAATATATATGAAATGGGTTTTTGTGTACAAAATATGTATCTCAATGAGCTAAATTGAAATTCGTGATGGTCTCATGATAAATACAATCACGTGTTCACGAAAGAATTCAAAACAAACTGACATTACACTTGTACTTGCTCTTTTACTTTTCAAATTTAGGTAAAATTTTAAATTTGTGCACACTTCTGTTAACTTATGGGCGCTTTATTATTTTTGACAAATAGGTACTTTTTAAAAGAAAGTTTCTGCATAAAGCAAAAGTAGGTAACGGGGAAGCTTATGAACTGATTGGCAGGAAACATCATGATCGCATTTATCTTGTGACTATGACGTCACGCGAATTTAATCCATTGGCTTAATTGCTTAACTATCATTTGATTTTACGATATTTTTAACCAAATGTGTATGAAGGATTTATAGGGAACCTGCGGTGTACACAAGGGGGGTATCCTAGGGGTCCGGACACCCCCCATAACCCTTGATTTTTTTTGATTGTTTATAATCCTATGTATATATTGCGTAAATTTTAATTATGTATTTGTTATTAATTAATTTTGTTAATTAATGCTAATTATTTATTCAATAATTAGTTTTATTGTTTTTGTCCTCGAAAATCGACAAAATCAAAAAAATGTGTTGGGTGGCGTATTGGACCAATGATACCAAAATGGTGGACTTTCGACCCTGGACCCCCTCCCCCCTGAAAATTTTTTGTGAGCGCTACTGTAGGGAACTGTAGAATTTCGTTGCTTTGTCACGAATTAAAAACTATTTTCTAACTGTAGTTCTAGATTATTGTTGTTTTAATTGGATAGCATTCGAACTTATTTTTTTCTTCCCTTCGAAATGTATTGGGTTACAATGAAACTATCCATCCATCGCGCTGTGTGACCTGCTAGTTCCCTCCACAGTATGTTATCGGTCCCTCCAGGTATCCTTCATGCTCTCTGATAAAGCGACCATGCTGAGAATGGTAGATTAAGGTCGAGCACCGTTACGTGACTCTGCCAAACGATATCATTCGCTTTCAATGCTTCCTTACTTTAATAGAGACCGTAAAAATGTCTTCTCCTTCCCTCCCTCAACTTTTCGAACTCCTCCCCACCCTTTATCCCTTCCTTCCGCGTATCAAAAATTCTCCAACCCTTTTTTTCCCCGGCTTCAATTCTTATCGCGTTCTTAATTTTATTCAAATTAAAGCCAATTTTTCCCCCATTCTGTGACCATTTTTTTTCTCCCACCCCCTCAAGAGGGTGTACTTTCACCCCTCGTGCGCGCGTATACGCAATAATTGAACAACCGCGTGAACTTATGACTTGGAAGGAAAGAAACGCATTTATATATACGGATATATATATAGATTATATCTAAAAGGTATTCCCGATAACTAAAGGGAAAGAAGAGGGTTGAGAAAGCAGAAAATAAAAATGTGAAGTAAGGTGCGGGGGTGGAGAAGGCCCATGAATTTTCATTCGGCGTTGAGAGCGGGGAGATTTTGGGAGACTCTCAAACCTGAAAGGAAAGGGGGATATATAAGAGGAGAGAAGGCAATAAAATGGCGATAAAAACACACCATTATCGGATCGTTGAGCTTTTCTTATATCGGGCAATTGCACGGAGGGTAGATGCGAGACAGAGAATTGTAGAGCTTTTTTTTTCACTCCCCTTCTCTTTCTCATCTTATTTAAGCGAAGCCCCGGTAGGTGATGCTTAAAACCCGGTACAGATCAAGCCTGGCGCGTGTTTATATACGCTTTTAACTTTTTATTTCATGAAGAAAGTTGAACTGGTTTCCCGTTCTTGTTGATGCTGCTGCAGTCGCTGTTTAGTGTTTATTTTGTTTCTTCTTCCCTTGGTTCTTTGAATTGTTATTCGCTACATAACGGTGAGGGTTTTAGTAACAGCTAAATTCCTTCAAAAAAAAAAAAAAATTTTATCCAGCGCTCCATTCATTTTAAATTTAAAACTTTTTTCCCCCAACCATTTTTTTTTTTTTATGGCAATGGCTATGATAAAGAAATTGTTTAGCTTAAAAATTCGCCCCGTGAATTTATTTTTCAAATCTCTGGTTGGTGTGTTTTTTTTATATATATGTTGAGGAGGAGTGTTATTATAAAGAAAGCCACCTTCTGTCGTATTTGTGACGCAAAAATGTTCCCGTCAATAAAGCTGTCACCTGCCCCGGGTAATTTAAGTGATAAACTTTCACATTTAATGCCTCAAAGTGAGGTTGAAATCTTTTAGCCATTAAAGACGCCTCCGAATCTTATTGTTATGCGAGAAGTAGAATTTCGGATGAATTTGGAATTGCCTTCCCTTGATGGGTGCGAATTAATTTCCAACTCACATTCCGTGACGAGTTAAAAGAATTTTTTTTTTTCACTTTCTCCTCCCCTTTCTCCTCTCCAATCGTGTGGTTTATTTAGTGATGCTGAAATGATGCTTGATTTTGTTTGTTGTTTGATTTATTCTCTTAAAGTGCTTTTCCACTTTGCGGAGTAAATAAAAGACATAATCGTCCTTTCAGTGACGAAGACCCCACCACCTCATTGAAGCTTTATTGTTATTGTTATGTAATAAAATAAAATTGTAACCTCTTCAGAGTGAGATAGTATTCATTTATTTTTCGTCGGAATTTTTAAATGATGCTTTTCATTGCGTGTATCGGAAGCTTGAATGAGACATTTTTATTATTATTTTTTTTTCCCATATTTTCTGTTTTCTAGCAATATATTGTGGATTCAATTAGTTTTGCTTTCAATTTAATGTTTTTATTCTTGAATGCTAATAATGCGTGTGACTATTGAAAATGATATTAAATAATGCAGTGATGTTTTAAATAAGCTTTTACTTGTGTTTAAGGCAATGAAAAAATATAAATTGCGTGCTTTAATTTTCAGTGTTCCTACGTGTTATTTTTAGTGTTATCTCTATATACAGGAGAAAAACAACCTACTAACTTATCTTGATATATCCGGAAGTATGAGACCTACGGACATGAAATTTAGCAAGCATTTATATGTATATATATGTAAAGTAGGGACGCATTAAGAACGAGTTTTGCACACATTAAGTGGGGTTGCAGGGGGCTACGAGAGCGTTATAAACAGAATTCCCACTTTAGAACTATTAGCTATGAACTACTATAGAACAGTTTAGAACTATCAGCTTGAAATTTGATAGATACGCTTCTTTTGTTGAGCAGAGATACGCTAAAAATGGGTTAACTGAAATCATCTTAGAGGGGAGTTATAAAGGTGTAACGATAAATATATTTTTACTTCAAAAATGCAAGCCATGTCCTTATTCAAATTGAGACTTGAGGGCCATTGGAATATTTTTCTGTGTAATCGAAATGTTAATACTAGGTCTTAAAAATCGATAACTTAAATTCTTATTACAGTAGAACGTTGTTTATCCGAATCAATTGGGACAGGACACCGTTCGAATACGCGATTGTTCGGATAACCGAAAACCGAATGCGATCCATGCAGTATATAAAACCGGACACTGTACCAATATTGAAAATCATCACATGCGGGAAACGTGCTTGAAGAAAAAGCAAAATAGAAACAAAATGTCGCAATTTTACCTTTTCTGTGGAAAATAATCACTTGTTTTTCGCTATACCATTATACACCTTCGTTTTTTCGCTGCAAGGTATCTGAAAAAACTGGTTCGGATATTTGACGCTCCGGATAATAAACGTTCGGATAAATGACGTTCAACTGTATATTGTTTTACAACATAATAGAAATACCTAGCGAAGCGGGTGGGTAACAGAAAGTATAAATAATAACTTTTTTTTTTTGCCTGTAATTATTTTTATAAGATATTTTAACATGCTAAAAGTGTTTCATAACCTTATTTTTATATTTTATTTAATTTTAAGCGATTAGGAAATATTTCTTGTTCAGTTAAAAAATTTTTTTTAAACAAATCAGATTTACTGTGTAATTACACATTAACTGTTGAGATTTAAATCGCTGTTAATTAATTTAAATTGTTTTCCATCTGGTGCTTTTGAGATTATTTTCATACTTTTTTAAAATATTCTATTTCTTTATATATCGCATTATTTACTCTTACGTGGTACATGGCTTTAATTTCTCTTATGTTATATATATATGTGTGTGTATGTATAATTTTTTTTGAAGTTTTTATTTTAAAAAAGTAATAGCTGCAAAATAATTTTACGATGATTTTGATAAATTCTACTTCTGAAACGATAAAATAATGATAGATATAATATTCAATTTATACACAATTAACGAGTATGTTATATGATCCCTCTAAGTAAAGTATCGGCTTCTACATACTCATCAACTCAAGATTTCTTGCTGTCTGTTTCCAATGTAGATCCAGACATCCGGTGACACTTTTACAGCTTGGTAATTGAGTACTTAGTACAACTTGGTGGAAGTGGGGGATGCAGGTTAATAAATTTGATTGCCAGTGACTGTAAAAATGTAGATAAAAGAAGACAAATCGAAGATGTTAGAATTCCAGAGAAGCTGCAGCAAAATCACTGCTTCGTGGTGATTGGGAGTGTAGGTTCCTGTTGTCGTCAAGGCATCAGTTTTATCTTTCGTCTTCACATTGCGCTTCTATTTCTTTGCCTTCCGGCCGCTTGTAAAGGGAGGATGGAGAACGATAGAGATTCCGAGAGGGTGAGGATGCTTTTCTCTTCCTTCCAAAATAGACTCCCCGGACTGTACGAGGCTGGAATAACTACTCGGTGACGTCAGGCTAACAAAAGCACTCGGGATGGGGAAGGGGGTGGCAGACAAATTGTATCAAGTCACTGTTTCTTCATCGGCATTGTACTACTTCCTCAAGATCGTGATTTTGTTTTACAACACGTGTGAAGTGATGTTCAATGAAAACAGCGGTGATTTTCAAACAATAAATACATGCAAGCCGAATAGGGTATGTTTTGGCTTAAAATCAAATGGGATATTAAGTGTACCATTCGTATAATATGACGTAAATCGAATTGTGTGTCATCATAAATTTCAAAACTAATATCCATGCAAATAGAAGAATATAATGTCACAAAGAATGAAGAATATAGACAGGTATCTCTTATTTTTTCTCAGATAAGCAATACTTATTTATAGGCCTTTGGAAATATTTTAAAGATATTCAGCATAATTCCGACACACGGCCTTGAATATGTAGTATCTGATTTGGGTCTTGAGGTAAAGAACGGAAAAAACATATTTTGAAGCATACTATAATGGGTGTTAGTAGTTTGACTGAAAACCCTTCCTCCATATGAAACTCTCATTCAATTAGTGACGATATATCGTTGCTTTTTTTTCTTTGATTATATTCTAATCTATTGCTAACACTCTTTGTATGTGGCAGCTGTAGCCTAGTGGTTATTGTCACGAATTTGTGGCCGAAATGTCGCGTGGTCGAGTCCTAGTGCAACTAAAAATTCGCCGTGCAGAGGGAGCCGATGCATGTTGAATATGTCGATACTCCATGTCCTCCCGTTTGTGTGGTGTTATAATTAGGAAAGGGATTGCCAATTCAGGTGTGGGCCTTGTCACTTGACCATGGTTCAAAATTACGAGGTCCGTTGCCAATAGCCCTCGTGTTGCTTTATAGTGCGACGTTAATATAACTCTCCCTCACTTGTGCAACTAAATCTCTCTCAAAATATATATATTGAGAATTTCAGTTGAAATGCATGTTTTACTTTGCAGGTTAAATATATATATATATGTAGAATAAATAGGTTTTGGAATTCGAAAAAATTTTTTTTATCATATTATAAATGCTTTCAATCTTTCTTACGTTAGTTATTTTTAATCGTTAGATTTTTTCCTCATTAATTTGATAAAAATGTTATATTAATTGAATAAAGAAATGTATATATATACTCGCTTAAATTACTTAGTCCATACATTTTTTCCATTCCATTTCCGTTTTCAAAAATAGATCTGCCTCTTTCAATTTGTATCTTTCCCCTCCATCTTTTTTTTCCCTTCCAACTCTTTTTGCGGGAGGAGAGAGGGAAAAAAATAGTAGTGAGGAGGCATAAGAGAGAAGCCACATTAGCATTAGCCTGATCGTCGGACAGACAAACAGAAGCTGAAGAAGATGAACTGCGTGTTCGCAATCCATCTCCCAGGCGCGCTCTGTCTCCTCTCTTTTTGAAGGGCTCGTTTCGAACAAGACACCCAAAATGTGCAAAATATTTCGGGTGTCATCGTCACCTTCACGCATGTTTCCTTTCGTCACAACATCTGATTAAACGTCCGGTGATCAATAACGTCCTGTAAAGTTCGCTTCGCGGCAAAGGTGTTGGGTTGCGCGCCTCTTGGAGAGGTTTTGATGAAATAGCGTGTCTTTTTATGAAGTTATATTCAATGAATAAGGTTTTTAGTTTTAAAGAATAACTTCTTGATTTTTAAAAAGGATCACGATATTTATTTTTTTATTTCCTGTACGAACTTTTATAGACCGAAAAAAAGACTGTCGTGACGGCATTTTTGATTTAAATTTTATGTAACTTTTTTTTTATTTAAATATAGAAATGTATATATTCAGATAAATATATGCCGAGTTTAACTTATCAAAAGCCCTGGATGAAAAATGTATATGCGGAAAAAATATCATAGCCGAATAAGTTAGAGCCTTGCTTTTTCAATTTTTCGTGGATCATTACATCTTCTATAACTTAATTATTCATTTTTAAAATTTAAAAATCAAAAGCTAATTCTTTTGCATTTTTTTCCTTTTGTTTTATGAATCGTCTATAATTTATTGATGATAGCATTCTAATTGTTTAAACTTTGACATTGTTGCATCGAAATGTAAATATTTTTAGCACACTAGTTAGTATTTGCTGAAATTCATATAATCATGTGTTGCACCATATAGGTGGTATGCCAATCGCCGCAGGTAATTTTGACGCCGCGTTTCCTTTCTCATCTTTGCTCATGCGAAACTGTACAAGGAGTTTAATTTTGCCGAGAGCACCAAGACCAAACAGGCACTAAAGATCTTTTACATGCCGCATAGTCTTTCATCAAGGACGCTGTAGTTTTTTTTGCATCAAGAAAATCTACCATCTTGGGCTGGGGTCGAACTCGCAAACTTGGGCGTACAAGGCCAAGCGCCAAACCAACTACGCCACTCTCCTGGCATATATATATAAGTATTCTCTGTCTGAAAAGATTATATATATAATCTTATACTAAATTGCCATAAATATATGAAAATCAAAGCTGTAAAAAGAAACATAACAAGACAGTATAGGTCAAAAATAAGAGAGCCTCCGTAGTATAATAGCAAATTCTTTGGCTTGGGAGCTAAGATGCTGGGTTAATCATAGTTTTAAGGGCAACTTTTCCCCATATTTGCCTATACTAATGTAGTTTCATGATTATACATATTATCTTGAAACATTATTAGCTTGACAATATTGCCTTAAATAACTAGAGAAATGCGGGTTAAAAACTGATTGGCTACAATGAATCTGAAGAATCGCGAATCTTTCTTTGGCGTATGGCGGAAAATTATGAAAATCTCAACTGATTATCCCTGTCAACTTATCGTGACTCAAGATAAAGGGATTTATTTTAAAGCTGTATATATATACTACTGTATATAAATTTTACTGAATACGAAACATATTTATTATTCCCTAAAAATTTTAATTAAATATTCTTTTTATTCCAAGAGCTCAAGTTAATAAAGTACATACGAGACGTTATAATAAAGATCAGTTTAGCAAACTTTTCCATCTTATTATATTTTTCAAAAATGAAGCAGTGCTCAAGAGTTCGCCATCTGTTAAGATGATCGGCTGTGCCTTTGTTTTTTCGCGTCTACCCAGATTAGTTCTCAGTAGATGATGATGAGAGGAATGAGTTGGCAGGTTCGTCACTTGGCCGCATACTCCGGTTCTAAATTTAATTTACTTCATTGATGAACAACGTAGTCTCAAGTATTTTCGACGGCTTCTTGGCATTGACAAGCAGAGTTTACTATCCTTTACGAGTCACTTTATGCCAAGCATAACTGTACATGCTAATTGCATTGTGCAGTCTGTTAGACGGGGAAGAGGACGAAATGGTGACGCACATTCTTGTCTTGTAATATGTCGACACAAAGTGAATGGAAGAAATTGGCAGTAATATCAGTGTCATCTTTATTTGTTACATTAAAAAAGACAAGGTTAAATGTTTAGTTAAATTTCAAAGATCAGAGTGTGTAACGAAGGCATTTTTAAGGCTGTTTTTGCCGTATGTGCGAAAGCGTGAACTTAACGGGGAGAACATTTTCAGACCGAAAAAATGTCTCGATTTTTATAAAAATTTGTGACAATGTAGCTCATGCATTAGTTTATAATAAATAAAATTTCAAAATATTTCATAAATAATTAGTTTTTCCATTTAGCATGTAAATGCATAGCTCATTTAGCATCATGGTATAGGAGAAAAAATGCGAAACACATTTTCCAAAAAAAAAAAAAAAAAAATATAGTGTCAACTCGGATAAAAATAAATAGTATGATAAGATAAGTGATTCTCTACAGAATAACGAAGCCTGAATATAATATTTATGTTTGAGTACTTTTATATCTGAAAAAATATTCCGAATTCGGGTCCTATACTTTAACATTAGTCGAAGGCAGCCGTAAATTACCATTTAACAGTCACATTGCGATGACGATTGCTTTTTGCTAGAAATATAACATAAAATATGTTTACTAGCTGATTATAATTCTTCAAATATTATTTTTTTTTATCTACGTATATCTGCATTTTGCTAGCGACCGATATGTCCTTCGGTTTATTAAAAAAAACCCGGGGCAGCGAGGTGGTCATAATCGTGAACTCGAAGCCGACGTTATTTATATCAAGCCCTAGTCCCCTTAAAAACCCGTAGGTCGTGTAGAGGAGCTGAGGTACGTTAAATCTGTTAAGGGTTAAAGTCCTCGTGTTGGCGTGCTGAAGGTGAAGGGTGGGATGCTAGAGAGTTTACGTTTGTTTTAAAATTACGAATTCTGTCACCATCATCCTTTAGTCCTTATATAACTTCACGAAGTGTGATGCTAATGAACACTCTCAATCCCATTAATAGTAAAAGCTTGGTAAAAATTATACCGTTAGGGGGCTTCGTGTGAATAAAATAATGGTGAAATTAATACTATTTATATACTATTATTCTTAGCTGTAAATATTTATTAGCTATTGAGTGTTGTAATCCCACCAGTGGCGCACTCAAGGGGGAATTCCTGGGTCTGAAGCCCCCTTCCCCCCAATAGCCCTTGATTTTTTTCCCCCGATTGTTTATAATCCTTTGAATATAGTGCGTAAAATTTAATGGAGTATTTGTTATTAATAATTAATTTTATTAATTAATGCTAATTATTTATTCAATAATTAATATTTTACTGTTTTTGTTCCCGAAAATTGGCAAAATCAAAAGAATATGTTGGACGTCGTATTGGAGCATATGAGAATGGTGGACTTTCGATCCTGCCTCCCTCTTTAAAAATTCCTGTGTGCGCCACTGAATCCTACCATTGTGTTCGACGTGTGAATGGTTATTGAAAACATTCTTTATATAAAATTTTAGAAATATTGAAAACTAGACCCCCTCCCCTTCTCAATGTTTTCTTTTTCACAAATAAGCTATGAATAAGCTCAAATAAGCTCTTCATTATTTTTTCATACATAACTCCAGTTATATCTGGATACTTTTTTTTTCTTAGCAACCTGTAACAAATCGACCATATTGCCACCAAAGACCCACCGCGTAGAGAGGCTGAGGCACGTAAATTTGCTAGGCTCGAAAGTCTTCCCGTTGGCATGATGTAGAAGTTCGGAGAAGGGTGTACCAGCGCAGGTGTCGTCCTTGGCTCTTGACCGTGACTCGAAATTGCGAGGTCCGTCGCCAATAGCCCTCGTGTTGCTTTAGAGTGCGACGTTAATAAACACTCAATCACTGTAACGAATTGAACTAAACTCAGTGGCGCAACAACCCATGAGGGCCGAGACCTATTGTGCTTATCTCAGTATACGTGACTTTAGGCGCTGGAGTGCATCTGCAGATGTTCCAATCAGATGGTCAGTCTGACGCGAAACCCCCAGTGTTCAGTTCCTTGACAAGCTTGATACTCATTTACCGACCCACCGAACGAAGGGGTGAAAAGCTTAGTCGACCTTGCCCAGCCCGGGATTCGAATCCCGCACCTGTGGCGTGGAAGCGCGATACACTACCACTCAGCCACTAGGCCTCATTACGTTATTTATAATAAATATTAATCTGAAAATTTTGGAATTTTACACAATACATAAAGTCCATTTCGAAAATAATTTTATTTAGGAAATCATTTTGTTTAAACGAAATTTCTGATAGTCTTCTAATTCGAGAGAAATTTTTTTTTATTGAAGAAAAAAGATGTGTTCTAAACTGTCGGCGTTAATGTGCACATTATTAACGTATTCCATTTTGTTCCTATATTTCACAACATTCAATCAAAACGTCAAACGCGATCATTTTTAGAATCCCACACACACATATATTTAATTCGGTAAAACCCTTCCCATTGTTCCGAATCGCCGCACAATTTACCCATCACCGAATCTTCAATTAATTAAAAATATCCATAATCCCTCCCCAATCGACACCTTGCTCCATTCCCTGTCTTTACACAAATGGTGACTACCATCCAGAGACGAACACAAAACGACCATCAATATTCCCTCCGTTTCCTTCTAAAATGTTCCGTGAAGAGGGCTCTCATTGAAGAAGCCTCAGCCTGGAGGATTCATTAACTGCGATGAATGGCCATTTGGCTCGTTAATGACGATGCCCGGGTAAAAGGGTGTTTAAATTAGCAATCTTTATCTCCCCTAGCCCCACCCCATTCACTGGGATGCCTTTTTTATGATATATTTTTTAATCCTCTCGCACGAATCATCTTTCTTTTCTCTTCTTCTCCGTTTTCAATTCGCTTCTTCGTTATTATGCGACGAATTAAAAAAAAAAAAATCGTTTGGTGTGTGTAAAGAAAAAACGTTCTAAAAAACCCTTACTTTATTTCAAGCCCTGAGGCCGGTCATCATTTAAAACACCCTATTCGTAATTTTTACTATGTGTGAGGTACACTTCTCTCTTTCAGACTAGAAGTGGTGGAATTAATTAAAGTTTTATTTTTTATTTATTGCCATACGTTAACGGGTGATATACACCTAAGTTAATCTTCTCGGGTCTTTTCTTTTTCTTTTTTCCACCCCCCCCCCTACTTTTAACTTTTTAATTTTTTCCCCCTTTCCCGCCAGTTTTTCTTTATGGTCGAAACTGAAATTATTTGTTATGAGTTTGTGTGGGGAGAGAAAAAAAAAAGGCGATACTTTTGTGAGGGAGAAGGTTTTCATTTCGGGCTCAATTTCCTTATAATGTTCTTCACTTTTATGAGGTTACTTTCAAGTTAATTTAGTTCTGTTTTTGTCCTGAGATGGAAGATTTTTTTTAGTCACTCTGTACTTTCGAATATTACGACAATCGGATAATTCAGCTTAATTCTCCCCCCTTTTATTTTTTTAAAATTCCATTTGTCTCATTTTATTAAATTAAAATTTGAAGAATATAATTAAAGTTGCTGTATGTATTGTTGGAAAAATGTATTCGGTGAATATATTTTTCAACGCTATAATTCTTTGGATTAAATAATATTAAAAAAATAGCTTGATTATGGAATAAAAAATATTTAAACATTCATCTTTATATAATAGTTTTCTTTATTCAATCCTTTATTTAGGTAAAACTGTAGAATTTATTTCTCGATAAATTTTTTATTGAAAAAGAATAGTGATTATCCCAATGAGAGAGTGACTATTAATGTCGCACTATAAAACAACACGACGGCTATTGGCAAGGGACCGTGTAATTTTGAACCATGATCAAGTGACTAGATGACACTCGTGCTATAGCACCCCCTCTTCAAATTAACACATTATGCGAACATAACATTATGACAGATTTCACGGGCATCAGTCCTTTTTCACGACGTGCCTTAAGTGGCACTAAGGTGAACGAGTGATTGAATATTAATATCGCACTGTTCAACTACTCCAGGGTTTTTAGCAACGGAGTAGCTTCTTAATTTTGAATCATGGTCAAGTAATGAGGACGATACCTGAGCTGACAACTTCCCCCTTTCCTAACTTCCTCACCATACCAATGGGAGAACGTTTGAGCCTCGACATATTTAACGGGCATCAGCCTCCTCTGCACCGCGGGTCTTTAGCGGTCTAGGCTCGAACTCCTGACACACCTGCCGCTAGTCCATTACCTTGACCACTAGGCTACCTCGGTCTAGTGGCTTTAGGACTCGAGCCCATGGACACTCCAGACACGAGTGACCACAATCACTAGGCCTTCCACGAACTCGTTAATATTCCATAGACCAATTATATTGATTAACAAAATACTTGCATAATGCCTGGAAATGTATAATTATTCTAATAAAAATATATTTATATATCTACATATATGTAGGGTTGGGTATGTGCGCTGTAGCATCCCCCTGTTACGTTGATTGGACCAATCCACACTGATGTCACACCTCACCAGTAGTGCCCAACAAGGCACCGCATGGGAAATCACTGAGACGGACTCCTAGAGATGCTAAACACTAGACGTAGGAGAACGACTTTCTCCTTTGGTGTTTAATATATCATTAACTATTTCATCCTTCTTTGTTTAATAAATCATTTATATCATCCTAAGGTTGTAGTTATTTTTCCATACATATTTTTCATATTGTATAATATAGTCATATTGATCAATTAAAAGCATCAAATTGGAGATAGGGGGAGAGAAAATTAGAGTATATAGTTGTCAATATTAAAGAAGTAACGAGTATTCTTTAATAAAATATTGGTACTAAACGTTATTTGAATTGTGCTATAAATTTTGAAAGTTCGTCATTAATGTTTCTTTTGAATCCACGTGCTTTAAAGCTCTATTCGGTTAATGTTACAGAATTGAACCCGAATTCTGAATATTTTTTCAGCTATAAAAGTATTCCAACATTAATATTATATTCTGGCTTAGTTAACATGTAGAGAATCGCTTATTTTATCATATTACTCATTTTTATCGTAGTCGACACATTTTTTTCTTTTATAAAATACGTTATACAATTCTTTTCCTATGCCGTTATGCTAAATGAGCTGTCCCTTTACATGTTAAAAGGAAAAACTAATTATTTATGGAATATTTTTAAATTTTAAAAACACTATATTATAAGCAAATGTATGAGTAGCAATGTAACTAATTTTCATGAAAATAGTCATTTTTCTGTCCGAAAATGTGCTCCGCGTTTAGCTCAAGCTCTCGTACACACATTTGGCAAAAACAGCCTTAACATGTATTTATATTGTATGTTTTTTGTATTTTTTCTTTAACAGAATTGAATTTATAAACAGTAGCTATTTCTTAAAAACTCTTTTTGAATGTTTGCTAAAATTTGTGGATATTCATTCTTTCTCAATCATTATTTATGTCTGATTATTTTTTTTAGTGAAGATTCTTTTAATTTTTAACCATATGCTGTCTTTATTTCTCTTGTAATGAGTTTTATCGTAATATCGTCCACAAAATAAGTATCTATAAATTAATTTGTAAAAAAACATCACGTTATTTCATTTCATATCGTTATAAAAGATATTTTTAGTGTAAAAAGAATATCTGCATTTTGCGCTGTAGAATTTTTCAATAGTAATTAACTACGTAAAAATGAAAATAATTTGGAATTGGATAAACGTAAATTTTTTTTTTATTACAAGTTCATGTTTATTTTGCGCTATTAATATTAAGCACTTAATATATAACAAAATATTTTTATTAGCTATTTATATTTTAAATCTCCTAACATATCCCTATCGTATGTAAAATTTGATTTAAAATCTTTTATTTTGGCGTATGAGAGCAATGCTTATTTAAACTTGCTTGAATTAAAAAAGCATTTATACTTGTCATTCCCAATCACCCCTTCATAAAAACCAAATTTGTCAGCTACTTGTTTCATCTCTCCAATCTAAATTATTTCGACACAGCAGTCACCCTTCATTACACCGCCGCCCCATACCGCAAAAAGAAAAAAGAAAAAAAATAACTAATATCTCTCAAATAATATATTTCGTCAAATTAACTAGGAATAATAAAGCAAGTAAAAAGAGGAGGTAGTGATAATAGAAATAAATATATTTCTCAGAATAGGTAAGTGCGAAAAAGAGAGGAGCAACTAGTGAGGGTAGGCGTGCTTGAAAAAGAGAGGGGGAGACAAAAAAAAATAATAAAACAGATAAAAATACCAGAGCCCTCGACGGTTAAGTCGTCCTTATTGTTCTTTTACGGCCACGCTATAAATTACGGGAGCGCTTTTATTGTTTAAACGAAATTTATAAGGCTGTGTTGACCTCCTCGAAAGGCATTGTGTTAGCCACGCGCTTCTCCAGTATTGAGTATTTTTCCGTGGAACTGTAGATTGGATGCGTAATTACCATATTAGGAGGTAGGATCCTTATTATTGCTCGCAGGCTCTCCATTCTTTACGCTTGTGTTTTCTTGCTTCTACCCCGCCGTTATTGTTTTTAAGGCAGCACTTCTCTTTGTCTACGGTTCTTTCTTTAAGTGGGCATTTGCTTGCGCCGTGTTTACCTGGCTGTGACGAATGTATTCATCAGAAGCCATGTATCCGTATCTAAGAGCCTGTTTGCATCACAGACCTTTACCGTTCCTTTTGCAGGAAGCATTTCGGAATTGGTGGGGTTTAAATGGGAACTTAACTTTATACAGATGGTGTGTTTCTGCTCTGGGGTGGTTATAGGGGAAGGGTGTCTGCAGGTTTTGTGTTGATGCGCAAATTAGGATATTTCTCTTGTATTTGAAAATGTGGGGATTATTCATTTGCTTCTTTTTTTTTTTTTTCTTTTTTTATTATCGTCGGGAATCTCTTCTAAGATAATTGTTATTTTAACAGTTCTTTGAATAATGTAGTAAATGTTATGTTTATAATGGGATAAAGAGGAACAGAAGATATTACAAATGTTGACTAAATTTAGTACTGAGCATTATGAAAGGATACATGATTTTTTTTGTTTTAGTTTTTTTTTTTTTTTAATGTAGACTCCGTTTTTTGTGATGTTCATATCATTTTTATCAGATGAATAGGTTCTGTTCCCTCTCTTGTTTCAAAGCTTATTTCTAGGATTTCCGTTAATTACAGCTAAGTAAATCAAATGGGAAAACAATTTTCCGTAAAAAAGGAAATATGTCTTGATACTATCACCTTTTAATATATTTAATTTAAGTTAATTTTCTCTAGGTAATTGTTTCGGTCTTTGTGAGAGTTGTGGTAGCCTACTGGTTCTGGTTACAGTCTCGTAACCGGCATGTTATGAGTTCGAGCCTTAGTGGCACTGAAGATCCACCGTGTAGAAAAGATTCCAGATCAGGTGTTATCCTCATCATTTGACCATGGTTAAAAATTGCGAGGTCCGTCGCATGTTGTCCGCGTGTCCTCATGTTGCTTTTCAATGCAACGTGAATAAACACTTATTAACTTGTTCAGAGAGTTTATTCTACAAAAAAGTTGAACAGTCTGAACATACAAACCTCTTAATAACATGTTAATTTGTTATTCATTTAAGGCGCTTCGAAAACTTAGCTTCATATTAAATCTGGTCGGTCGGTTGTCTTTGATCTAATCATGCCATAGTGTTTAGAGTTGGAACTCTTCTTTTTCCACCACGCTCAAGTAATTGTTATGGCACCTGAACAGAACTCTAATTTTTTTTTTAACATCATCCCACGTGAAGATGTATACTCTTCTTTACGTAACATGCAGCATCTAATATTTTGTTCTTTAAAATTTAGTTGATGGGATCGCAATCAACATCTCCACTTACCTTGTGAATTTTTCCTAATTGTTTGTGCTCCCATAGCTTATGATACAAGCCTTATTACTGTTGGAAAATATAAATTTATGATGTGGAATGTAGATCAGGCTTGAAAAGACTTGTTTTTATTGTCATAGCCAGAAGAATTTTATCTACAAACAATATATAGAACTATATTAGTCTCATATCTAAGAAATTGTCAATATAGGTACTTTTATAGCAACATTATCTAAAGGAACAAGTTTTTCGCAAAAATGAGAAAAAAAAATCCATTAAAAAGACTTAATCTCAACTATGAAGAAGAATATTAGTAATTAGATTGTTATCAAATTTATAATGATATTATAATTCAATACATAGTTGTATTCAGTAGCGCACACAGGAATTTTTCGGGGGGGAGGGGGGTCCAGGGTCGAAAGTTCACCATTCTTGTATCAGGCTCCTTTTGATTTTGTCGATTTTCGGGCACAAAACACAAAAAAAACTAATTATTGAATAAATAATTAGCATTAATTAATAAAATTAATCATTAATAACAAATATTTAAATAAATTTTACGTACTATATACTTAGAATTATTGTCAATCGGAAAAAAAATCAAGGGTTTTTTTTGGGGGGG
>BMAV01000198.1:148820-181089 GCA_019973955.1 Trichonephila inaurata madagascariensis
ACAATTCTGTAAACTTCCAATAGTTGATTTATTTTGAGTTTTTTTTTCAGGTTTTGTCATTTATAATTAAATATACACTTTTAAGTGTCATTTTATTGCGCAATCAAAGTGAAAAAACCATTGTCTGGATTAAAATATTTCCAGCATATTTCTGATTTTTAGCGAATCATAAATTCTCAATTTACCTCTCTTAATTTTTTTTTCATAATGGCTGCATTAGGTATTAATTTTAAATAATGTGCATTTCTTGGATGTTATTTTTTAAATTAAAATATTTTTCCTTTTTGTTTTACTTCCCACATTTCAAAGGATTGATTAAATTAATGTTACGTTTTCTAAATGCATAATTGTTTACACAATAATGTATCGTGTATGCTCGAGTAAGTGAATTATGAAGAAAATATTTAACTATTAAAATGTTATTCATTTCATAACTCATAAAGTTTTATCCTTAAAATTATCGGGTGATTTTTCTCGTTTTATTTTCAGTGTGATCTGTATATTCATTCTGTAAGTATATAACCAATTTTCATCCATTGATAACCTATTCTAACTATAGCTATCGCAGCTGTAGAAAAATATTCTACTTTATATAACAATGAACAATAGGGAGCGTTTTGTCTATCTCTTTTTGAACAAATTTGCATTATTATTTCCTCTCTTCAATATAATACATTCGAAATTACTCTACTTGGAACTAGTTTATTTTCTTTGTCTGGTATTTGCATTTATGGTCAGCAAATTGGCTTTGGAAAAGTTACTTTTTATAAACCCATTTTCTGTATCGAATTTCTCTGAATCTAGAATATTTGTTGCTGTAATTTGTTGAAAAACGTTTTTGAAAACTTTTTTCCTTGATGTTTGATCACTTGCATTTCTCACACTAACAAACACCAAGAAATTCTAATTTTCTGATAGGTATTGTCAGGATCACAGCCAAGAAATTTCAAATCCTATTTTTTTTTTTTTAGTTAATAGATGTTTTATAACTAAATATAAAGCACATATTACTTGTGTCAGTTTAGTTTGCAGTTTATCATAAAGTATATATCATTAATTTCTTTTGTGATTTATAGTATAACATTCTTCGTAAGTACAGATATTTCTGGTTAATAATAGTTATTTTTTATCTTCGTTTCGCGCGGATAAATAATTGATTTTTGATTAACGTTGCTTTCTAAAGTAACATGTGGGCTATTGGCGACAGACTTGGTAATTTGGAGCCTTGGTCAACCTCAGCTGACAAGGACGGTACCGCTCTGCTGCCACATTGCACCAATAGAAGAACTTTGAGCCTCGACAGATTTAACGTGCGTCAGCCCTCTACACGGCGAGTTTTAAGTGGCACCCGGAATACAACTCAGGACTCGCCAGTCACGAATCCATGACCACTCGTCTTCTTTCAAATAAGATTGTCTTAGAAAAATGGAAGCACCTTTTAATAAGAATGGCTAACATAGCTGTCATGTTCAACCAGTCGATCTTGAAGTTAATTCTTATATCAGACAGTACAGTTAACACAATTTTAACAGCAGTTTTTCACAACGCTTTTAAGAACAAATTGATCGTGACACATTTAAATAAGGAAATGGGATCTACTACATAAAAATTTCTCCACTCGTGCCTTATACTACTTAGCACCCAATAATACAAGATTCTCTCAGCAGTTAAAAGTATATTCTTGGAGAATCACACCAACTCTTTTGTTTGTCGAAATATTCTCTAGAATTATATGCATATCCTCGGGATTTATTGAACATTCACATTTCCAAACTTCTACAGTAATTCAAAATTGGTATCTTTATTATTTCTATTGCAAAAATATTTTGCTTCCGGATATTATTTTGCTTTTATATTCCAAAATAAAGCGTATTTGATTTACTGCTTATACACTTCTGGTCTTTGGAGTTTTCTATTAAAAAAAAATTACTATTTCAAATGTCAGTTTTATTAATGCCAGGTTATGTGTATTGTCGCAAAATAGGACTCTACAAATTGTTTAGCTAAAAAAAGGTTACGAGATCGACCTCTAGCCATCGTTAACTCCAATACAACCTTAAGTTCAGCTGCGATTTCTTTCTTCTTTCTCTCTTCAGTGTTCGGTGTATAAATATAGCGTCACCTGAGAGTCTGGCTATTAGGTCTTAAAAGCTATTTCTTGTCCACCGGGTTGGTTCGAAAACAGAGTTTGGGTGTGATTTTTCTTCCCTTCCTCTCAACTCCACTCTACTGGTGAGTTTGGATTCCGTACCTTTTGGTGGGAAATTTTAATGGATATCGTATGTGGGGGTAGAGCTGGGACCGTTAAACTTCTTTTTTTCCTCTTCCTTCTTCACCCGGAGTGTGAAAGAAGTTCTTTGCGTTTCTGTGGAGAATATAAGTTACGAGAATAGAACAAAAGTTTTGCTTTTAGAAAAGGGGCTGGAAGTTTTGGAGAAATACTTTTCCTCGAAGGTTATTTTTCATGGACACTGTAGCCTAAGATTCCGAATAGTTTTTTTTATTGTTGTTGTTGTTTATTCTCTTTTGAAATAGTCATTGGATAATTAAATACAATGAATGGTGGTTGTTCAGTCTTTATCGGAAGGCACATAGAAACATTGATATTATTTATTTTTATTAATGCTGATATATGCTATTTGGATATTAATAGATATTAGTAATCATTGTGGAGCTCTAATTTTGTATAATAGATTTCCGACATGTATCCCCCCTCTTTTTTTTATAGATTTCTATGCCCCTACAAGTTACTTCCCTTCTTTTTTTTCTCTATATATGAACAGGGTGTAAACAGAGGCTCTCTGACAGTTAATTCCTTCGTTTTGAGCTGCAACTAAATGACAATCAGCTTCTGAGACATGGTTTTCCATATCTGTATCGACAGAACTTACAATTAGATATTTAAAATGAAATCCATTGCAACCATTGGCTATCCGCGAGGTCTACCCTCTGTAACTCAAGTTTTCTTCCGCCCAGCCTAATTGGCACTTTCAGCTAGAACAACGCCCCAATTCAAATGAATGTGTTTACCGAAAAGTGTATAAACAGTTATAGAGAGAGAGAGATCATTTGAATTATATAGGTATAGAGAGAGGTTATAGATGATATTGCCACATATTGATTCTTGCCATAGACACATTTCATTTTGGAATTCATGGTTACGGAGGTTTTCGGATTGCCAAGGCCGTGGGGTTGCACCTCATTCAGATAAGTATAAATTGATTCTTACCCTTTAGCTAGTCTTGTCTGCAATTCGCGTTCTCATTTTTAAAGTTTAACAATGAAAATAAATTCTTCATATTTCTTGATTATCATTTTGAGTTGATTCAATGACTTCTTCACACACGTGGCGTTCGGATCCTCCTGGGAATCATAATACTGTTATGATCTTCGCCTCAACCAACATGAGGAGGTACCACGACACCATATGGGGGAGGAGGAAAAGTCATTTTTTTAATACTGTTCTATCACAAGGAATCGTGTGTTTTAAAAGACAAATCAAACTCACTTTAAACAAAGTATACGTAGCTTCCTCATGCATCTTTTATTGACTTCTAGTAACCCATACAACCCCCTGTTGTTTTTATTATGCATATGGGTATAAGAACTGGCGGACCCAATTTCTTTCATTTTTGCCCTTTTTCGTACATTTACTTCGCAACTAATCAAAATCCCTTGTGATGTCATTCTGCGAGATTGAAGAGCTCAAGGTTCCTTAGAATCAATCGAGATGAAGCAAGAGTCAAAACATAAACAGAGAGAGCCCCAGACCACGTGCCTTTTTAAAGGAAGGAGCCGCCCCCACTTCATTATAATATGGCGGCGGGGAGGTCTCGGGAACACGTGTTAAAGCATCGTTGTTGGGCCGAACATCATTTATCACAGTCGAGGATTTTGCCCTGTCCGCCCACCCCCAGCCCACTGCCTCGGCGTGATGGATGATGCTTTAATCCCACTTTATATGGACAGCCGCTCTCTCTCTTCTCTCTGCTGCTGACCGTTTATGCGCACCTTTCGCCATAGCGTGTCTTGCGGGTCGCCGAACACTTGTTGCGCGACACAGCCTTTTTTCTTCTTTAAGAGCATGTGGTTATTTCGAAGTCTTGAGGCTTGTTCGGTAGATACTTATTTAAAATGTATAAAATCTTAAGTTGAGCTTTGTTGTTGATTTTATAGATAGAAGGAAATTTGTTATGAAAATTTTTTGCTTCAGTTGAAATTTTTAATGCTTGAAAAAAAATTTTGCTGCTCTCACTGCAGAATTTGTTAAATATTTTATTTAAAAATTAACTTGGTTATGAATTTTAATACAGATAAATCGTAAATGTGGTTGAAATGATAAATTGTAAATTTCTAATGCTTAAGGTGACATAGAACAATAAGGCTGTTTTCGCCATATGTACGACAGTGTAGATTTAACGCGGAGCACATTTTCGGACAGAAAAAATGCCTCAATTTTTATAAAAATTTATGACATTATAACTCATGCATTTGTTTATAAAATAGTGTTTTTAAATTTGGTAAATATTTAATAAATAATCCGTTTTTTTTTTTTTTTAACATGTAAAGGGATAGCTCATTTAGCATTACGGTATAGGAGAAAAAATGTGAAACACATTTTATAAGAGAAAAAATGTGTCAACTCTGATAAAAAGGAGTAGTATGATAAAATAAGTGAGATTCACTACCGGATAGTGAAGCTAGAATATAATTTTAATGTTTGAGTACTTTTATACCTGAAAAAATATTCTGAATTTGGGTCCTATTCCTTTAACATTAGCCGGAGACAGCCATAAATGAAGAAAAAAACTCAAGTACAAAATTATAAACATAATTCATAGCTTAGTTAATTTTAAAAAAAAAATGACTTCCATAATATAATCATTAAGGATTTAGATAGATAAAATATTACGTCATTTTAATATTAATTATTCACTTTTTTAAATAGAAAGTCGAGGGGTAGGGAATTAATAATTTGTGTGGCAAAATGATTTATATAGGAATGGTTCTGAATTTGATTATTATTAAACTCAAGCCATGCAATAAGTATTGAACTTCATTTTGCTACTAAAAATTATCATGCCAAATTGATTTAAAAAAACTTGTTTGTTTTGTACGAAAATACCAATGTTAATCTTTGGAGGCCTACCGTAAAATCCGGCGTATAACGCGCACTTTGAACACAAAAAATAGGATCGAAACTTAAGGGTGCGCGTTATACGCCGGCTATGAAAACGCTAGGTTTAAAAATAGCAAGAGGTGAGCATATGAAAAATTTACTTCTAATATGTATCGAAACGCTGTTTATTTCAAAGAAACTACTTGCCTTACTAACTAAAAGAGTTGTAATTCTAGAAGTACACTATTCTTTCAGAAGTCTGGAATAATACCACGAATATATTACTTCAAAACATGAGAGCAATGTATACTAATATTTCATATTTATTCGTTAAAAAGGGGGTGCGCATTATATGGCGAATATACCTAAAAATTAAAAAAATCAGCTTGAAGGTGTAGGTGCGCGTTATACTCCGGATTTTACGGTAATTTCTGAAGAGTGTTTCTTCGTGCTTTAAATTAATAAATGTTTAAAATTCTATGAAAATTTACTTTTAAATTAGTTTATAATACTAAATATAATATATAAAAAAAATTATTTATTTGAAATATCAAAAGCTGACTGGTTGATTTATTCTATTCAATAGAATCAATTGGCATTTAAAAATTTAACTATCAATAAAATTAACATTTGATTAAAATGAATTACATACTTAGTTTTAACCGACAACTAGAAGCTGCAAATTATAAGAAGTTAAATAAATATGTCTGCTTGTATTTCATTTTATATTTATGTGATATTTGAGCAAATTTCTTTGAAGAAAATGTATTTACAGCACTAAATACAAACATTTTTTTAAAAACAAAATGGTATATTATGTAAAGGAAAGAATAATAAAGAGAGAAATATACTTTTCGTTTGTAAAATAAGGCAAGCAAATCTATATAACTACTGTATGAACGAGCGCTGATTTTTTTGTTTCATGCGTGTGCTTTTATATTCTAACATGTATATTTGGGACTCTTACAAATATTTTCCGTTCTAGAAAAGTTTTTCGATCAATAATTCCTTTATAATTATTGCAGAATCTGGAAATATTAATATTCATTTTAATACGTTTCGTAAAAAGGAATATACCACTTATTATAGAAACTTCGCAGCCCATTTTCTTTTAGTATTTTTTTAGGATCTATAACTGAACAATTTTACTTGCGTGATCATTAGTAATGTTTCTTTCAAAGGACATAACATTAAGGTGATAATTGAAACGAAATACTGGAGTATTTTCAATAAAGAAATAGCGGTAAATAATAAGTTTAATTTCAGTAAAACTATGCCATCACGCAACTTCTAGTATTAAATTACATCGCAAATATAAGAATAAAAATAATCATAAGATTAATTATCTATTAATATCGGGGGTAATATCCCAGTTCCTTAATATCCCGAATTTTTATTTTACGTACCACCTGTCTTTAATATTAAAGCAGAGAGAGAGAGCTATGCATTTTCTTGCGATTGCCTTTAATTTGGCGTAACTAAATCCACGCCGAGAGCTCCAATCCAATGAAACTTTGATGAATCTCTCCCAGCTCAGAGATGTCTTAAATTTCGTTACTCGAACGACACCTCGGTGTTCGATTAGATGCGCGAAAAGTATCCATTCTCGCTCTTAATGGGGATTCTTAAAATTAACACAGCAGTGGGCAGCGGAGGGAAGGAGATCTAATGCCTAATACATAGTTTTCTCCAAAGTAGTTGGGGGCTATCCATTTACCATTGGCGAGCAGGTCGCTTGATTATAATTACGCTCTTAAGCATTTGCTTTCCAGTGTCATCAAGTAATCCGAGCCCCTGTGACGTAAATTACTCTTCGCGACTCTGTCTAAAGGGACAAACAATTGATGATGTCTTCGTCTACCTCTTTGGGGGGAAAGAGTCCTCATCAGAGTCATTAAGCCGTCTAATGACGTTTTCGCAAGCGTCATTAGACCTTTAATGTCTCTGATGCCTACCTGGTATCTAGGAGACACCGCCGACTATTCTTCATTTTCAAGTCCTTTTGACGGATCTCTTGTGTACCACTTTAGGGTACCCAGTAATGACGGAAAAGGATAATGTCGGGGAGAAACGTTTTCTGCTGCTGCTGCTTTTGTTTTGTGGGGCTCCTTGCCCCTGTGGGAGGATGGCGTTAAAAGACATTTTGCATACCTGGAAGTGCTCTTTTTTTTTTTTTTCTTTCGATTTCCTGTTGGGGAAACTCTTTATAATTAAGGTATTGATGAATTAAAATCTTGGCTATGATTTTCCATGTGGTTGTTTTGGAGAGTAATGAAATTCTTACGTTACCCTTTTATTTTACTATGAGTTGTAGCTGTGCATCAGTTAATTAATAATTTGGTTTTATAAGATGTTTTTATATATTGTTTGAAGTTAATTAGCAAACAGTTGCTCGCTAAATTGTGTGAGGGATTTGACCCTCTTTCTTGTTCACCTAGATATATGGGAGAAAGGGAAGAAACACTAGCCATAATCAACAACAATCTATTTGTTGATCTCATAAAAATAGCAACTCTGATTCAATAAATTTCAACGTGAAGAAATATTCTCAATATGAACAAAATGTGGATAAATAGCAAGATACACGAATTATTAGGAGGCTATCAAAATCGCTCCTCCCTTTATAGGATCAAATCTAGTATCCCACTTAATCTAATACTAATCCAACTATAGTGATCAATCGTAACTTTGAATCTTTCCTCTATTAAAAATTTTATTATTTCCTCTTTTCTTATTAATCTATTCCTCTATGGAAAGTTAGAATTCATTGCTGCTGATCAGGTATTATATCTTATCACGTTCACTCTCCTTCTTCACCTCACTAGCTAGAAAACCTAGACCAGCGGTCGCCAAACTTTTTGACCTCACGGACCAGTAAGTTCATAATTTAAATCCCGCGGACCACCAATAAGATTTTTTAAGTGTTAAATATATTTATAAAAAAATTGTAATCTAAGAACACGTAAAATGTACCTACGTACTAAAATGAAACTATTAATTGTAACCAAATTATGAAAGCTTTATTAATGAACCATAATAAAACAAACAAAATAAATAAATACAGTAAAAACAAAAAATTAAAAAATGGTTTAAGTACATAAAAGTTTTAGCATTATACGTTCCTATTGTGATGGATGTTAATGTTTACTTGAAATAGGATTATGGATATTTGGATCCAATGTTAGTGCAAGACGGAGAATTGCATTTATTTCAAGCTGAGATAGGTACCATGTTATGATGGCATTTTTCTGAGGACCTGTGAAATTTTCTCACGGACCACTAGTAGTCCGCGGACCACCACTTTGGCGACCTCTGACCTAGACTATATATAGTAGGTTTAACTGACATATCACGGTTTCTTCAAATAGGGTGATTGTGAATAAACGCGAATTGATAGCCCAAAGATTTCCCAAGAGGATTATAGGAAAGCACGGGAATAGATCCTTCACAATAGGATTGGATATCATAGATCTCTCATGGTGTAATCTGTTGGTTAGGAGAGTAAAATACCAATTCGAATGTTATCCTCGCATCATATGTCTAAAATGCAAAATTGCGTCAAATGTTGGCAATAGCCTTCCTCTAACTTTAAAACTGACCTTATTACAAGTAACCTTGGTCGACGCGACAGCCTGATCATTATTGTTAATTTGTGGCTGCCTTATGAGTTCGAGCCTCAACGAAGACCCGCAGTATACAGGGGCTGATACACGTTAAACCTATCGTGGCTTAAAGTCATAAAGGGTGTGGGGGTTGGAAAATAGGGTACCATTTTAGATGTCGTATTCTTCATAGTTCAAAATTACGAGGTTTGTCGCCTATAGCTTTTGTGTAGCTTTATAGTGCGACGTTAATAAACACTCACACACTTAAACTGGGGGTTAGGAGAATAAAGTGTTAACTCGAATGCTATCTTCATCGTTAGACTAAAATTTAGAATTGCGACATAAGTTGACAATAGCCCTCCTCAAACTTCTAAACCGGCTTTAATTTGAAACTACCATGACACTGTTAATTAATTTAAGTGTTGCAGTGCCGCTTCATTGTAAATATCAACTATAGGTGTCCAGTTCTCTCCAATTTCCTGTTATATTAGTAGTTTTGAAAGAAAATATCACAAGACCCTTATCTGTAAATAGTTAAATAATGTTCAAGAGAAAAAAATTGCTTCTTTTCCACGGAAAGTTAATCGTGTATACTCTTCATTATTGTTTATTCTTGTCTGGAAAATTCACTAATTTTTTTTATAGGCATTTAAAGTTGAAATAAAGACTTGGCATATTATTTTACTCTTTTTAAAAGATAAAGTATTTACTCCCTTATTGCTTTATTTAAATTCGTCATAAATTTTCACAACGTTGCATTCAATAAGTTTTGTGTGTTACAAAGTTTCTTTTCCTTATACTTGATATTTATTTCTCAGATTAACATTTCAATTCCATAGTAATGCAATTATCGCGAAATCATAGCAAATATTTAATGAAAACTGCATTTTTGTATCATCCGTTTGTATTTGCTCATACACATTAATTAGAAATTATTTTCCAGTATATGACAATTATAACTTTATTGCATTATGAATTTTAATCATATATCCTGACTATTGGAAATGAGTAAATTCAAAATAAGAGTTATATTTTGATTTATGCTGAAGTCGATATAGGCGCGTATTAAACTGTGTGATCTAGTACATATGTATGTGTATGTGTGTTTAATTTACTTAATTTTTTTTTCACTTGCATTAGTTAATGTAATTGAAACATGAAAGGACTCTATGCATTTTTGTCGGCATCTTGCTTTTAATAGTAATGTCATTCAGAATTATTAATATCAGAACTTCTTTTATTATTCACGTTACTAATTTGCTAATTTAGTCACTTGAAACTGCACTAAGACTGAATTTTAAAGTAGTTTTCATTTTAATGCCTTTGGTGCAAATTACCTCTCCCCCATTTCTTCGTATCTCATTTAAAACGAATGTCTCATAAGAACACTATTCAAAGCTTTTTAAATCATTAACTACCAGTGAATTAAATATGTTTTTTTTTCTCTTCCATTAGGTAAGATTTGGAAACGTTGAAAAAAAAATGTATATGTATTTTTTTTTTCTCCTCCCTACACCCGGCATCTCGTTTACTTTCCCATCAAAGTGAGGTAAGACTGAAACTTTAACCACCATCAGATATTTATTTTTTCTCTTCATCCTCCTCTCATCTTCCTCTCGCATCTCTGGTGCTCTTGCTCTTCCTTTCTCTCTTCTCTTCCTGGAATCTCGTGTATAACGCATTGAAGCATGAATCATTTATTGATGGGGAGCGAACTCCCTCCCAAACACCTTGTTATGACTATAGCGCCGAAGCTGCTCAAATATTTACAAGGCAGTTTAGTGCATGGTGTGATCCTATCTCCTTGCCAAGAGCATCACTTATTGAAGAGGATGCCGAGCTTCACAATCAAGCCAAGGATGGTGGAATTTTTTCCCTTCTTATATATATATGGATTTTTATCTTTCTTTCTTTTTTTTTTTTTTATACGTACCTTTTCCCGTCAACTGGGGATCTTTTTCGATGCCATGGTCTAACGCAGTTTTACCAAAATTGTGTCAGGTTTCAGCTTGAACATGATAAATTTTGTTTTCGAGTATGCGTCGCACACTCCCCATGCATTGATGAATACATGAGTATGGTGTGGCCGTGGTTAAGGTTTGCTTAAAGGATTTTGGATGGGAAGGTACTTAACCTCGTTATTGGAGCCGTAATTTGGGAAGTTTGAACTGTGTGTGATCTTTGTTACAAGAATAATGAAAATGTTGAGGAAGTATCACCGACAAGTTTTGTTGTATTTTTTTTTTTTTTAATCTCTCTGTGTTCTCAGTTGAAATTGTCTTCAGTGCGGTGATGGACGTATCAATGACTTCGTAGCTTAATAATTAAAATCGATTATCATAAATTGTGTGTAATGCTTTATGTGTAAGGGCTATATTTATATACTTAAATTAACATAATTAAATGTACAATTCACAAGGAAATAAAGTGGTGTAAATTGCCTAATTTGTGTCTAAAAATTTTGTTTATCAGATGCTGTTAAAGGGGTAGGGGGAATCAGTGGCGCACTCAAGGGGGGGGGGGCGAGTGTGATCCCACCCCCTATGGGCTTGATTCTTTTTTTTTATTATTGATTTTAACCCTATGTATCTAGTACGAAAAATTTAATTATTTGTTATTAATAATTGTTAATTGTTATATAATTATTTTTTACTGTTTTTTTGTTCCTGAAAATCGATAAAATCAAAAGAATATGTTGGATGGCGCATTAGAGTATGATACGAGAATCTTGGACTTTCGATCCTGAACAACCCCTCCCACCCTGAAAAATACCTGTGTGCGCTACTGGGGGAACAACATGTTGTTATTTTCATTTTAAGATTAGGATAATTATTATATATTGAGAATTCCATCAGTTAGGAATTCCGGAAGATTGTTCCATTTTTAATTAATCGCTATGTTTGTATCTTTTGTTTCTCCCTTGTTTGATAGTGTTGTAAATGCACTATTAGATGCCTCTGGATTCAAAGGCTAGGAAATGTTGAAAATAATCTATACATTTATTGAATTATATATAGTTAATCTCATCGTACTTAAAAATCCTTGATCCCCTACACGACTTTTTCTTTTTGCATTATTTGTGTTTATTGTGCAAATTAAATATTAATTATATTAAAATCAATATTTCTGTATCTTTTTTTGAAAAATATTTCTTTAAAGTCAATTATCTTTCTTTTAAAGATATAAACTGTTCGACTTAGAATTGCTTATGTTATTTCATTCAAAAAAAAAAAAAAATTAAAATGCAATTATGATGTCCTGGTTGTTTTACTATTTCAAAATCTTTAAGGTAATTTAATGGTAATGTGAAAATTAGTTCACCTCACATTACCATAACTTAGTAATGTTAAATTTTTCTCGTTTTTATATAAATTCTAATATCATCACAGGAAAGTCCTCATATGTGTAATCCTTCCACATTCTGCTACGTTTCTGTCTCTCTCATTCACAAAGTACTTACCCATTCCTTCAAATGCCCCTCTTCAAGAAAGCATCCTTTTCAGAAAAGAACTCAACTCCGTTCGATGTTCCGGAGCGAGAAGAGAGAGAGACTCTCTTTTTTCTCTCTCTCTCTCAACGATTGTCGAATAAATCACACGGGGCCGTAAAATTTGAACATTACGTCCCTCCGCTGACAGAATGGTGTGATTATTTCGGCATCGAGTACAAGATGGTTTTCTCGGCGGGTCGTAAAAGCAGCCGCCTTTCGACCACCTGTTTTTAACCCTCCCTCACGAAAAATCCCATTCATAAGGTGACCGTTTGATGCCCCTGCAGTGACAACCAATGGGGACATAAATAGGTCCAAAGCGCCACTACGATACGTCCCATAAAATGTTTACGATTCATAAAAATGGCTGACCGACCGTCCGTTCCCGTTTTAGAAGGGCGACGATCCTCTCGCGAATTTGCTCTTGCGCTTCCTCTTCTGTCTCTTAAGATCTCTCTTTTTTTTCCCCTCCGAAATGATTCCGCCTGTTATTTCTTCTGTGCTGTGTGTTTTCGTACTTGTTGAAGTGTAAATATTTTTTTTATGTGTGTCCTTTTTGGTAAGCTGGAATGATGTATGATACGTTGAAAAGAAATTTCTTTTATTTTCAGAAAAACTGGTTAAACCTTCAATATCGCGGATGTGTCTCTTTTCTTCTGTATAATTTAAATAAACTGTCGAAAAGATTTAGTTTCGAGTGAATTCTGGTAAATAGTTTCAAACAATTAATAAAGTGGAATGTGCATTGACTTATTTTAAAGGATAATATTGAGTCTTCATCCAATTTTCATAATCTTTTATAAGTGCCTTATTTGTATTAACATGCAAGTATTCAGAGCTTTACATCATTCATAAAGGTTACCTAGTTTTTTTTCTAACTTACTTACTTGGGAAAATCGAGCTCACCCAAAGGGTTTTAAGCTGCGTACCGACCCTACGAGTAGTTACCTATTTTTTTCTTGTTTTTGTTACCTCAAAATCATTGTAAACTATACAAAAAAGACAAAGAATCTTAAAATCAAAATTTTTATTTATTTTCTTTGCACTCTAGAATTTTCTAACTATTCAAATGAGAAAGTAAAAAAATATCTGTATTGTCTAGATTTATTTTTATGTTAATCTCTTATGATCATTTTCACAAGGGAGCTTGATAATTTCAATGGTTTAAGCCGAGAAGTCCACGGATTGGTTAAGTTTTGATATGAATAAAGACCTATTATGTTGAATTGCAGAAGTGAGGAGATTGCCGTATTTTAATGGTAAACTAGATTCAAAATCCACATAAGGCTTAGTGTAAAATTTAAAGAGTTAGGTACTATATAGCTTAGATATCACCCACGTTACTTAACCATGGCTTAAAATTAAGAAATTGTGGAGATGTTTTTCTTATTCTTCTTGCGTATAACAACATCCAATCGATTTGACGCTGTTGCCTTTTGAAATATTTGTTTTGTGCCCCTGCAATACTTCTTTCTTGTGGAAAGGAATTCATTGAAATATTCAGGTAAATCTGTCGGTGGGCATGTGCCCTTTCTTTTAACAAATCACATAAAACGAGCACCGACTGGCGGAGTTTTTGAAAATGAAATAACAAAAGTTAAGTGGGAAAAAAGCGAAAAATAAATAAGAATGGGAGTGTGCGAGGAAACAAAAGCTCCTAACCAAAAAACAAACCAGGTTGTGTTGGGGAAGCAGAAAAATGGATAACGAAAGAAAAAGGAAGGAGTACACAACACACAAAGATCTCGGCTGTGCTCGCTGTAAAAGCCAAACGCATCAGAAGTGAAGCACAGTACTGCAAAGGAGGATGGAAACAAAAGACTTTGCGAGTTCCAACAGGGGGGGGGGGGCCCAAAAAGGAGGAAGGGAAGAGGAAGGGGAAAAAAATTAACAGCAACAACAACAAAGACCGACGTATGAAGGGTGGAGGAAAATAAGGTGAAAAAGAGTGAAATAATATGGTCACGTGGTAGGGGTGGTCATTACCCGAGCCGCAGTAGCAGCTACTGGACTAATCCGCCACCACCAACTCTATCCCCCTCTCTCTTCTGTCTTTTCCGGAAAAGGAAGAGGAAAGAGTAAAGAAGAGAAGAAAAAAGGAAGATGTGGAGCAGGCCAGGGATGCTGGATGGTGGTATCCGCACGTCCGCCTCCCGGGCATCGTCAGGAGAGGCACGTCCAAGGGAAATGGAGAAGCTAAAGCCTCCCGAAATTGGATAATACAGGGAAAATATAATAAAGGGACTTCTATAATAGGCTTCTGACAGGGTGCGGATTCCTTGTGGGAAGGGGCAAACAGAAAAAGATGGCTGACAATGGAGTCGACGAATGTAACTGCCACACGCGGTTTTTCTGGGTGTGTGATTAGTTTTTATTTTATTTTATTTTCCTATTGTGTGTGGAATTTGATTTTGGGCTTTTGCGCCTTCTTCACTATTCTAGAAAAGTGCGCTTGGCTGCCAAATAAAAACAGTAGTTTGTTAAGTTCGTGAAGTTAACTTTTCCGCTTGGTTAGTCCGAGACTCCCTTGGCGTATAATGCATTGAGAATTGTATTAAATATTTAGTAACGGCACTATAAATGCGGCATTATGCTTGAAGTAAGTTCTAATTCCATTTAATGGGAACAATCCTTTTAAGAGTACGTACTTTTCAGGTCGTAAGAATCTGTATAATTTTATTCATTTTTGTAATTAATATGTATTTCGCCAGTTAAGTTACACTTTCACCTTAATTAACTATGAATTTTTAATATTTATTTCTTAATATATTATTTACACGTCCCGCATGTATGAATATGTATAAATCAGAATTAATTGTAAAACATCCCACAACATTACACGGAAATAACCTTTATATGAACGAAGTTCATATTAGCGTTTGAGATAAATTATCACTCGTCAACATTATAAAACTCGGCAACTTTTTTTCAATCTAAAATGAATACTATTATCTATTTGGCTAATGCTGAATGAGGGCGAAACAACTAGCGAACCCTAACCATCAGTAATGAAGATTCATTTCATTGACACTGGAATCCTTGAATCACAGCTCAATGATTTCCAAATCTAACTTAAAGCTATAAGTTTTAATGTAGTTCGCCAATTCTAATAAATATTCAAAGACCTACTTTAATATTACAACCCCAACATCCTCACCTATTTTACTTTAGAACGCTTTAAATAATTTTAATAATTATTACCTAACATATATAATTTCCATCTATCACGGTGCCTTCACAAAAGCTAAGCTTTCGAAACAATCAAATAAACCATAAAATAGATTTTTCTAGAGGTTAGTCTAAAAAACGCGTTGAGAACCCGCAACAACCTTGCTATAAAAAAAGTTTTATAATTAGTCAGTGATTGCAAAATAATATATTATTCTTATTATATAACTGAACTGAACTCAGTGGCGGAACACCCCATGAGAACCAGGGCCTACTGTGCCTATCTCGGTTTACGTGATTGTAGGCGTTAGGATTCATCTCCATATGTTTCGGTCAAGTAATGAGTTCCCAAGTGAATTTGGTGCTCATTTATCGACCCAGAGAAGAGATAAAAGGCTGAGTCGACCTTACCCAGCCCGGGATTTGAACCTCGGACCTGTGGCATGGAAGCACGATACACCACCACTCAGCCACAGGACTTATTCCTATTATATATAGTATACAAATAATGCTCATGAAATAATATTTGATCTCGTGGGATACATTTATGTGCAGACAGCGACAGCTTAATCCCTCTTTCTCAGTCCTTACATTTGTGGTATAAGCTTATTTCAGAATAGTTTTTATAATTATAAAATGTATTGAAGCTAAAAATTGTCGAACACATTTTTTCTTTCTATTCCATGCTTTAAGTATTCTCTTTTTTAATCCTAATTATTTATTTTTATTCCTAATGATCCTAAGCTTTTAAATACTGTTTGAAGAATGTATTTATTTAGTGGAAAACTCGTATCCTTCATATATCCACCAATTCCATTGATAAATAGATCCTGCCTCCAGTTTGTTTTATCGCTTTATCAGAGCCAAACTCAACAATTCCCGAGTCAAAAACCATTCATTCAAACTGACGAAAAGCCCCGGCAGCCAAGTCTGCGTACCTTATTAAAACCGATGAATTAGACGAGGACTTAAGATTGAATCGTCGAGTTAGTAAGAGGGCCTCAAGTAACGTGAGTGCTCTTCGAATCAACTAATCTTGCAAAAGTCTTGACTGCTCTGGAAAGTTTTTCCTCTTCCTTTATTTTTTTCTCCCGCTCCCATTTCTCACCTAACATTACAAATTCGACGAAGCGTTGAGACGGCTGCCAGAATGATTCACAGACGACATATTTGTTCTCGAGCAGTAGCGATATGGATAAGATCCAAGTATTTTTCTTTGCCTTTGCAGAACAGAGAGAGTCCAGCCAAGTTGAAGTCCTCCCCTTCCCCTCTGGTGAGAGCAGGAATTTCCTCATTGCTCTTTGAGCAGTTGCTCATTAAAATTGTTGTAGGGGAAACACGAAATTTATTTGTGTGGGGGCATTTTCGGAGTAATTTTTGTCAACTTCTATTCTCCCTGCGAGTGATTTACATGTAATTCTCGGCAATGAACGTCGCGTGAATTTCTGTTTTGCCCCTCACAATAAATGGATGTGTGCTTTTGGAAAAGGAACAGAGTGGCACTATTTACATTGTAGAGCTTGTAATGAAGTAGTTAGTGCGTGTTTGAAAATTTTCCTCGGGTCACCATTCTGATTTTTTTTTTTCCGTTCTCTCTTATGCGATCTTTTAATTAACATCTCCCTCAGTTCGAGTTGATATGTATTCTTGCCAACTTTTCCAAGTCCAATGCACCTTCGTGAGTTGGTTTAATTAAAGCACACTTTACATTTAGTTACATTTTTCGTGCAAAGAAATATATGTCGAGTTAAGAACTTCTCTGTTACCTGCATGTATGGAAAAGTTTTTTCGCGTATATTTCAAAAGCGTTAATTGTTGCTAAGCAGAACATATCCTTTTCCAAACATTATTATTCATGAGTTATATCAAATTTACTGTTTTATGTTTTGATTAATGGAATTTGTTATATCTTTAGAACAATTTTGTGTTAGAGTAATAATGACTCAATTGGAAGAAATGTTATTCTTTTAAAAGTTCTCAAAGAATTGTTATTCTTTATTGAATATCCAGTTTTGAATTTACCGTCGTTTTCTTGAGGAGGTAAATTATTTTTTTTCTTCTATTTATTGAAAAGCATTATTTCTTCTAAAAAAATTGTTTCTGAGATTAAAAAAAAATTTTTTTAATCAATTTTAAACTGACTCGAGCGTGACTTGAAAATAAATGAAAAGCAACTTGTAAATTATTTTCGTTTTGTATTCCTATGAAATCTTTAACTTAAAGTATTTTTATATACTTACTATCCTCTGTCAGAGATTATTTTCGGACTGTGTGAAGAGAGTTCCAACTTTTATCCGGAGAGTTTTAGAATATTCTCTCCATCGTATCATATTTTTTTCCCCCATCGATTTGATGCTTCTAGAAGAAAAGGATTTGAAAAGAACGCCCTCCCTCTATGCAATAATATGCGAACGTTAAGAAAGAATGGGAAAAAGAAGAAAAAAAAAAAACTTTTTCATAAAGCCGGATCATCGCAGAACTGTCTCCTATTTCAGTATATTCTTACGCCTTTGAATCAAACCTCGGTAGAGTTTCCAGAGACTCCTGGGTGATATTTCGAACGGTATATTCAATTTCTCGTCGAAACCTGCCCCTCCCCCCGCTCATTCTATCCAGAACGTTGTAACTGTGTCGTTTTCCCGCAGCCGTCTCGTGCTGGGGGTGCACCACAGGGAGGGCACCGCGGCACCACCCAATTTTGACACAGACTGTCGACCCTTACAACTTTAATTAGTTCAGGCGTAAGGTAAGAAGGGGGAGAGCAATAGCTGCAGACGATGGCTGATTTATAGGGAGCTGTCTTCAGCTGCTGTATCCATAACTACCCTGTGCTGCAAGAGGATGAAAATGGGAACCCAAGAGGCAAGTCATATTTCAGTGGAAATGGGACCCGCTGAGAGCCTGCAATGGCCGTCACTGTGATTCTCTTTCTTGCTCCCGGTGTTCCCTGAGCATCTTCCATCCTCCTTCCTTCACCATTCTTTCCTTTATTATCCCTGTCCTCCCACTCCTCCCCTTTCACTATGTGACGCTCTCTATTCACACTTTTTCTCCTTCCTCTTATATTTCCTCACCTAAGAGAAGGGAGCATTTGCAAATGCTGTAGGCATCCGTCGAGGGAAGGAGAGGTTCGACGTTTCCGTTTCTGTTCTGATAACCAACTAGTTAATGGCTCTTTAAAAAATATATAAATATATTTGTGTTGTGTGTGTGAAGACATACATGGTTAATACATTTGAATTACTGTGTTCTTTGTCCTGTGCCAAGTCCTGCGTGTCACCTATTTTAACCTGTATTAATAAACCTTCAAAAAAAAAAAAAAAAAAAAAGAAACATCGGATGTGGAAATCATCTTAAATTTTCAAATATATCCTCTAATTCCTTGAAAAAGACTCTATGCCTCATACTTTAAATATATATACATCTTGTTTCTGTATTTTAATTTTTGCATAAATGCATTAAGACACTTTTACGGTTTTTCTGAATGTTGTAAAGAATAATGAGTGTAAGCAAATTAATCTTATTACTGGTTTCGCAACCTAAACTAATTTTTTTAAGTTAATTATCTAATAATGTATACTTTAACTTCCGAAGAATTTGTTAATTTAAATGGTAGATAATCTTTTGTCCTTGTATATATCAATTATATAACGAGAAACTTAATAGTTTACTTATACAATGTCGTTCTTTAATTGATATGACATATTTCATTCCGTTTAGTGAAATTTATCCTTATTTGTGATTCGTGTCATGAGTTCGAGCGTAGTGCCGTTAAAGATTCTCCGTGTAAGGGGCTCTCTAGGGACAATGTCCTCCTGTTACTGTTGTGTGTTAGTTAGTCAGGAGAAAAAGGTGCCAGCTGATGTGTCGCTTTCGTCACTTGACCGAGGCTCAAAATTACGAGGTCCGTCGCCAATAGCCCTCGTGTTGCTTTATTGTACGGCGTTAATACAACTCTCACTATATCTTTATTGGAGTAGGAACTCGTTACATATTCTTAAAATAAATGTAGCCGCCCATTCGGTATAGTGGTCAGCGACGCTGACTGCTGTGCCGTAGGGCCAGTGTTCGAATCCTGGAGAGGGCATGAATGTTTGTAAATGTATAGTGCCTTCGCGGCAGGGGGCTACTCGAAATAGCCATCAAGCCGCAAGTCATCTCGTGAGGTTGGGTGTAAGGGAAGAGAGGTGGGAGGCCCCTGACCTCTCCCAGAGTGTTCTCCCCTCAAAATTTGTGTGGAAACGAACCAAATCGTACTGTCACCTGTGTGGTGCTGAAAGCTACGGCTACAATCTAGCCCTTTGCATGATAAATTTGGTGGGCCTCGATCTGGCACTGCCGATTAGGTGGTATAAGTGACAACAAAATAAATGTAGCTGTCATTATTAGCATGCAAAGAAGAAATTTTATTAGACCGCTAAACTTGCCAAGAATTTCATATATACATGTGTATTCTGATAGGAACGAGTGACTGAATTTTTCTTACATTACTGCTTTACCTAGCTCCATTCTAATACATTATTTTGTAACAAAAAATTAAACTTAATATGCCACGAAGAACTATTAATTTTGCCATTGATATTACTATAAAAAGTTCGTCCTTCACATTTACATTCCGTTATCATTAAAGGAAACGTATTAAGTTGATATCAATTAGGAAATCTATCATTTTAATTTAATATTTGTATGTCTTTATGGCAACATGTAATTTTAGCTTGCTTCAGTCAACATAATCAAAACTTTACACGTGTGTTACCTTCAAATCAAACAATCAATCATTATATCAACAAAAAAAAAAAAAAAAAACGTCAGCATATACGATTATGCTAATCGCTCGAAAACGAACAATGTCTTTGCCGGTGGACTTTGACAATTCCCTTTTCGTCCCTACCATTGTTGCGGGTTCTGAAAATCGTCTTTGTTTAGAACAATGATTACCTTTCTCCTCTTAATGAGTGCCGAAGTAGAGAAGGCAAAAAACGAATATCTCGCGCATCCCTCCTGGTGCCTCTGGTGGAGGGAGGCTATTAATAAAACCCATAGACTGGGGCGAAGACGTGCACAGAGATCCCGCACTCTGCAGGGACCTCGAATTAGGAAGCGATATCTTTATTTTAGGCAAAGTTATACTCTGCAGCTGTCGATGGAGTGATGTATGAGTTCGAGTCTTTTTATGGGAAGTTGGGTAGACATCTTCTGTCTCCAAGAGCGTTTGAAACAATAACATGGAACTGTAGCCTTGACTCTCCACTAAGTTGCTTGTGTTCGTTGAACATGAGTAAAAAGATAATTGGGTTTATTTAGTTTGATCATGATTAGTGGTAGTCGTTATTTCTGTGTAAAATGTACTTTTTTATCGGTCTAAGTAATTACAAAACCTAAATATAATGATTTGTGTAAAAATGATTTTAATAAGGCACATAATACAATAATGCAGCGGTTCAACTATAGTGCGTGGACCCCTGGGGGTCCCCAGCGCCTTTCTAAGGAGTCCACGAAGGTCTCTCATTTAAGGCTGCCTTTGGCTAATGTTAAAGAATAGGACCCAAATTGGGAATATTTTTTCACTATAGAAGTACTCAATCATTAATACTATATTCTGGCTTCACTACTGGTTAAGGTATCGGACCATGGCAGGCATGTCATGAGTTCGAGCCCCGTACCACTAAAGACCCGCCGTGTAGGGCAGCGATGCACGTTAAATCTGTCGAGAGCTGAAACGTCCTCCCGTTGGTGTGGTGTGGTAGTTAGGAGAGGGGGGTGCCAGCTCAGGTGTCGTCCACGTCACTTGACCATGGTTCAAAATTACGTGGTCCGTCGCCAAAAGCCCTCGTGTAGCTGAACAGTGCGACGTTAATATTCACTCACTCACTCACTCACTGGCTTCACTACCCTGTACAGAATCATTTATTTTGTCATACTGCTCATTTTTATCCGACTTGACGCATTTTCTCTTTCATAAAATGTGTTTCGCATTTTTTTCTCCAAATACCGTAATGCTAAGTGGGGTACCTCTTTACATCTTAAAAGGAAAAACGGATTGTTTATGAAATATTTTGGAATTTTAAAAACACTATATTATATAAAGAAATGCATGAATTACAATGTCACAAATTTTTATAAGAATTGAGGCATTTTTTGTGTATAAAAATGTGCTTTGCGTTAAGGCCACACTGTCGTACATATGGCGAAAACAACTTTTGGAAAAGATTTCCCTCTTTACAAACTCTAAAAGGGGCCTTGTGGAAAAATTGAAAGATATGCCTCCCTAGATTATGAATTACTCCTAATGGGGGGAAAAACTACTTTAATATGTATTTCGATTAAGAATATTAATTCAGTTTCTTTTATTATTATTTGCAACTAAATAGCCATTACTAAAACGTAATATTTTCAAAAAACAGTTGAAACACATGTGCAAAGATTAAGAACTGAATTCATTGCGCTCCGATACGATTACATTTAAATTATTGAGCCATGTATTGTGGAAATTAGGAAGAGATGAGCAAAAGTAAAAATGTATGGCTGATACATAAAGGTGTGCGACGATTGAAAGTTAAAGAACCGCTGCTATAATGTAAACTAGCTAATTTAAATCTTAGTCATGGAGATAGTAATTACAGAGAACTTAGATGAGCTTTGTCTTTTTGTTAATTTTTATACCAGTATAAATCACAGTTGTAAATATTCATCAAAAGTATTAAAAATTGCAAATATTCACAATCTTGCTCAAATTATAAGACACGCGTAACAAAATAGATCGATTAAATGGTAGATTTAGGTAGGTAATTTTTAGAATAGTTATTTGGTGTTTATCTTGTAAAAGGATCTACGTTTGAAAATATACCTTACTTGTTTTTCGCCTCGGTTGTTTGTGGCAGCCAAGGGGTCATGGTCGTGAATCCGTAGACGGTGTTCATGAGTTCATGTCCTGGTGCCACTGAAAACCTACCGTGTAGAGGGGCTGGTGCACTTTAATTCTATCCTTGCTGAAAATCCTTACATTACCATGATGAAGAAGTTTGAAGAGAGGGATGTGACCTTAAGTGTTATTCTCGCCGTTTGACCACGGCTCAGAATTACGAAGTCTATCACGAATAGCCCTCTTGTTCTTTCAGTGAGAAAGTGTTTTATTAACTTCGCATTATAAAGCAACGTGAGGGCTATTGGTGACGAACCTTGTAATTTTTAACCATGGTCAAGTGACGAAGACGACACTTGAGCTGGTACCACTTTCTCCAAATTACCACACCAACGGGAGAGGACTTAGAGCAGAGTTTTCTAAACTTTTTTGTCTCATAGACCCTTTGCCATGTTTTCCGGTTTGGGGTAGACTCCTGCATACTTAATGTTGAATTTATGCAAATTCGTCAATTTAAATGTGTTTTTGATAGCTGGTACAGAGCTACTTAATTTAAAAGACTTCAATTTTTAACTATAATGTGAAAAACTTAAGAAAACAAACACATCTTAATTTTAAATATTTACCAATTAAATTAAAATTCACTACCTGTTACTCATAAAATAACTGAGCAACAAACAAATGGTTTTAATGCGAGGGATGAATCTGATGCTTTTTAACAAATTTTCAACACATGGCATCAATTTTGTAAGGATGAATCCTAAATTTCCTCTATTAGTAGTGTTCACACACAGTCTTTTTTTTTTTTTTTTTCGTTATGAAGATTGACAATTTCCCTGAAATTCTTTTTCACGATATTCCACAATTCGAGATAGATGTGTTTATATTATAATAAAATATTACGTAAATAAGTAACATCCCTGGGTATGTGGAATATTTATTCCATTCATTAAAAGTTAAAATTAAAGCTATGAAAGGGTTATACGAGAGTCTCAGTCCTAGACCCCAATTTACACTTCTTGGACCCCCAATTTTTTTTCTGCTGACGTAGACCCCTGGGGTTCTATATAGACCACTTGGGGAATCACTGACTTAGAGCTTCTACAGATTAATTGTACATTAGCACTTCGACACGGCAAGTCTTCATTAACGCTAGGACTCGAACTCTCTCGTTCTTTCAGAGTAGGATCTTAATAAGCAATCAGTCGAAAAAGTTTGGTATAAATCTTTTTTCGTGTGCCACATTTTAATTATATATTCTATAATGATGTTCGTAAACCCCTTTTTTTCTTTCGAAGTAATACATTTTGAATTCATTTAATAAAACACTTCATTTAAATGTATTGTATACAATATAGCCATTGCTACATTCACTTTACCATCATTACAATTATTTTTCTTCAAGTGATCACGCGAGTTTTTAAAGGTCGTTAAATCATGAATTTCGAATCACTCTGCTTCTTATTTGGCCCTGCAATGGAATTTCCCCGTCACTTTTCTGTTTTTTCCGAGGGGGGTGTTTGAGATCGAAGCACGTGTCACATCATTTGTGGCGCTCCCCCCCCCCCCTTCACGAAGAACTTCTCTGTTTTCTCCTCCTCTTTTCACGAGTAATCCAAATGACCAACTGACACGCAAGCTCTTTTTAGGCAGTGGCGAAGAGGGTGTGGCAACACCTGTCTTTGACCTACAGGGTTGCCACATGTCGTGTAAGCCCTCTTTATTGTCACATTTAAACAGTGCGACAAATTTTGATTGATCTCTAACTCCGGCAACGTACCTCACAGTTTGGACCCTTGTTCATTTCGCTCACTTAGGGATCGTTGAGAGTGGTATGGAAGTTGCCCACCTCTCACAGTAATTATTTTCACATTTACTTCCCCCTAATGATGTTAGCAGATATTTTTCAAGTCTTAATTCTTTTCTTTTTGTGCTTGCTATACGAGGAGGTTTTCTGTTATACTTTCTTCCAGAATAGATTTTTTTAATATTTTTTTCGACCTAATGATTTTTTTTCGAATACTAGAGAGAGGGGAACGTGATGGTGTGGGAATAGTTTTCTGGTTTTGGGTTTGGTTTTTGGTTATAAGACCTTCATTTCTGTGATGCTAGTAAATATTTAAATAGATATGTCGCTTAGGATACTACGCGCATCTTTCTACTACTTGTAAAAACAAGTTGATAAGTTCCTTGTTGAGCAGTGCTTCTCAAACTTTCAGTATTTGTGACCAAATTTCCAATTATAATTTTCATCGCAATGTATTAAATGCAATAAAAATGTACTTTAACGCTAAAGTTACTATACGATTTTAATTATAAACCATACAAATTATAATGACAAGTATTGCATTTCGTATATGACAAGCCCATGGGGGGTACTAGTTAATTTTTAAATTTGTCTTTCATTCAGTATTGACAAATTAATTATCAAAAACATTGCGCAGTATTGATACTTTTATATGTGTATTATATCAGTGAAAATGCGTATTGATTTTTTTATGTCAGAATGTATTTTGTTTTGCTTTCTTTTAGTAAATTTTAATACTTATTTTAAAAATTTTTTATTTCCGACTTTTCAATATGTTCGCGCCCACAGTTTGAGAAACGCTGTTGTAGACAGAACATAGAAACAGTGAATTTGAAAATCAAATCATCCTTCTGCGTGAAACATTTGATTGTAACTTCAGTAATTTAAATTATTTTTCGAGACAATTTTTGGTGACGTTTTTTATTCTGAAATGATTTGTTTTGGCTCTTTATGTATTAAGATTGAGCTTGTATGGTATTTAACAAGAATTACAGCATGAATCTGATCTTTTGTTGCTTAAATTAATAGAATATGTCTTTCACTTAAGCACGTATAATTTATAATTGTCTTTATAGATATAATAGAAACCAGTGGCGTAACGGAGAATGTTAGGGCCCCTTGACAAACTCGTTTAGGACCTTAAGCCCATATATGTACTTAGCGTCAGTCAAGCTTTGGTCGCCTTAGAGTCCCTTGCGGAGGTGTGCGCTACGCCACTGATAACAACGGCATTTAACTTAATATATAATTTAAGTGTGTTTTCGCTTAATACTAAAGAATTGGACCCGAATTTCGAATATTTTCAGATATAATAGTACTCCAAAATTCATATCACTAATGTTTCGCTATCCTATAGAGAGTACGACTATTTCTTCTACTCATTTTTATCTGAGGGGATAGTTTTTTTCTTTTAAAGAACGTTTCGTATATTTTTCTCCTGTACAGTGATGCTAAATGTGATATCCCCTTGCATATTAAAAGGAAAAATTAATTATTTATAGAATGTACTGAAATTAAAAAACCCTATAATATAGGGCCTATATTATAAACAGATGTATGGATTACAACGTTGCAAATTTCGTGAGAAATTAAAACATTTCTCTGTTTGAAAATGTGTTCCACGTTTAGTTCAGGCCCTCATATATTAGGCGGAAGGCAGCCTTAAAGACCTACATTAAAAGCTTCTATCAAAATTTCGTCTTTTTAAACAGTTCTTGGGGAAGTTGTAATCTTTGACTTTACAAATATGCACAGGAACATTAAAAAGAAAAAGAAAAAAAAACTTCTAATGCCTTTAAAATTTATGCATTGATTTTTCTTAGTTTTAATTTAATTATTTTTTAGTCATATTACGAATTTATAAACTAGCTCCCTTTTATTTTCGAAAAATGATGCGAAAGAGAGCAAATTCAAATGATGAGATTGATTCTCAGGCTGTCTGCTGTGTTAAATCTAACGAAAAATATTCAAACTGTAATTACTAAGCAAAAGACAAGGATGGAGATTTTTTGGGAATTCTAAAAGCTTAAGGAATCCAATGTGTTTTTCCAGTACCTACTATTTTTACAAATGGACCCTATCATTCAACTCAATAAATTACCCTATCACGTGAACACATCATGTTGCCATTGTTTGCGCTGTTTCTCCCAATCCCCATTGAAACAAATTGGTATTTCTTTCCATTAATTCATATGTCACAGGTTTGATGTTTTACTTACCTCTAGTTCTGGTTGTCAAGGTGCAGGCGGCTTTCCATTCCTCTCCTGTCATAGGGAACTCCCCTCCTCTACAGTAGGCATTCCACCCACCCACGCTCGATAATACCGCAGGCTATGAAAGCGGATCTATTGATGCGGTTGTTTCAATTGACAAATGAGCTCCTTGATTGGCACCCTCTGACTGATTCCGACTATTTCTTCTGCTCCATCGATCACACCATTCTACACAACAATGGTGTGACTGTTCAACACCTTTTTATTGATAAATATGTACACAATAGGTGTACATCTCAATCACTCATCCAGTTCGCCATTATCGTCTAAAAATAATGCACCTAAAGTGTGGTGTGCGATCGTTATCGGGTAGTTTTCTTTTATCAGACAGTCAAGAACCGCATTAGGTGTTTCATGATTTAGCTTGTAGCTCCTTCGGGTACATGTTTTGGGAGGGATTATTTTTAAATTAGTTTTCAAATTTCGCATACTATTAAGTTCTTTGACGTTTCTTTGTTTTGTTTCATATATATGTTGCTACTAAGTAACCCGTAATGAACATTAGAACGTTGAGGTAACTAGTTGTTAAAATCTTTAAACTGCACGCATGCTGTATAAAATATTCAGGTAAATAAATTAAGGTTGAATTTGCAAGAGTTGATAGTTTTGTGTATATGGGCTCTGAGCTTAATATTAATAATAATATCATTTCTGAAATACAGAGGATAATTTAGTTAAAAGGAATATTGAACTACTAATTTACAATTGTTTAATTGGACCTGTACTCGCATACTAATCAGAAACTTGGACAATGACATAAAGTGATGAAAGTACTTTTGGTATCTTTGAGCCTCGTATCCTAAGAGCCATTTTTGGAGGAACTCAAGTTGATGGCATTTGGCACAGACCCTCAAATTTTGAATTGTGCCTTCAGAAAACCAGACTTTTGTCAAATATGTAAAAATCCAAACAATTACACTGGCCACGTTATTAGAATGAACAAAGAACGTTCGACATAGAAAATATTTTTGACCAAACCCACTGGAACAAGAATTTAGGAGTTTTAACTACTTCAGGTGGGTTGACTGCCTAGAAAAAGATTTCGCTACCCTAAAGCTGCATTCACACCAAGGCAGTCAGCGTTGAGCGTCTAGCCAGAGACTTCATTTTGTCCGAGATGAAGTCTCTGATTTGCTAGACGCTGACTGCCTTGGTGTGAATGCGGCTTAAGGGTAACACTAATTGGAAGACCACGGCCAAAAGTGAGGTTCAGAGGAAAATTATTGAGAAGGCCAAGGCCCACCCGGAGCTGTCACGCCATTGAAGAATAAATTAATGAAAGACCACATTCATTGTAGAGCAGTGGCTTTTAAACTTTCGATCGCCATGAGCCCCTTTATGTATCTAGGTGACAACGCGGACCCCTGTGGTTTGGAACATCCCTTCCCGACTTAGTATTCGTGATCAAAATACAAGTTCTTATAAAGTTTCTTTTTTTGGGGGGGACTATTTAGTAATCTATGTTATGTTCCATACTTCGCTTTTAAGTCTATAGTAATAAATATAAAAAAATTGTTCATTGTCAAAATCTTCCATCTACGCACACAGTGTGAAAGCTTTAGAAGGATGAAATTTATAATGAGATTGCATCTGTCTCTAAAACAATTCAATGAAATTTCAGAAGGCCTTGAACCTTCTTCGGTGAGTGCGAGACAAAAATTGTTTAAAAAAAGGTTTATAACAAGCGAAAATTAAAATTGCTGAATAGATCAAGGAATCGATTGTTGTTCTTGGAAAGTCCAAATTTATTCAGCACAGAGGAATAAAAGGTGTGGCTTAGAGATATGCAGATTATCAAATTTCCGCATGTCTAGCTTTACTGACTTAGACGTGGGAAGAACTGCAGATTATCGCCGTCGAATCTTCACGGCGACTAGCTTGTCAGTGCTACGTGATTTGAAATAATGCAGAAAGTAGCATAGTGTGAATGTTCATTGCCTCTCTTGTACGAGACAACACCGCTTTAATAAAGACTAAATGGGACAAAATCATTGAACTTTGCAATACCAACCAATTCTTGGGCAGAGTAGCAGCATCCGGATTACTTTTAATCCTTACGAAAGATTTTTTTTTTTAAAGATGATTTTATACAAGCCATGAAATGGAAAGTATCTTTCTAAATATAAGACATATAAAATGGTGTAATTCACTAACAAATGATTAACACATTGACAAATCTAAAGCATAGTTTTTTTTTCCCTTTCAAAATTGTCGATAAGTGATGGTTCCATAATATTTATAGTTTGAATGAATATTGGGCAAAATTTATTCAGAATGAAGACAGCACATTACCTACCTGTGCTAGTGCCATTCCTTACCACTTACAACGATTTCTGATGTTCTGAACACCATAAAAGATCAACAGCATATGAATAATTGCTTTTGTCTACATGATTTTTTGTCATTAGAAATAAGTATTTTCATAATAATTATTTTAACCCATTGACTGCCAACTACGAAATATCTCGTACTAAGCGTGTGTACTGAAGTTTAGATTGATTACTTATCTCCATTTGAGTTAGGAATTATTAAAAAGGATGAATGAAAAATTTATAGGGTACAAAAAGCATATTAATTATCATTTTTATTATTAAAATTATATCATAGACGATTAGATTATTACTTAATAACTACATATGAATGTATTCCAAAAATTATTTTTTGTTGTTGTCGTTGCTTTGTAAGACGAGCTTTAAAGCAAGGATCAATGCAAAGTACTGTTGGGACACACTGAACAAAAAGATCTAGTCTCCTTACGTTTATTCTGCTTTGTACACATTCGACATGACTTTGTAGGCATCCTTTTTTTTTTCTGTGGAAGGAAGATGTTCCAAGTACTGAAAATCGGATGTATTTGTATTTTGGTTGTGCTGCTTTCTCTTGTATTGCTGCCATCAAATAAATGCATAATAACCGATTTCCTAATTTGATGCATCCTCACCTTTTTATTCTCTCGATTTCTTTGGTTTATAGAACATGTATGCATTCTGCAGGAAGGTTTCGAAATAGGGTTTAGCGACTTGTACCAGTGGATAGCTTTTCTGTGAGGTCTGCTAATTATTACTAACCAGTCAGTTTTTATTAATAACTACCTTCGCCTTATAGGTTTTTCCCAGTGGAGATCATTACACATCTGCTGGAAAATCTGACATAATATTACACATCTGACTGTCACCATGTGAAATAAGGTGACGAGCTTCTAAAATCAAACAAAATGAAAAGAAATTCTTTGTATATAAAGATTTTTATTGAAAAAAAACCGCTACGAAATAACTCGTAAAGTACTTAGTACAGGAATTTTATTCAGTGACGTTAGCTATATCATGTATTGTTTTTTTTTTTTTTTTTTTTTTTTTTAAATAAAAGTTTTTGTAAATGCCATTACAATTTTATATCAGTTACTTCCATATTATTATATTTTGTAAAATGTCGGGTTTTCTTTAAAATAAAATTTTGCCACCCAGGGCAAGACGTTCTAAATTTACATGGCAGTGAATTGGTTAAATATTGATTGTAATTTTAAAAAAAATCGACTAGGAACACATTATCCGAAAGCATTAATTTATATTTTGCTTTGAGCTCATTCTGAAGTGATTTTGCGAATTATTTGTCATGTATATTTTGTGTAAAAGGTATGTCACTTACGGGAAATTTTTTCATACTCATTATTATGAGATGATAGTGTGTTACTCCCGCGTCTCTCATTTCGGATGGGGGGTTGTGGTAGCTCCTGGCCAACGTGTCATGAGTTCAAGTCCTAATGCTACTGAAAACCCGTCATTTAAAATGGCTGATGTACGTTAAATCTCTCGTGCCTCGAAATCCTGCCGTTAGCTCGATATGATAGTTTGGAGAGAATGGTGACAGCTCAAGTGTCATTCTTGTCACTTGACAATGATTCAAAATTACGAGGTCCGTTGCCAATAGCCCTCATGTTGCTTTATAATGCAACATTAATAAACACTCACTCACCCAGGATTTTTTTATCCCATTAAACGTATCCATTGCAATGATGGAGGTGTCCTTTGAATACTATGTTGTGTTTTCTAGTATATCAGTTATTGCATTTAATTCGTATGTGCAGCACTAATGTATTGGCTGTATCAGTAACAAGTCTTTATAAAATAGAAATATCTTTACTCCATTTAATGAGTGACGAACTTTAAAAATCCATCCCCTCCCCGTGTGTGACTTTGTGGAGATACGATATAATCAAATATATTGGATTTTCGAGAATGTTTTTAAAAATTTGACTTAAAAAGGTATTATCCCTTGGAATTTAAGTACTTCACTTCAAGCAAGCAAAGTTTTTTGATGTGCTGAAAAGAAAATAGACTGTATAAATCTGTAAAATAATAAATGATTCGCTTTTTTTTATATGAAGAACTGTATGCAAATTTTTTTTTAGTCTTTCAGATTTGAAGATATTCTTAACACATGCGACAAAAAAAATGTATGTAAATTTTCGATATTTTTTCAAGAAATACATACGAAAGGGGGAGGGGAGAAAGCTTATCCTTTTCCTATATTTGCATTCATTTTGAAGCTTCAGTCCTTTGCAATTCCACGAAACCACCCGGATGTTTTCTTCGTCATTTGAATCTCGATGCTTTACTCCAGAAAGCGAATCTAATTTAAGGGAAACTTTTCCCTCTTACTTCTCCCGATCATAAAAGCTTACCCGATTCTTCTCTTCCTTTAAATCGAAACGCTATAGACCGAACTTGCTTAAATAAACATCTTTTGATATTAGTAATGTAGGATCTATACCGAAACCCTACTCAGACCACATATCCGCCAGAAAAACTAATTTCGAAAAGTCAGCGGTGACCCCCCTTCGTTCTCCTTCCAACCCCAGAATCTAGTGCCGCGGGTTATAGCCGAGAAGTGAAAAGAGAAAATAACTTTATTTTCGATGTGGGGATGGATATTTTTCCGAGGCGTATAGAAATGCTGGGGCTGCCATCCGCTTTCTATTTCGCTTCCATTCTCTCATTGATGGAAGTGGGAATGTTTTTCTTTTCTTTTTTTTCCCCTTTCTTTCTGTAGCTTCCAGGCGAATTTTTAATCAGTTGGCCTTCTGCCTAATTCAATAAATTGTGCTTTCTCTCTCTGTAAGCAAAAAATAGGAAATTAAAATTGGATGGTAGGGAATTCTGTAGGTATAGGCGCGATTTGGCTGCTGGATCCAACGCGTGACTGCGTTTCGTGTTTAAGGATTTTTGTGTTAACCGAGGAATATATATGAGTTTTGAGTTCGGAAGTTATTTGAGCTCATGCATACTTAAGAGAATTAGTATCATTGTTGTGCCTTAAGAATTTATTTATGAAACAATATTTTCTTATAATGCTCTCATCAGTATTATACGTATACGTGTATATATATGTATTATGTATTTCTTGGTAAATTTATTTTTTCTTCGATTTATTTTACTCTTGGTATTAATTCCGGTATTATACTTCTAGATTTAGAATTATCTTTGGTTTTAATGGAATCTTATTCCTACATCCAGTGATATAGGCAAAATATAGGGGAATGCTTTAGCTGGCCTTGAAACTATGTTTAACTCTACAACTTTAGTTTCTAAGGTTAAGTGTTTGCTATTATTATAGTGAATAACACAAAATGTAATTTTCATACGCATTATAAGATTGTACATTATATATATACATTGAATGCTTTTGATGATATTCGATACTTTGTTAGAGTTAATGACCGATATATTCAGAAGAAAATACTGTTAAGTACTTTTCTGTTCATAATCAATTTTATACTAAGAATTAGTTGTACATGTATATGTGGCTTATATTTTTAGAGCATTTGATTTAGTGAATGCATTTTAATGAAGCAATAGTTATTTCACGATATTTTTTGGTAACATACAGATTTCAAACTAAAATTAAATAATGCAAGAAGTTTTCGTAATTTTCTGTTGTCAATGGCG
>BMAV01000198.1:181412-191511 GCA_019973955.1 Trichonephila inaurata madagascariensis
TTTATTAATTAAAAAGAAATTATTTGTATAATTTTCATTTCATATTATCAGTAGTTTAAACAAGACGTTAAGGGTATTAGTATGTACAAAGTCATTTTACAAATTTCTTAACTTTATCAAACATAAGACTGCTTTTATTCAATAATGAAAGCACCTGTGAAAAAGATATAAATCAAAACCTTTCGTATAATAAGTCTGAATGTGTTTCTTATTTTCATTTCTAATTTTAAAGTCTTATTATTTTTTTTTATACAATTTTTCCCACTGTTCAAGAAAATGAATTTTCTCCTTTCTCTCTTTCATTTCGAGATTACGGTTTTTTCTCCCCCCTCCCAACTCCAAGGTGTGTACGGATTGAGTAAATTAAATTGTCTAAAGTTTTTGAAATTTGGAAAAACACAACTCTGTTACTCAAGAGTATTTGCATATTACGAAAACGAACTTAGTACTTCAAGTGCTGTTCCAAACTACATCTTGTTGCAAGTCCTCAGGTTCCCTATTTGGCTTTTTTCCCCTCTCTTCCTTCTGCTCAACCTCGTTACTCGTATTTGTATAAGTTTCTTGTTCTACTCATTTCATTTGTAGATGAGCTTTTCCCACAAATGGGGAAAAGAACCTTTGCTTGATATCAAAACCCGAATAAACTTTTGTGTGGGTACTGAAGTCTGCAAACTAGTTTCCGCTAAAAATTACCTTTTTTTTTTAAAAGTAAATACGCCTTCCCGAATGCAATATTTTTTCCCTGCAAGTCATTAAACATTTGAAAAAGAACCTGGGATGATTGATATAAGTTTTATATATGTCTAGTAGTTAAAAACTAGGTTTTCGAAGATTTTGAAGAACGTTAGAGTACGTATAATCTGTTTTCTGAAGTTGTGTAGAAAATATCAATTTATTAAAAAAATATTGTTTGGTGAGAAAAATAAATTACCCAGCCTATGTCGTAAACACATTTTATTTCTTCTAAGAATATACAGATCCAAATTAATGTTAACTTTCCAAATAATTCACTGTAAATTGAAAAAAGTTGTGTCATTCAGTGCTAATAAGAAACTAATTAACTATTTCTTTGGTAATCTTATACAAACATTCAAATTTATCTATATTTGTTTGGGGTTTTTACTAATCCACGATGTTAATACTCGAAGTATCATTCCAAAATTTTTCAGGAAACTTCGCTGATGTTTCAAATTAAAAAAAAAATTCAAATTTATTTTTAACGATTTTTTTCTGAGGGGCTCGGGAGTATGTGTGCAAATTCGTCAATATTGGAAAATTGTTCCCGATCATGCTTAGAAAATGTCACTGCATTTGCCGACGTTTAATAACGTCGCCAAATACTCTCAGAGATTTTGCAGAAATTGAATCCCAATGGAGGTTTACGGTGTCGTTATAGACCAAAAACTCCTGTTTTTAAATTATTAGGTTTTCAAACTATTGAAATTTTTTCATGTTTCTTTTGTTGGGTTGAAATCAACTATGAATGGCTTTTTCTAAAATCGTGACTCCGAATTGCAGTTGAGAGGGTATTATTGCTAAAATGTCCCGTTTCTGAGCTATTAGATGTTTGACTTGAAATCTGACAGACGTGTTTCTTTTGTTTCTAAGAATGGGTTTTGCCTGAAATAGACTCCTAAGATGAGGGGTTATGGAGGTATAAAAGACTAATATATTTCATTTTAGAAATTCATTTCCTGCTCTTTTTAAATTAATACGTGAGTGCTATAATTTTTTTTTATATACAATCGGAAGCTTAATACTAAGACTAAGTTTTCAATAACTTAAAAAAAATTTTTTAGTTATACATTGTAATGAAATTCCTAACAAAACGGGTGGGTAAGGCATATAAATTTTAAAATTCTTGCAGAAATAATCGATTGACATTAATAATGATTCGTACATTGTTAATAAGAAATTAATATCAAACAATACCTTTTTTTATGATTAGGCGCATATTGAATAAGTGTAACAAAGAAAATCAAAATCATGTACATGAACATTCTACAAAAGTATCGAGCAAAAGGAGCAAATACTTTTTATTGAAATACGTAATACTCTTTTGGTTAAGTTCGTTCAACATGCTCTTAAAGAAGTTTCCGCGTGGATTATTTCCTGCATCATTTGTGTTCAAAAAAGTTGTATCAGGAGAGTGATTAGCTAAGGCCCCATTCAAACTTTGTTTTTATTGTCTGTTGTCGATGGGAAGCACAAAAGTAAATGCATGGGACAGAACTACTTGCATCCCGTCAGAATGAATGTGATCGCTATTAGTTCATCCATCTACTTGGATTCAATGGAAACGCACCTTCTACGTCTTCGATGATTTGTCCTAAGGTGTAGTAAGCCAAGATTACTGTTGTCGCTGTCGCATTTGTTTTCTATGCTCCATCAGAGTTACTTAATTGCAGTGAGAGGTAAGCTCTTGTTTTCTGGATTGGATGAACGAAAAAGCATTTTTTCCCTCTCTAGTTCCTCTTAAACTATCAACATGACTGAATTTCAATATTTATGGTTTTCATAATTTATAATGAATAACTCTGTCTTGAATAGGTGCAGAGTCCTTTATTATTATTATTTTTTTTTATTAAAAATGTTTTGTCAACTATAAACGTATATAAATGTAGAAATACTTGAATGTAAAATTTTACTGAGAATAATGGTGACTATTTGTTTTCAATACTTGTTACAGATACATTCAGTGACGTTTCTGAAGATTTCTTGAGGTCCTGGGCCCTTATGCAAAAATAGGCCCCAGCTGCGACCCTTTTAGGTTTGATAATTGTCGAATACTAGTACAAACAGTAACCGTAACAAATAAATGAGCTTGACTCACAATCTCACAAACCTACTCGAATCTTGACTAAATTAGGGACGTCTTAAGGCATGGGGCAACTGGGCCTCGGCCAAAATGGAAGCCTCGTCTCGTTCTCCACTCAGCCCTAATATGATCTTGATTCAAATAATTTCAACGGTCAAATGTTTTTTATGGCTGTATTCACCGGAAACTGCAAATTTTGAACAATATGTCAACTGGCTACATGTGATGACCGTCGTCCCTGTATAGGTCTAGGTCAGGGGTGGCGAACCTTTAGGGATCAACGTGCCATTTTTTTCTAAAGTAGTGCTTAATGACACATAGACGTGCCATCAAATAATTTTGACTTGTGATTATTGGGAAAATAATAAAACTAAATACTAACAATACAAAACTCTATTTACTACAGGAAAATAACTTTTGCACTGCATAGTTATAAATGTTTTAGTTATACGTGTAATTCAAATTAAAGAGAGAGAGAGTAACATTAGTGTGACGTCTGTTGTTGCAGATTGTGGATGACAAATAACTTATATTAGGATTGTAAGATGTTACTTTTTGTAGAATACATGCTGAATTTGAGTCATCTGCCAAATGGTTTCTGAGCGATTAATAATTTTTGCTATGGCTCACTTTTTCGACAAGAGAGTTTGCGATTTGTTTCAAAATACCATTTTGCAGATTATGTTCTGCGTACCACAATTCCAGAACATAAAACACAGACCGCTCTGTCGCCTTTACTAATAATGCCATGTTTCTCTTTCCTCCAAATTTGAAATTCTCTGTTACACTTACTATCCTGCCTTTTTTGCTCTGTTGCTGAACTAGCCACGCTAAATAACAGTTCAAAATCGTTAATATAACACAGATAAATTTTGAAATACAGTTGTGTCAATGAAATTGACTATGCTTGCTTAGACAAACTTAACATCATAAGCAATTGTAGTCTACGACGTAACTAAGGCAAGACATTAAAGAACGAGTGTGCTAACAGCCGCCGCCCCGTGACCTTCTCTCGCAATTGTTCGTAATACTTCATACTGAACATTGAAATTTTGAAATAAAATGAAAACCATTTTGATCCCTGGAGTGCCAAAAATATTGTTTCGCGTGGCCTCAATGGCACGCGTGCCACTAGTTCGCCATCCCTGGTCTAGGTCTACCAGTCTAAAGACGGCAGTCAGTCGAGACGGTTTGCACGTTTTTTTGTTTCGGGTTATTGTTGTACGAGTATTTGACAACGTACGCTATGTACTGACTACTCTTAAGGGTCATTGGTGAGGCCTACTTTTGGCCCGGAACCTCAAAATGTTTTAAGACGTCCCTGGACTAAATGCTAATGCATGGAGGTACCCCTAGGCTTTGACACTGACGATGGACGTCATGGTTGTGCCGCTGTTGCCTGGCAATATTGTTAAAATCTTCCCAATTTTTTAGAGAATATGTCCGGGGAATAACGTTTGACATTAAAATTATTCTAATCAAGATCTTATTGACGCTGAGTTGAGAACGAGACGAGAACCATTACCGAGGTGGGGGTCTTCGTCCGGGCCTATTTGGCATGCCTTAAAACATCCCTCGATACATTCTCGGGTAATTTTGTCTTTACTTCAATTTATTCTAATTTTCATATTCCGGTTAGTTTCGTTGCCGACCATTTCAAAAACTGACTTTTAACTGTTTGTGATATTGGATTGTCTATAGTTCTGCTGCCTAGAAAGTGAAAAAAAAAATTAATTTATAGTTATTTCTGATTCATTGTGACTAGAAAGTATAGGGACATTCTGATGCTGTGTATACATAGTTAAATAAGCTTTCGCTTAAGGTTATTCACATTTTACACTCGAATTATTTTTCAGTTCATTAAATTTTCAATTCTATTTTAAATAAATTAGCATAGATAATAAATCCGTAATTGGTTGGGAGGAATCTTAGTACAAAGGAAATCTAGTTCTTAATCCGGTTTCTTTCCTCACTTACACGGAATGTAATCACCTTTGCAAAAGGCACCGAAAAGATTCCAAGACCGAAACACAAACGAACAAGCGGTTCCTCCAACAAAAGCCGTTACGACTCATTGAGTTCGGTTCGGTTTCATCTGTACGTAAAAACAAACACCGCTGTTAGCATTACCCGGGCTTTAAAATCCTTGTTTTTTTTTAATGGACTTCATTTGGCGAGCTTAATGCCTGTTTAAGATTCACCGTTCGTTCTGGGTGTGCTTGAATGGAAATGAAACCGCTTATCTCAATCATCGAGCGTAAAATTACGCTCTTAAAGTGACGATCTAATACTGCTGGCCATTGCATGTCCGTCAAAAGAAACTGTCATTAATAGCCCAAGCGCGCGAAATGTTTTATTTGCGGAAGCAATTGTGAAGTGGATCTACAGGAGTTGGTACACTCCTTTTGCAGATGTTTCGCTCGCGCACTCATACAGAGGGGCATTAATTATGTCTTTTTATTGTTTTCCCGTTCTTCTGAGAATGAGTTTGTCGAGAGTTCAAATGAAAGAGAAGGGGAATCAAGGTTGTTTGCTCTGTTAATGACATCCGACAATATGGACAGTAGTATAAGGTAGTAATTGTTTAAATGTTAAGAGATATCAATCAGGAGTCGCTTATAGACCGCAAAAAGGGCAGAGAAAAGAATAACTTTTTTCTTTTATGCATTTTTTTTTTCAGATTATAGAATGGCGACTTATGTTTAAAATATACGTAATTTATTCTGCAATCAATTTTTCACATAAATATAACTAAGGCCTCAATGAGCTCTAGTTGAGAATCAAAAGGCTTGCCCACACATGAATATTGTTTACAGTATGCACTCCTTCCTGTGCAGAAGTCGCCTCATCTGTGAATAGTACATAAAATGAGAAATCAAAGTGTAATAATGCACAATGCTGCAAGAACCTTTCCAAAATTTGAACTCTCTTTATATTGAATGGGTGTAAACGTTTTTCATTTAAGATTCCCCAAATTGTGGTTTGACTTAGATGTATTAGTTGTGTTCAATAGCTCTTGCACTTGTGTGGTGTGTTTCATTTATAATGGTGGTATTTTCCCGGTTCAATGAAAGTAGTTACCTATGTCTTGATGTAATTCTCGACCAAATATACTTGTCCATTAACCCTGATGCAATGTTGATTGACGCTAATGGCAGAGTGTATTAGAGCTCACATCATCGACCAATACGTGGAATGTGAAACATTGCGTGGAATAGAATGGCCAGCATGTTCGCCTGATTTAACCCAACAGAGATTATCTGAGACGTACTCGGGAGACGTCTTTCTGTTCTGTGCAATCCTTCCCGAAACCTCAATGACTTGAAAACATGTCTTCGAGAATGGGCAACTAGAGTTATTTTCCATTGCGTGCCATTGTCTGTTCAGGTACAACTTGTAAAAATTTAAGTGCATTTCAATACATTGTTAACATTTTATAACTTTTTCTGTTACTTATCTTTTGAGATAGAGTGCCGTTTCGGCGCAATCTTAATCAAACTAATGAAATTTTATCCAATTTTTAATTTGTTCATAGAAATGAGGGAAACATTGCCTCTGGAAGAGTTTCAAAATGCCTGATTGTTGATTATTGAAATATGTAATAACGAATGTCATCCGACCTTCTTTTGTTCAGGATGAAAAAATTAATTTTTTCTGCAGATTCAAAACTGTCCTTTATATGTATGCTCAGTTTTGTTTATTATTATTTCGTATATTAGTTTTGATTCGGTATCTTGTAAAAGTAGATTTTGTACAATTTTTTATGTATATCCTATTACGACGAATGATATTCATCAAATTATCCATTGGCAATGTTCTGTCTTATTCCGCACATTCTTTTCAGCTGCTTATATTTGTAAAATATTTTCATGTATTCTTCTGATTACAATTCACTGCTAATAATAATAAAAAGATTCACCGAAGGAACTACTCTCCTAACACCCTCTTACATTGCGACTGTTTTTAGTGCGATTAAGATCATTAACTTCGAATGTTATTAACAGGAATCGAATGGGATAACCATTAAATATTAGCATAATGTTGATCACTCCAGTAGCTACCGTTGTGCAACTCAAGTGACGCGCAAATAATTGCTACTTCTCAACTATGTATTTATTCACTAAATGAGGTAAAATGTTTTCACTACTGTTTGAATAAAAAGGCCATGGCACTTTTTTTTTTTCTTTTCTTTTTTTCCTACCTTCATAGTCGGATTAACTTATGCATTTGATGTGCAGTTCGTGATGTTGCAATTTGATTCTTCGTTTATATTCGTCATTAATATTCGTTAAAAGAATGTTAACGTTGGAATTACAGAATTTATGAAATAATAGGAATATTTTTAGAAACATATCCAAAACTACCGATAGAACTTCTGGGAGGTTATATATTTATATATAAATGTAATAATTCCTTTTAATTTAATCTAAACAGCTTTTTAATTTGTAATGGTCCTTACTTACCCTTCAAGACTCACTCGTAAATAATTATTAGCTACTCACCTAACGGGAATAATCGTAACTGTATCTCTTAAAAATTAACTGCTCTGCGTTTTTAAAGTTACGATTACGATTAGGTTTCTATTGTACAATATCTTTCCCCCAATATCAAGCTACGTCTACAGAAATCACGCGAATTGCAAGACCTCCTGTTGCCGCTTCATATAAAAACACGATACTTTCTGGAAAATTCCACTCGTCTCTTGTAATCGCAATGTAACTTGCTGCAACTTGTATTTTATGTTGTGCTGTCCATTTTTATGTTTGCTGGTTTGCAGTAGCGCACACAAAAAATTTTCAGGGGGTCGAAAGTTCACCATTTTGATATCATGCCCCAATACGCCGCCCAACATATTCTTTTGATTTTGTCGATTTTCGGGAACAAAAACAATGTGAAATTAATCATTGAATAGATAATTAGTATTAATTAATAAAATTAATTATTAAAAACAAATAATTAAATTTTACGTAATATATACATAGGATTATAACAAATCGAAAAAAAAAAATCAAGAGTTATGGGGGAGTTCCGGACTCCTAGGACCCCCCCCCCCTTCCTTGTGTGCGCCACTGGCTGTTTTTGATGCCCTTCTACATCAATAAATGTGAATTCAAAAGTACCAAGTTTCCTCAAGGATGGCTCGACAACATAACATTTAATAATCAAGACACAATTTTCTCGGCGAAAGGCATTTCGTATATATATATAGTTATGAATTTAGATGGTTAGGATCAGGATTTCAATCATCACCTATCAAATGTAATCATTTAGAGTAATGCGGACTGCTGTAAATCAAATCCAGTGATTGATAGCCCTCATACTACCATACAGTGATGGTGGCCCAGTGATTGATGGTCGCCGTTAATATAGTGATCAGTGTTGGTCAAGTCTGGTCGGTATCATTTCATCTTGATTCCAGTTTGTGCTGAATGAGAGATGCTGCTGTACATCAAATATAACTAGTCATCAAGTCCTCACGTTGTGTGAACGTTAGAATTGCGAGGTATAGCTCGAATTTTGTCCTCGTCTTTTGACTGTTGTTCATAATTAAGAGTTCCGTTCGTATTGTTTTAGAGCTTCGTTAACTTTGAACCAGTTTCTTATTGTAGGATATTAATTCAAAATTATGATTGCAATCACCAACGGCCCATTTTGTGGCTCTATAGAAATTTTACTTGAATGAAAACGGTAATTCTTGAAGAGGTAACTTTGAAATGAAAATTTGTATCTCTGTAGAAACACATTATCGATACCTATATTATCAAAAATTGTGTTGCTTCTTGTCAGATCCTAGAATCGTTCATTAAAAAAATATTTTTTTAAGAAATAACAAATTGAGAAACCATTTTTATTACCTAATCAAAATTTAAGTATTTGTTTTAGACTTAAAATTTGTTTTGCTTACATCTCCAAAAATTTTTTTTGAAAAAGGGTACCATGTAGCCTTAAGCAATAAAAAACGGAAAACTCATTTAGTAACAATTTATTAATATAATTATTAAGTACACTATTTATTGGCATATTAATTTTCAAACCCAAAGAGAGGAGACTAAATCGATTACCTCGTAAAATCTTCTAAACACTATAATAATGTCTTAAAAGGAGGAGGGGAAAAAAAATTAAAATTATATTTTCGTAGTTAAAAGTAATTTATTTAATAACACACGTGCTTTATATAATTAGAAATTCAATAAATGTATTGAATTCATTTTCTTCTATTCCAAATAACGGGTAAGGTATTAAGGTTTAGCATATTTCAATCGCGTCTGAATTAACTCGAAAAACGCTTTTCATTATAAAACCATGACAAAAAATTTCTCTATTTCACCTCTCATAATACCCTCCGTTCTTTCTATCCATCATCAATGTGCACTTCCACATTCTAAAGGGAAAATCCTTTTAAAAGCCTTTCTCCCATCCGTGGAATATTGTCTGATTGTGTTCAATTAAGAGCTTTTCCATTCGTTTAGGGTTCTCCTCTTCATTTAACAGCCTTGGGGCGTTATTGTTCCACTGGGGCAGATTAAGACCTAAATCATTAAATGCCCCATAATGAGTAGCGGTGGATTTTAATTCGGTTTGTGTTCTAAATTGTGTCTTAAATATCTTTCGACTCGTTGCTCATTGATATCTCGAGTTACGGTTGCCGTTAGTAATTGGCGAAAATTCGTTTGGCTGGTATATTTACCTACATACGATTTTTTTGTCCGTCATTTGTTTTCTTGGGATTCTAAATATCGTTTTGATTATGCCTTGCAGCTAATGGAAGAATATCTGGTCGTAATGTTCATTAGAAAATTTTCTTCGATTTAATTATTGTTTTTATGCGGGGGGAGGGGGTCAGGTCAATTAAAAAGATTATACACTTGAGTCGGGGTTGTTTTTTGAATTTAAAATATGTTTCTCAAGAAATCATTAAATTATAAATACCTTTAGAAATAAGTGCTATACTAGCCAATTTAACGTTTTTGTGTACCACCTTCATTGTTTAATGAAGGCTGTGTGTTACTATTTATCTTAATTTAATTTCATAGAAATGTAGAAATAATATAACTACTATCAAAGCATTTATTTCTAACATTTTAATTTTTAAAAAAGGAAAAAATACCTTTTCTTCCCCCTTAAAAAACTGAACAACTACTTTCAGGGCTTTTTCTTGAAATAGAAATAACTATTTCATTATTGTGATTATATATTATAAGTTTAAAATTAGACCAAATAAACTGCTTTGTTAGAGAATGTATATCAGACTAATGAAATCGCATTTTGTAAAAACTAAGG
>BMAV01000198.1:205397-230826 GCA_019973955.1 Trichonephila inaurata madagascariensis
CCCCCCGGAACCCTAGGACACCCCCTTTGTGTGCGCCACTGACTTCAGTAATCGTACGATTGCTTATATATATTTTTTTTGATGTCGTTAATATTAAGTATATAATAAAGTACATACACATCGATTTTTCGCAATATACTTTCAAAGTGTTAGTTGTAATAAAACGATGCCATAGCTATGAATTTGAATTTTACTTTTATGAAAAACGTGAATTTTTCACGATGTGCATGTTAAAATATGTTCTTGTGTTTTCTAGGTAGGGAATTTACGTAATTATTATTATATCACCCTTCTTTTTATTAGTGTATATTTTTGATTAATTCTCAGTATTAATTGTAATTTTTCTTTTATTTCAGGTGAGTTTCATTGACTTTATTTCCCTATTTTCGCTGCCTCGTATACGTTTATCAAAGGTAAAATTGCATTGAGTTTGAACTTTTACTTCACTTCAAAATGTGGTAAATTTAAGATGATTAGTAAGTTTTTTTATGTTTCTCCCCTTTCTTTTTTGTACTCTTTTAAGTTTTATGATTTTACACTGTTAGAAAAGAGTTTTCCATTTTACTAAATATATGGTTCAAATTTGGTGCATTACCATTAATGTGGTTTTGTATTTTTATATATACTTTTAGATGAAGTGGTGTGCGTATGTATATAATCATTTCTTAAATATTGTGAATATAATTGATTAATTATTGGAATTAATAAAATAAAAAAATTTCAAACACTCAAGAAAATTGCTTTTTCTTTCTTGCTTTCATTTTTAAAAAAAATATTAGTTACGGAAACTTAAAATTACCTTCTTATGATTCAAAACATTCTGTGTTTGAAATAAGCATCCGCAAAAATAATGATTAATTATTTTTATTTCTTACTTTCATTAACTAACTGCGCCTCTAGTCGATTCGTTAGTAAGCAAGATGTCAGAAATGTAAATGAAAGTCTCAAAATCTGAGTAACAGTTTTATTCTGAATAATAAAGAAAAATTTGTTTTAATCGATCACTGTTAATATCACTGATGATTTCGTTTAAATGGAGAAAATTTTTCTTTTAAATGAAATAAAAGCACGCGTTGAATTTTATCTCGACGAAAGCATGTAATTAATTTAATTAATTCAACAAATCATTTCTATCACTCAAAAAAAAATTTATGAAGAAAATTTCCATTTTGAAGCATCGTGCAGCAAATTTCACGACATTGCTGTCAGTAAAAAATTATTACTAAATTTCATCCTTCTCATAAACTACTTACATTTTTCTAATTTTTAAGCACTTTACTCGGAAACCAGCATTCTCGTAGGAGTTTTCCCAAAGCGTTCAATATTTTAAATTATTTTTTACCCATCGTAATCGTTACGAGTCGTGGCTGGCGGAAAAATCGTCAAGTGCTTGAAATATTACTTCGCATTTTAATTACAATTCTTTACTCTTCCTGCCTCCTCTTGGGTTCCTAAATTGCTCTTCGACATAAAACCCTTTACAGAAAACGTTTTCGGAAAGGGGGACGTATTCAACCACTCCTTCTTTCACAGCCCTCCCAACCTAGCTTTCATTGATATCAGATTGACATTCCATTTCCTCTATTCTCTAGAAAATTTGCCCCAAACACCGATTATGTGTGTTTTATTATTTCCCCAGTCATCATTGAAAAGGGGCTTTGATCATTTTCCATTTTCCTGAAATGATTTTTGTGCCCGGGTTTTAACCCTCCCTGCCACTTTTCTGTTTCTTCCTATTTTTCCACCCCCGTGCCCCCTTATTCCCTTCCTTTTAGCACTTGTGCACCTTAACGACGAACGGAAATATTTCAATCGACCATTTTCTAATTACAGCATTGCGTGCTATGCTATCTCCCCACGTTTACAATCAGAATGGAAATCTACCGAGAATCGGCGAAATTCTTCTGCCCGCCCTCCCCACTCTCTCGATCTATCCCCGCGTTCTCTCTCCTCGTCGTTCTATTTATTCCCTCGGAGGCAAAATATTTTCCCAATAACAGTTTTCGAATCTTATTTCAACAAGCTTCGTAATTACAACGAATCTCGCACACACGAAATTTTAAGATTTCTCTCTCTCTTCCGAAAACCTAGTGTTGTTTGTTGTTTCCCTGGCTATTGGAACAGTGGGCAAAGGAATGATCAGAGTGAAAATGGCGTAATATTCGGTTGCTTAGAGATGTTTTGTCATCTTTCTTATCATTCGACTTTGTTTTTAAATATTAATTAATTTTTCTGGCATTTCTTAATTAAGAGTTTTGTACTTTCTAATGTAGTATTGTCGTGAGTAATTAAAATCTATCCACTTTTATTAGTAATTTCTGAAGAGCAAATCAAGTCAACTTCCCTAGCTTCTACATGCTTGCAATTTTCTGTTGAAGTATTGAAATTCTTACATCAATATACTAGTGTACTTTTTTGTTGTTTTTATGTTTGCACATATTCGCTTATGACTTTCTTTTTTTAAATGCTCTTATATGTTCGTAGTTTAATCATTATCCCCCCCCCCGTGGTGTTAATTCATTTTTTTTAAAATCCTATTATGCTTCTGTTATTGTGCTATAATATTTCCAAGTAAGGGTTTTGTTTCATGCTTTACCACACTCGATAGTTTTGGTCACGACTTTGTGACCGGCCTGTTGAACCACGGTTTCGAATCCTGATGCCGCAGAAAATCCACCGTGTATAGGGGCTGATGCACATTAAATCTGTCTTGGCTGAAAGTCCACCCTTTGGTGTTATGTGGAAACTCGGAGATTGGGGTGCCGGCTCATTTGTCATCCTCTTTTCTTGACTGTGGTTAAAAATTCTTAAGTCCGTCGCCAGTGTCCCTCGTGTTCATTCAGAGTGAGATTCAGAGTTATTAAAAAGGACAGACTAGCTAGCTTCTCCCACTCCCCCTATAAAATTACAACTAATTCATTTTCAACATCTCATCAGTAATTCGTAATACCTTATGTGTATTTCTCCTTTCTTGATCATCAAAAACGTGAATTTTATGTCGTGTGTAAATGCCTGAATAGAAAACATTGCAATACTATGTATTGTATGTATAATATTGTAATACTGTATACCTTAAAATTTATCATAAAATTTCATAAGATTTATCGTTCTAAATTTGCCTTGATTTTGTGAATCTTTCGTAACAAGTACAAATCTGACTAGTTACTGAGATTAGTTAAACCTTTTGGATTTCTATCTGCCATTTATGTATCAGTTTGTGGCAGAAATTCAATGTCATATGTACCTAAAAATGTAGAAATTGAAACCATTCCATGGATATTAAAACTTGCTGTAAGTGGATTTCGTCAAATCTAAGAAAGACTTCAGCTATTTTCATTTCCAGTCCATCGATACCATCATCAGTTTGACTCACACCATTGGTCCTTTGAGTTCAATACTATTCGAAAATCCTATCTTGCCCCAATGTTTGTTTAAGGCGTCTAAGCCTGGTCTTCAGAAATAGTGGGGGGTCTAGAAGTTCATTAGAGGGCGTTCGTGCCCCGAAGCGTCGTCCCCTGTCAAACGGCCTCCGAAATCGTCTGATATTTCTGTGTTTAATTACAGAGCTGGCTCGCGATAAGGCATCTGATCTAATCAGTTCGACTTAATGGCGAGGGATATGTTCATTTTGCATGCTCCAGACATAAAATGGGAAAGAGTTTGGTTTGCTTTCTGGATGAAACATTTGAAGAAAGTTTGGGGCTCTGGTCTGTTGCGGTGGTTGGCTGACAAGTTTTAAAATGGTTTCGGGGATTTTGAAGAACTTGTCTGCAGTTGTCAGTTGAAATAATTCTGTAAAAGAGAGAAGTGCTTGTGTTGTGCTGTTTGTTGTTTTGCATTTGTTGGGTTTTGTCTTAAGGTTTTGCTTAAGTGATGCCTACAAAACAGAATTTTGTCTTATCAAGATAAATTAAATGTTAAGTTTCGATGTTTAAGATAAGAAAATAATTCGAAGATATTTCTGGAGTGACGGTTATTTGTAATTTTCATGATAAAAGGAATTATTAATTTAGAGATGTTCTCTCTCTTTCAAAAGTAATTAAATTTCGTATTGCATTTTTAATCATGTATTATTATTATTTCCTTTCATATGATGGTACATGTACAGTTGGTGTGAGCATTATGAAATAAAAGAATCGATATTTTAAACATAAATATTTTTATCGTAGTTTTAATTTAAAAACTTCGTTTTCTTTTTATTCTTCGATTATATTACATGTAATAAATAACATTAATTTAATTTGCTCTGTATTTCAAATCAAAATAAGTCCACACATAGAAAAATATTTTCTTCGTTATTACTATTTGAATCAAATGGATAAAAATTCCAATAAACTCGAGTAGTCATGGCCGCAAACTCAAAGCTGGTGTTGTTTCTGTTACGTCGTGAATTACTGAAGAACCTCCGTGTAGAGGAGTTCCAAGTCCTCCCTTTGGGCCGCAGTAGCCTAGTGGTTATAGTCACGAACTCGTGGCCTGCTTATCATGAGTTCGAGCCTAGTGCCACTGAAGACCCGTGATGTAGAGAGTGGCCAAGGCAAACCTGTCGAGGCTCAACAACCTCCTAGTGTTGTGATGTGGTAGCTTGGAGGAGAGTGCCAGGTCAGATGTCGTCCTCGTCACTGGACCATGGTTCAGAATTGCAGGGTTCGTCGCCAATAGCCCGCGTGCTGCCTTATAATGTGACATTAATAAATGCTCTCTCACTCACTTGTCGTAATGTATGTTTGGGGTACTAGCTCAGAGGTGCCGCTTCCGAAAAGACTCATCGAGAAAAAAGAATTCATGTAACTTGGAAATGTAACATTATAAATCAATCAATCAACGAAAATTCAAATAATCATTTGTGAACGTTATTGTATCCTCTGACGTGGCTCTGGGGAAAATATTGTTAGCTGTGTTAGAGCATTCTGTTAAAATAAAATTTTAGACATAATGGTTTCATTGCGTATTTTGGCTGCACACTCTTTTGAAAGATTAAAATTCACCGTTAGAAAATCCTACAAATTTCACTTTCTATTCATACAACACTCCTATCTTCGCCTTCAAGCATCTGATCGAACCACGAGGGTTCAGGGCCAATCTCTATTCATTACTTGGGAAAGGGCATTAGCTTTTAGCTACCGCGAGAAATATATATTTATCACCCATGATTATAAAAATGTTCATTCCGCCGTTAAAAACAATAAAACTTCCAACCCTCCATTCATCACTTTTCCCCCATCCTCCTTGTCAAGGCGCTAAAGAAAACACTTTGGAGAGTCTTGTTTAAAAATGCGTTCGGGAACAAGTCATCGGCAAGAGCATTTGTGGCCAGTTAAGGAAAATGCGGCTTTCAATTTTTCCGACCCCCACTCCCATCCCTTGCCAACAAAACAAAGCTTTTCCTTCTCTACACCCCGCTCTACCCAATCCGATCTCGAGGAAAAATGATCCGATTCCGGACGATCCGCTAAATCTCTCAAAGTATCATTTCATTTGACGCAGAGTCTCCTTTTTATTCTCGCCCGAACCGATTATAATTCCTCCTTAATCATTCAAGAACGCGGCTTAATTGTAGAGCCGCCATGTTGGGCTCTGATGGTGACTGACTCTGGCAATTCGTCGTTTTCCCACCTAAGGGACTGCCCACAAATTCCGTTAAGGTGGATCTTGACAGAAACATTAATTTTTGCTCACAGTCTCTCTTATATCAGATTTATATTTAACGTGGAATATGCAATTGTGTTGGAATTACACCTTGATGAATATGTAAAGAGATTTTTTTTTTTTTACCGTGGTATGATTGTGAACTTTTAAAAAGTGAATTGCTGTAAAAATAAAATTCGTAATAAATTTGGACGTATGAAATAAATGGTTTTAAACAGGGAATTAAACGATTTTTGACTTATTTGCTGAAAGATTATTTTATCTTATATTTTAACAAGTATTTAAAAAAAATAACTATTGTAAACAATGTGCTAAATTCATGAGAAGCACATGATAAATTTAATCACACTTTCTTTCCATTGAATTCAAAGTTGACATTGAACTTGCTGTACTTGTAAAATCCAGATAAAATATTGTACTTGATATTGAGATAAAAATGTTCAAGCGTTAAGATTTTTCAAAAGACGTTAGTGTACATGTTATTTCAAATCCTCTTGGAGCAGGAAAGCGCACACCAAATCCATTTGACCTTATCACTAAAGCTAGGTCCTGCTCATCAAGCAACTGTCCCAGGGATATGCCCCAGCAGTCCAGAAGATGAGCAGGGAAAACAAGGCGAGAGCAGGGACAGGTATAGAAAGACTCTACTCCCTGCACAAAGAAAAATATTTTTAAAGCAAGTGTGCTTTGATTCTTCTTGTGGCAACGTCTACTTTTTAAAAGATTTTACAGCAAAAGTTGGCAATAATGAGGCGCATGAGCTGATCTTCTTTGAAAAACGGAATTGCGTTTATCATGTCATTGTGACGTCATATGAATTAAGCCCGTTGTAAATATTTACCTTTTATCCTTAAATGTGTTTGAAGGAAAAGTTATTTATTTTCATTATTTGGGGGTAAATTCATGTAACATCATGATAACTGTAATCGCATGTTTCGAGCCGATCAGTTCGTGCACTTCGCTGCCAACTTTCACATTTTACTGAAACTTTCTTTAAAAAGTACATATTTGTCATAAATAATAATTAGATAAACGAAATGCACCAGATTTAAAAGTACACGTAAAATATAAGAATTGTTTTTCTTAATTTTTAAAAAAAAAATTTGGAAGAATTTTAATATTTGAACATCTTTAACCAATTATCAAATTTGAAATTTTATCTAAATTTTACAAATGCATCAATAAGAGCAAGTCTAATGACAGTTTTAAATTCAGATAACAACATGTGATTCCATTTATCACGTGACCGTCTTGAATTTAACCCATTAGCTTTCTTCTTGAAGGGGAGTCTTAGGAAGGAAACCACACCAAACACTCATGGTATTGCCGAATTTCCATTACACTGCAAAATTTTTGCATTATGTTATACTTCTAGACAGCTGAAACTTTCTCCAAATCAATATTTTTTTTAAAAGTCGTAAATATTTTTGTTTCCTAATGAAAATGGCATATGTTAAAATAATTGCATTATGTAATTAGTTACATGTTACTTAATATATTCTGGAAACTTAATGTGTGAATAAAGTTTCAGCATTATGGACGATATATCGTATCCTGTATTATTTCTTTTCCTTTCTTAGTTTGAACTTAATGTATAACTAGTTTGTTATCTGTGATGACACTGCTTATCTTTGTTGGACTATGAATTCTGTTTTGTGTATGAGGATTATTTTTGTTGAATCATCCATTTTCATTCCAAATCACTTTTATTGACTTGCTTTTCAACTTCAAGTGAATGAATCGTGAAATTTGGTTATTAAAGATGTATGTTTCTTTGGCATATTGCCTGATGTCTTGTACATTCAACTACAAATGACTCAATTTAGGTATGCAGTTTTGGCTATATCTGTATGTCATTACGTAATTTTCAAGAAGAATTTCCAAAATTTTTACATTCTGTATATTTTTCTATGGTCATATGAACTTTTGATGAACTTTTATTGAGATCATTATACTGTTCTATATTTACCTTAACTTTCAGTCTCTACTGTTACTTTATTGAAATATTTGCATAGTTTATTTATTCTTCTCCGTGAAGATATTCATAATTTCCTCCAGGGTTAAAGCTCTATAAAAAAAAATGACACAAAAAAGAAAAAAAGTCTTATGATAAATGCACAAGAAAAAGATTTGGAAGAATACAGAAACAATCCAAACTTTATTTACATACTTTACAAGTGTTCTATATGGGAAACCTTGGTTATACACATCATACATCAGTCCATCCATACAGTTATCATCATGGTACTGCCACAATCTACTCATCATGGTACTATTAATGTTATTGACAAAAAGTGCTATTCTTCCATGCAGTTCAGGTACATCTCGCGTCAAAGGGAGTACGAAAATAGGGTCTTATGTAAAAGATCAAGTTTTCGGATAAGGAGGAAAGGATAACGCGTGTTGTCAATAACATTGATAGTGCCATGTTGAGTAGGTTGACAGGAACAGCACTATATCGCATTGATGTATGCCGTATAACCAAGGTTTCATAAATAGAACTCTTGTAAGATATGTAAACGAAACTAGAATTGTTTCTGTATTCTTTCAAATGTTCTTTTTTTTTCTTTCTGTATTCGTATTGGTTTTTTTATTATTATTATTATTATTATTATTATTATTATTATTATAGTGCTTCGAAACCCTGAAAAAAAATTCTGAACAACCCTGCATTGTTTTTTTAATTAAATCAAAGTGTTAAAAACAATCATTTAGTATTGGAATTTCATTTCATTAGTCTATTTTTTCCAAACAAGCGCATTGCATCTTTTTGTTTAATTCCGGATTAAACCATTGCGGTTCCATATTTTTAACAATTGTAATTAACTGCTTATTTATCTAATATTGGCGTAAACACTTGTCAACATTTTCATGCGAATGCATTTCTCGAAAAGCGCACCTGGAAATGCAATGCCGACAAGCCCCCTCTGGTCCGAGCGATCTCTTCTCCCACCCCTTTCCAATTGTCTTCTGGCCATCCTGTCTGTTTCACTCCATGCATGTAAACCCTTCCATCGGAAACCGGGAAGAGCTTAGTCGATGCGCAGCATCATTTAATATTAATAAGGCCCTCGGAATTTGTTCCTCCGTACAATCCTATTTCCATTTCCCTTGTCTTACGCGTTGGGATTAAAGAGAAGATTGTAATTTATCATTGCATTAATATTAGATCACATGTAAATGGGCATCGCGGATCTTAATGAGCTTTCTGGAGGGGGGAGGGAAGGGCTGAAGTCGATTCCGCTTGCAGTCCTTTTCCGCCACAATGCGTGGGGGGTGTCCGGCTTTTGTGCAAGTGCCGTTGTCAGCTTCTCTTTTAAGTCCAAGGGTTTTGGACGAGGGGTGAAGCCCTAGAATGGACTCCCTTCTGGAGATTTCGCTTAGGATGGCCCTGTTATTAATTAGGCGATTTTGTTTATGGGATGGCCATTAGAGTGATGGTATCGGTTCTCTCTCTCTCCCTCGTTCAAGGCTTTGGGATATGCAGACTTTTAGGCAAGATCTGCCTTTTAAGTGGACAATTGTGGAAGTTAATTATGCGTAGGGTAGTGTGTGCTAGATACTAATTCCGAATTAATCTTTGTATTTTCAGTTATGTATAAAATTTATGAAATTAAGTTTTAGAGAAAAAATGTTGCAAAATATTGTGCTTAATTTTACAAAGTTTTCATTAATTTTCATATTACTAACATAATTGAAATGTTTTTATCTATCTTTTGATTAAAACTGTATACATAATAAGAAAGTAACATTTTTTTTATAAAAATTTGCATTGATTTAAAATTTGTTGTAGAGAGAAGAACTTCGATTTGAGGAGTACTGTTATTTTAAGTAATATTTTTGAATTGATTGGTCAAAATAAATATTAGTTTTGTTTTCTTTATCAAAAACGTCAATTTACTTTATTTTTGCATTATTTTCCTTTTTATATAGCTTTCTTGAACTGGCATTCTAAGTAATAATTACATTAAGTTTGTATTGTTAGTTATGCTGCAATCTTGTGTATTTTCTTTCTTTTTTGCTTATTTATTTAAAAATGTAACTTTTTCCTTTTTTTTTTTTTACTTAAATACTAATCAAGATAAAAATGCCTTAAAATTGGGAATTTCCTTAAAATTGAAAGAAAAGAAATAACTCATTTAATATTTATACATTAATTTTGAGTTAATCTTGAAGTTTTAAATCCAATATCCACATTTTCAGTTAAACATAGAATAGGTAATGGTTGGCACACATGAGCTATAATTCATAAATCTTGCAATTTATATCAAAAATATAAAATAACTATAAACATTTGGTTTTACTATTTCGTAAATCTTGAGGACACTCTAAATAAATCTTAAAATTTATGAATTGTATGTTTCAGAATTTTATTATGTAGATATTTTAAGTCGAACCTTGATCATCTTTCGAAAATTCAACCAATAAACAAATTTTATTACTTCTTTCCCCTTTAAAAAAAAGTTCTTTGGGGAATATTGCTCAAATCCATTTTTTATATAACCGTGTACTTCCTTCGCAATTTAAACACTTACCGAATTAGTGCATGTGATGAAAAACGCCCTGTTATCATCATTACATAGTTTACGACTTCTTTGCTTGTTTTTTTTCAATGCCCACTCATTTTACATCTATGTAACAGCCAGTGATAGAATTTGCAAGAGGAATAGGAATTAGGTGATTTTTGTCGGAAAAAACAGGTTCTATACAAAGATCCATTCTCCCTTCTTGTTCACCTTAAGGCACATGTTTTGTGATGGCGGTTGTTACATAATCATAGCTTAGGCCAATAAAGCTTATGAAGTGAAATCACGATTAAAGGACGATTATTGCGCTAAGGAACAGCTGGAAAGCTCTAAGGCCCACTTTTTCTTTTCTTTTTCTTTATTGTTGCTGCTCTTAGTTTTGCATTTATGCCGTTAATGTAGCGAGATTCTAATTAAACTTCCATTACATTGTTTAGGAACTTCCCCCCCCCCCTTTCGCACGGGATACTTATATCTAATCTGTGAGACTTCACTTAGGGCAGATATTTTTTTCCCCTTACTTTTTTGCGTTTGTATCGATATATGAGTATTTTTTATTATTTCATTTTTCGCATTTTGTTTTGCTTAAATGAGTCGGTCATGATCTGTTACGTTACGCCTCGCGTAAAGTTTACGTTTTATTTACTCAATGATAACATTTCCATTATTTTTCTCTGTAGGATTATTATTATAAATTATCTTTGGAAGAAAGGCAGAACTTTGTTTTTCTATTTTAAACTGAATGTATCTGCAAAATGTAATTGTTTGATGGTTTGATGAATGTTATCTCGTTTTTTTTTTTTTACATTTCGGGGTTTTTTTTAAAAAATTTACAATTCAAAGTATTTTTGGAATTGACGTTGATTTATAAGAAATTCATTTAGCTTATTACTTGAAATTAATTTGATTTGCAAGACCTTTCTTTACTATTCATTTTATTTTTTTGGTGGGAAGTATGTTTCCCATCTCCCACTTAAGAGTTATTCAAAGGCAGGATATGTTATGTTTTGCATTTCTTGCTATGCGCACATTACGTAAAATTTCTAAGATATAATTTGAAAATACTGATATCTACAAAAGAAATTATCAATTAAGTATTTTTGGTATTTAAAAATTCAAGAAATTGTACATATTTCTTTCTATGGAATTTCAAAAAATAGTGATCAAAACATAGTGGGACATTGCATGCTATACAAACGTATCTTGTTATCATATGCTTTCAACGTCTATACGTTTTTGTAAAGTTGACCAATGGTCACCAACTTTAGTCAGTCGTGCGTCATCTGGAACAGTTTTTTTACTGCTGAGGAAACTTGCAGGTCATCCTTTGCGTTTACGACTTTAAAATCCAAAAATCAGTTGTCGCGAATGAAAATTCTAGCAGCTCAAATCAAAGGCGGAAAAATGGCTTCCTTTCGACATTTAAAAATTAATGAAGTTAGTAGGACTTCTCTCCTATTGCCTTATAAAAGGTTAAAGATATTTACAAATTTTTTTGGCTATTTCTAAGCGCCTTTTGTTAGCAATGCACCACCTGTACAGGCATTTTAAAAATCTGAACCAATTGTGTGTGTGTGTGTGTGTTTTTTTTGGGGGGGGGGTGTTTTTGTTTTGTTTTACCTCGGACTATTGTAGTTTTCTGTTGCTTTACAAATAGTTTTCTATTTGACAATATTGATATTGCTTTATTAATATTTTTGTCTTATTTATTGAGTTATTTGAATGATAAGGATTTCACTGTTTTAGTACTGAATAATTTTAAAAGGATTCTTGTGTGCCTCAGTGACGTGGACAGCTTATTTTCATGGAAAAGGTCATATTTGAAAAAAAAAAATGTAGGTGAAAGCACCAAGACGTAAATTTTATGCTAAGAATTCAAAATCTGTAGGTCTATAGGAAGGATTTGAACCCACACAAAGATCTCGCCCTTGTGTACATTACTGAGATTCTCTTAGTTATATTCATTAACTACTTATAATATGTATCATTTTATCCAAGCTTTTTATTCGAAGCATCTAACGTTAAATATCGGTAATGTAAATTATATGTAATTCACAATAGTTTTATATGTATAAGATTCAGTGGCGCACACAGGCATTTTTCAAGGGGAGGGGGGGGGAGTTCATGCTTAAAGGTCTACCACTCTCGTATCATGCTCCAATACACCACCTTCATATTCTTTTAATTTTGTCGATTTTAAAGAACAAAAATATAGTAAAAAATAATTATTGAACAAATAATTAGAATTAATTATTAATAACAAATACTTAATTAAATTTTACGTATTATATAGGTAGGATTATATAATCAATTGAAAGAGAGAAATCAAGGGCTATGGGGGGTTCCGGACCCGGGGATACCCCTTATGTGCGCCACTAATAAGCTTAGTTTACTTGATTAATGTCTTTATCTGTTATATAGTCCTAATAGATGTAAAATATACGTAACAAAATTATGTAAAATACAAAAATAATATAAGTATTTACTCTTTCTCACTCAAATTCGATTTTATGTCTTGATTTCTTTATAATTACCCACGTATTATTATTTTGCATTGGTCGAATCTCATCCTCAAATGGCATTCAGCAACTCTTCGAAAGGGGAAATTTTGCGTCAAAACACGTACCCATTCATTTTGGCTGAGGACACGTTCCATTCCGACTGTGACGCCACTGGAAGGGGACAGTGAAATTGAGCGTGAAACACGTTCTCGTGTGTAACTGGGCGTGACAATGAGCGCGCGAATATGATTGATTGGTTTCATTTGAGCTCTTCGTGTACTGTCTCTTCTCTTAGTTACGATTCGCTTTACACTTCACTTCATTTCGAATACTGCACACGAAAGACACTTTCTGATACAGCTCTCCTTCGGCGATTGAATTGTGTTTTAGAAGCTCCAGTTGATTTAAAATTAATTGTATTATTCGAACATTTTATTTTATGTCGCATGGAATCCTTCACTGTCTTTTTAAATGGGTTACATTGTAAACATTTAAGAGAAAATGTATAAAGTATTTGGCTAAATATGCTTGATATTCCCTTACCCACTTCGTAATCGAATTTTGAATCAAGGATTTTTATTTTTTAAGTAATTAAAAATGTGATTTAGTATATTTTTAGTGTATAGTGTATATATATAGTATTTAATATAGTGAATCAGTAAAAAAATTCGAATTCACCTTTAAGTTTTACTTCATAACAGTAAAATAAATTCGAAGTTCAAAGTTATTTTGAATAATAACTCTGTGGCTGCGGTAGCCAAGTGGTCAAGGTAACCTCTTGTTTCTGGCGTGTCATGAGTTCGAGCCTGATACCGCTGAAAACATGTCGTGTAAGGGAGCGATGCACGTTAAATCTGTCGAGAGCTCAAAGGTCCTGATAGTTGGGAGTGGGAGCTCAGGTGTCGTCCTCGTCACTTGACCATGGTTCAAAATTACGAGGTCCGTAGCCAAAAGCCCTCGAATAGCTGAACAGTGCGGCGTTAATAATCACTCATTCAGTGACGAATTTGTTGGCGGCGTGTCGCATGTTCGAATCCTGATTCCACTGAAGACCCAGGGGGCTGATGCACGTTAAATCTGTCGAGCTCAGAGTTCTTCCATTGACGTGGTTTGGGTTTGTCACTTAATTGAGGCTCAAAATTACGAGATCCTTTCCCAGTACCCCCCGTGTTGCTTTATAGTGCGACGTTAATATAATTCTCACTTACTCAGATAATAACTTTATTTTTTTATTTGATTAGTGAAGTAAGATCTTTTTAAAGTTTCTTTGAAGTTAAATGAAATATACCAAGTAATATTTTCGATAAATTTCCTGTTGTTATAAGTTAAATTTTGGGGAAATTATTGTTGTGACTGCAGTATTTCACTAATTCACGTAGATCTGTTTACTGTCGAAAAAAGTATAAAAAAGACCTTGTAAATTTTCCTGTTCTATTCTTTGTTACAGTGTTACATACATCTAAATTTGCAATTTCATTTTCCAATCCTTTATTTTCTTTATAAAAAAATTTTTTCGTTAAGTAACATTTTTTAAAATTTTTAACCATGCCTTAACAATTTTATTATTTTTGTATATCAGCAAAGTAATAATTATAATAATCGGTATTTATGAAATACATTTTTTTCCCTAAAATGCCGAAAAATCTAAATAATATGTTAAAACAGATTATATTGTTATAAAATGACAGTTTTTTTTCCTATTAATTGATTGCTGGACGGTTTTACTGCGTTAAAGTTTATCACAAATACTTACCAAATAGTTCTGAGTAAATAAATAATCTACGAAGTAAGTTTTTCTGTTGCTGTTATAATCTTCCATAAGAACTCTCCAAAGATATCGCTTACTATACACCCTCAGCCCAAAGTGTCCGTTACTGTTGAGAAGCCCAGCATCTTCATAACGTAATCATGATATTGCCTCGATTCCATAAAAGCCCTATCGAAGGCGTCTGTTGCCCCATGTTCAAATAAATATCTAATACTACTTTTTCTTTTTATCCAACCAACCCTTTCGATTCCTCCCTTCTTCCTTTTAGAGCTTCATTGACCTGGACAAATGTAATTATTGCGGCCCTCCCCCCAACTTTCCAACTGAGGAGGCTTCCTGCCATTAGCCTCCCGTAACCTTCGCTTTTATGTGGCGTCTGTGGTACAGTTTGCGGGGCCGCTTGCAATTAGCCCCTGCCCCTGTGGTGCTAAAGGAAAATGCATTGTGACAGGTGATGCTCTTTCTTCTCTGTTCTGACTGCCACTTTTCCCTGCCGACTCAACGTCCATTTCCTCGGCCATTTACTCCTTTTAGGATAATTTTGCCTCTTCCTCTTCCTTGTTTAGCGGCATCCCCCTCCTTGAAAAAGATTTCGCTCACTTGCGTCTTTTGTGCCAATTCTTGCTTTTAAAAGGGAAGGTGAACGTTTGTAGGTCGCCTATGAATTGTTCTCACTCGCCCATCTGTGAATGTGGAATGAAAGGTATGTGTTTGAGGATTTCGACTAAGGCGCTAAATGCAGTTAGAAAGGGATGGTGTAAGCTTTTATATATATATTATTACGAATAAGCCGCTTTGTGAGCTAATATGTTCGGTATCTATATGCAGGAAACTATCCAATTTAAAGAATGTAAATTGCCTTATTTGCTTTTTAGATGTTTAAATACATGACTCTTTTTTTTCTTTCTTTAATCCTGTAGGGTATGGGATTTTGCATAAATGTAATATAGCTGGTTCAACACGAATGATGTTAAATAGAACCTTAAATTTATTATTAATTAATTCTTTGGCTTTAGAATAAACTACTAGTAACCTAATTAAACAAGTTGATTTTCAGTTATTTCGCTATAACTATTTATTCGATTATAGTATCCACCGTAAATGATAGACGATGTTTTTCATGACGATTATTTCAAGAAGTTGGATTTAGCAGAAATGTCCTCTTTACTTGTACCTACCATCACTGGCGTTCACACAAGGGAGGTTTAAGGGACAGATAGATTCGATAGACACATAGATTCGACGCAATCTCGACATTTTAGTCTTTTTTTTAAAAAAATATAATTTCCCTCCACTGTAAAAGACTTCTGTCATAGTGTAGACCAAGGGTAGGCATTAAATCGATCGCGATCGATAGGTGGACCGCCAAGACATTTTGGGGTGACCGCTTTCACCAAGACCTAATAATCATTTCATCATACGAAGGTTTAGAAATATTTTAAAAATAAGGAGAAAAAAAATCGAACCACAAGAAAATAAGTTCGTTAACCCGCGATCACTCGCGTGGGGTGTTCTGTACACTCCAGCAACAAGAAAACTCTGCCAGGATTCTAAAAAGAATGCGCAGAACCACGATTTTTTCTGTAGCTGCACATTTTAGGTCATTGAATTTTCAGGCCTGATGCAATCCCTCTTTCTCGAACGATTGGAATGTAATGACCTTCAAAAGTTTATCTGGGGGGCTGAGAACTCCCGCGAGAAGTTGAGCATATGTATACTGTCTGCTCTGAATGTTTGGAAAATGATTGAAACATTATTTTTGTACTTTCTATTATCATTATCTCATTAATTATAAAGTATATTCATTACTGGTATATACGTTTTATACTGGTTTGGGAAAAATATAAAATTATGTGATTTAAAAGGAAAATTTCGTGTGTTTAGTTTAAATAAATGTTAGTCTCATTTGTATGTAATAAACTTAATAATTTTATTTGTATAATACGAAAAACATCTTGCACTTAATAAACATGTATCATAATGACTTAATTTTATGTTCATAATTAAATATATGTGTTAAAGGTTTGGGGTGTTCTCTACACCCCGCGAGTAACGAAGGTAGCAAAAACAGGCGCGAGTGACCGCGGGTTAAATTGAAAATGCTTTTCGCTATTTGTAGGTTATTTTACGAAGAAAATCGTAAAATCTTCTTAGTTCCAGGAAAAAAACTTCGCTAAATAGAGTAATTCGCAAAATGTAGGTTTGACCGTATGGTATACCTTTTTTTTAGCTCACTACACCATCGCCATTAGGTGGACCGTAACACCTTGGAAAAAAAAAGTAGTAGCCCGTACCCTGAAAAAGTCTGCCCACCCCCCTGGTGTAGACCATTTATTGTCATAGTGTAGACCAGCAAATTTTCGCTCTCTTTCTCGCTATATATATTTTTGAGTTAGAACTTAGTGACCAGATTTTTGTGTGTGTGACGACATTTAGAAGCACCTTTTCTCTAAAAGCAGAGCGCTTTATTTCCCAATGATATTACTTTTCATGTGCATGGGCTTTAAAGCCATTTATCTTTTATGATGTTGAGCTTCGTCTAAGGTAAATAAAAACGGACACATCGACCAATGAAAGAATCTCACTCACAAGTGATCGTGAACCTATTCTTGGCCGTAATCCTAGTATGCCATTGGAGAGATTACTTCTGTTGAGTATTATTATCGTTAATTAAATGAATAAATTTTGTGCATTCTGAAATTAAATCTAGTGACAGTTCAAGTTCCTTTCTTCCGTTTTAATTTTCATCTCCTCACGATGTCTTAGTATTAGCGCGTCTGAGCTCCCTCTCTACGACACTTTGAATTACCCTGATATTTTCAAATATTCCTCCCTTCTCTTTGCTGTTACTATTTATTCGAGTAATGTCTGAAGAAGAATTCATTCTTGTGGATAACATTCGATTCACCCATCGCACTGCACAACCCTCTTTTCCCCATGCTTCATAACACGTCTTATCCGCATTCTGTATGCTCCACTTGTCAGGAGTAGGATCTCGATTGAACGGAGCATTCTTCCCATTGAACTTATCATGTAAATACCATGTCCTGTTGCATTAAATCCCATATGGAATTTCTGCCGCATTTGCGATACGATCCCCCTCTCTCAAAGTGATGCTCCTGAACTCTGATCAAACGTTCTCTCTCCCTTTACCGATTTTCTTCTTTCTGCTTTTCTTTCTTTCTTTTTTTTTTTTCTTCTCTTTCCTTCCTCAAGATTAGATCCCGCCGATCTATACGTTATATATATCCTTACCAATTCGAGTCCCGTCGGGTTTCTTTCCTGAGCAAGCTCTCGGCTCCAATCCACTGCGAACTTGAATTCTCCCCACTCGGCTGGATCCAGCTGTGGTATGGGGATGTACCACCCTCCACCTACGCCTTTTTATCCCCTCCCCCCTTTCGTTTCGAATTTTTTTCCCTCCCTCAACCTCTCTTTCCATCCTACTCTTCCAAAAGTCTGCGCCGAAAAACCGTTCTTCCTTCCACTATATATATATAGTTTTTTATATTTTTATTTTCTTTTGCTCAGATAGAGGCACTTATGAGAAATCCCAGAGCCACAATAGCCCGGAGAGCGCCCCCTGGTATTCATTTCCATTCCTATTTCTCCATCCTGTCTCCCTCTCGCTATTTCTTCGCCACCCCCTAGTTTTAACCTAACCGTAGACTTCTTTAACCCCCTCATTTTTTTTTTTATATAAAAATTTCTTCAAAAAAAAATTTAACGTTTGGGCCTACCATGATGAAAATTTTTCAGATAGGGGAGGAGAAGGTTTTGAGGGAATACATTGCACAAGAAGGAAGAGATCTCGAAATCGTATCGCATATTTAAAGGAGGAAATTGAAAGTAAAATTTCAGCCTATTTCCTCATCCACGAAGAGTCACTTACCGGTTTTCCAGCGAAGTCGGCCAAAACGAAACCAACCTAACTTGGTGGAAAAGGAGGGAAAAATGAAATAAATAAGTAAAAAATTCTTTTCACCCGTAACTACTCCACCACGGCCTCCCCAAAGCTTATATTTATTTGTTTATTTTTTGACTCCATCTTACTCATTTGAGTTCCCATCTCCAATCGCAGTCCCATGTGAGGATGAAATTTCCATCTGAAAAGCTGGCCATGGCTAAAGATATTTTTTCCTCTTCCTTCTTTCCACCAGAAGCGTCTTATGTATTTATTTTTTCTCTTCCCTCTCTCTTTCTTTTTTACCTTCTTCCTTTTCTCTTGGTGCCAGTGATCAGATAGGCAATCTTCTTAACAACTTCACGGCCGCTAGGAGGGGGGTGGATATGAGGTCTGATAGATTAGCGACTAACCTGCCATCTAGCGGAGGGACTTGTGCCAAGGGCCCATATCCTCGTCTCTCATCACCACCGTTCAATAAATACGATATATTTCTGGCCATCAATATATTGGTAGAGTTATTCGGGAAGTATATCTATACAGTATCCTGGAGCCTTTTATCCGGGGGTACCATGATGACAGCATTATCAAAGACGGGCTGCTTCTGTAGAAATATACGTGTATCAAATGTTTGGGTTTGGCGTGTCCTTAATTATTTGTTTACAGCATTATATGAGGCATTGGTCATAGAAGAAATGTCTTGTTTGCAACTTTTGGGATCTTGAATACTTAATATGCTTTAATTTTAAACTTAGAAAATAACATTTCTTTACGATGCATAAAATATAAAATATCGCACTTGATCCATCTATATGTTAACTGTGCTATTTAATCTGATATATAGATACCTATTCGTGTACAAGCTTTTTTCTCCTCGATAGTTTACATACATTTATGAATAAAATATGATCACTCAGTATCAATACATTATTTTTTTTTCTGTTTTTTCTAATTCATAACTTTTATTCATTTTTTAAAAAACAATTTTCATATTTCTATTTTAGTGAAAATAACTTGCAGTGCAATATTTGCTACCCTATATATTCTTATTATTACCTTAAGTTTCTAGTAATATAATATGGATATTAAATTCTGAAATATATGCGACTTGTCACACTTTTAAGGCTGCTCAGATAGGAAAATCTCAGAGAATAATAACGAAGTATATTTCATATTTTTTCTTTAAATTTACGTGTTCAGTTTTTCAGTATTTATGCTTTTCAATGCGCAGAATTATATTTACTTTGTTTCCTGAAATCAGCAAAAGTTTGGAGTATATATGTTTTCAATAGTGTACAGTTTAAGATAAAAAATACTAGAGCAAAATGCCAGTATTTTCTCAACAATTTCCCCGAATTTAATGGCTCTGAGCATAGAATATTTTTAGTCTGTGGCAGAGGTGGGCAATAATTTTTGAATCCGGAGGGCTGTACCTTTTTAAAATGATTGCATTCATTAGTTAACTTTGCATCTCGGAAAAGATATACATTGTTCCGTATAAAAATAATATGAATATAAGCTAAATAAAATGGTTTCCGTTTTACTCAATTTATACTATGCCCTATGACACTTGTCTACAATTTTTTTAAAATCAAGAGTGGAATTGTTTGTTGAAATTCTCATTCTCAACCTTAAAGTTGATTGCAACCAACTTGCATCTATATTTACTCTAGTTGATCTTCATGCAAGAAAAACTTTGCTTACAATTATATGTGGACTCAAATGTCGAGAACACTTTCTCTATATCTGGTTTTGTGTCTTCGTGGCCTGCTATTTACCCACTCCAGGTCAGTGCCGGGTTATCCATTGGGCGGGCGCCCAGGCACCCGGATATGCTGGACTTAAACCAGATTTTCTGTTTATAAATTTCAATCCTCCAGTTCCAAGGGAGCCTGTAGATCCTCTGCGCCCAGGGCCCAAAATGAGCTTAAATCGACACTGCTCCAGGTCTATGATATAACATTAATAAAAAAGTTTGTGAATACAAACCAAAATACCTTAATATGAATATTTAATTTTAACTATTTTATTTTCATGTACAAATTTTGATACCTTTTTATAAAAACTCTTCTGTAAGTATGTTTTTATCTTTTGATATGTTTTGGCTAGAAAATATGAGTCATCTTCGTATTTTACAAGAAAAAAAAATCCACAGTCGTATACATTGCTTTCATATACTTTTTGAATTAACTTAAAAAAGACATTGTATCGTTTTATTTGCATCCTTTGCAGTTGTTTTTTTATACAAAGTTTTAAAGCATTCCTGAAAATATTCTATCCATTATTTTCAATAGGGTTTTGTTCAGTGTTATTAACAGTAAGGGACAAGGTTGGCTGACCAAAAAAACATGTTCAACTCTACTTTTGTATGAATTATTTTATATACAAGAGCTGTCCTAAGTCAGCAATGTTTATAATACTGTAGCATCCAGATTTTTATATTTTAAACTCTATTATATATTTTTAATTTCTCATATATCCTTTCTAAAACTTTATGTCTGGTTATCTTGCAATTTCAATTTTTTTCAGTTTTGATTATTGATTATTCATCTCTTTAGTTGAGAATGTTGACTACATATATATATATATTGGAACTATAAAAAGCATTGCTAACCCTAAATCGCTGGCCTAATTCAGCGACAGTTTTAGAAATCATAATAGGTCTCTACTTTAGCCCAAAGACTTTTTTTGTATCTACATTTGTTGTATCTCATGAACTCTAATTTCTTCCTTCTTTGGCATTGTATGTCTTAGAACTTTTTCACTTTTATTTTATTATACTATACATATATATATCAGTATCTCAATTATTTTACGTATGCATGCCTGTTTTTATACCACAAATCGAACTTCACGTGTAATGTCATACCGTGCGAACTGGAGGTTAGGCGGCGATATTGTATGGAAGCCCCCCTGAAGCCTAGTTTTCAACTCTGAATATGAGTCGGAAAGCACTGTCCGTTGTCGGCGGTTGGAGTTCCTCTTCTTGGATTGCGTCTTTGGAATTGGCTGAAGGACCTGTCACTCCTGACTTCCATAATCTGCTTTGCAGTCACTCTCCGCCTCATCCCCTAGTCCTCTGGAAAGAAAAAAATATATATATTCCTTGCTTATACGTTCCTTCGCATTTTTTCCTTACTCTCTTTCCTTCCTTCTTTCATTTATTTATTTTAGATTTTTTTTATTTATTTATTTTTTTTTTTTGCTCCCTGGTCCTAACTTTAGCCATGTTCCCGCGTCAAATTCCTGATTGAAGGCTATTTCCAACTACCTAAGTGGGAAAATTTATTTCTTTTAATAGACCAGACGAAGCGGGAAATATAAATTGAAGGAAGAGGAATCCAGTAGATGGGATGTAGGCAATATTTTTTATTTATTAAAAATTTGTAGAAAATACATTTTTTTTTTTTAGCGTGGTGATTGGAACTTTTAAAACATGTTCTTGGATAGAACTCATATGTTGACAGTTATATGTTTTTCAAATTACTTTTTGGTGTTTTATTTGTATCGCTGTTTTATAGAAATATGTCCAAAATCATTCATTTTCTATAAATACCTTAAGTTTGAAAACGTTAGACTCAATGTATTCGTTTACTAATGAACATACAAAGTAATAAAGACTGTGTATTCGTAAAAGTTTGCGTTAAAAAGCTCCGTCTTAGACCAGTTACAAATTTATGTCCATCTGCACTTCGTTCTTAAATACCTATTTGTCACGAGTTCGAAAACAAGGAAACTTTGAAGATCCATCTGTGTAGAGGAGCTGATGAACATCAAATCTGCCGTGGCTCTAAGTCCTGTTAACGTAGTGTAGTAGTTTGGAGAGGGAGGGGGGTCGTCCTCCTCACTTGACCGTGGCTCAAAACTACGAAGTCCGTCGCCAAACTAACTTACTTATAAATACCGATTGATACCAGAAGTATGCGTCAAAAATTTAGTTTAAGGGTACTATATATTTAGTCATTATTAGGAAAAATTTATTTTTAAGTAAGAGAGTATGAAAAAACATTAGAGAGTTTTTCATTGTTTTCCTAACAGTTTTTCTTTATAAACTGATTCATCAAAATACAAGTATCCACGGTAGCCTAGCGGTCAAGGTTACGAACTCGTGGCTGTCATGTCATGATTTCAAGCCTTGTGCTGCTGAAGTCCCTGCATGTAGAGGGGGCCGTTGCAAGTTACTTATGTTGAGGCTCAAACGTCTTCCCGTTGCTGTGGTGTGGAGAGCTTGTGTTTCATCCTGGTCAGTTGACCTTGGTTAGAAATTACTAGGTCCGTTGCCAGTAGCCCTCGGGCAGCTTTATAGTGCGACGTAAATATAACACTCACACATTCATCAAAAGGCGAAAAAAAAATTGAGCAATCTCATCAATTAGATAATTATAAATATATCGTTTATTTTCCCCCAAAACTTAAAAAAATTCTGGAGAAATTTTTTTTGATGAAAATTTTTTTATTCTTTATTTTTAGAAATATTAATTTGTATTACACCGATACATTTTCGTTTATCATGGCAATGAATTTAAACGAAGAAGTATTTGTATAAGTATTTATAGTGAGCCAATCTAAGCACCTCACCATCCATAGGTATCCTGAATATATCCTTTTCCTACCGAACAAGTCTCCATAGCAACCCATGGGTCACAGGGGACAGCCTCCCTCCCTCGAACCGACCAGTCATGTCCACGTGACATTGACATATCATAACCATCCATAACACTTTTATATAAAGACTTTCTTCTCCTCTACTTACATATATAAATGTCAAGAGTAGTGGGAAGGGAAAGACGGCTTTCTGTTTCGGCGCAATCAGTGAAAGAGCCCCCTGCTCTAATAAGCAATTTATTATTCGCTTGCTTGACTCGCCATTCGTTTAATTGCGATGCCTTTGCATTCTGGTCGCTGGGTTCTCCCTCTGTCTGTCTTAGACAAAGTATTTCGTCTAAAGTCAAGACTTGGGATTGACGATTGTTTAGTATGCCATTTTGGGGAATCTAATGTTAACGTTTTAATTTTGTTATACTTTCTGTTTCCTACTATAGGGGATACTAACGTATACGGACATGCGTTAAATTTCTGAATGATATGGCACACTACATAAAACTGAATAATATGTGCTACTATCTCTCTCTCTTTTTAAATCTTATTTTCTGTAATTAAATTGATAAGTTTGTGTACTAGATATTCCGTGGATCTTTTTTTTAAAGCGTTGCTAAAAGTTCAAACGTATTTCAAACTTTTTATAATTGCTTATTATTGTTTTTGGTCTTGTTGGTTTATGTTATGTGTGAGTACATAAGATCAAAAATGGACGAAGAAGGAATCTAAATATTTCTATCCTTATATATAGTCTCTTGTATAAATAATGTTTCTGGAATACTTAGTACTTTGAAGATATTATTATTACAGGTTTCTCATGTAAATGATAATCATAATTACCTTTAAACTAACGTCCAATCACTAGTTATTGTAGTTCTTATAATCTTTAATGTGGCGTTTGAGATAAATAATGGTAACGTGATATTTATTGATTTAAATATTTGGTTTATTTAAGTCACAGTTATTAATTACAGTATATACATAGAACTTGTTAAAAACATTGTTTAGATCGTTAGAGTCCCTAACTAATGTTTTGTGAGGGGAGGAGGTCGCATCCATCCTGTTCGAAGTTTACAAACCGTCTTCTTTCTCAGCCCTCTCTAAGTCTCGGGATGGTAGTGTTCAGCCTCTTTATCCTCGAGTTGTATCCGGTTCGTGGGCGGAGTAGGGGGTTCCTCGCGGTGTCAAAGGTTGCTAGGGGGATGCCCAAAGACAAGACCTCGCAATATTTTAAGAGTTCTGGTGTTCATAGGGACGTGGTTATCCTATCCGCAAAAAGAAGCCGATTTACTGCTGTGTGAGACGGGAAACGTTACATTAGGAATCAGAGTCGTTGACAGGAAAATAATCTGTTACCGATACTCTGTGAATAAAAATAGCTGTGGTAACGTAATGGTTATGGCCACGAGCTCGTGGCTGGCGTGTCATGAGTTCGAGTCTTTAGAGTTGTAGATTCATTATTTTATAAATTTGTGTGTGAATGCTTGTAAGAAAACTCTACACATTTAAGTACAAAATATCTTTCATAATGACACATTTCTTCTTAATATGTATAAAAATAAAATCAGTGAGCACAGAGGCTACCTCTAAATAAATTTTATTCAACTCCGGATAAATATTTTTCAATCACTTCGGAACACAGCATCACCAGAAAGCATTTAAGAGGGAAAAAATTCCGATTGAACATCAAAACTGTCAACCCTCAGAGTTAACCCAAAGCCACTCAATCCACAAAACATGACGATTACACTTCACAGGCAAAACCGCCGGTGGGGTTGATCCAAGCCATGATCGACGCGGAGGGGGAAGAAAAAAAAAGAGTAACGGATGAGGATGTTTGGGAGGGCTTTTAAGGGGAAGGAGGAGGGAAAAAAATTGTTACATAATCGCGCCACGGATAAAAAGGAGTCAAAAGAGGGTGTCGGCAGAGAGTATGTTAAAAGAATTTTTCAATTGTCTGGCGGTTAAGAGACGCAACATCTCTCCTCTGACAGCTGGCTCGAATCACCTTCTCCGGCATCCCCTCTTGAGCCGCAGCCTCTTAGAATCTCCATCCATCATGCAGTTACGTGCGACTTCCACATCTGTCTGTTTCGAAACATTATCCCCCCCTCTCGTCACACTATCTTTCGTTTTGCGCAATTCCTACCCTCTCCCCACCCCTATAGTCGTGCCCCCTTCAAAATCAAATCAATCTTCTTCTACATGCCGCTTGCACATCATGGTTTAGGTCCTTTGATTCCTGAAACATTAATTTTCAGTCTGTTGACTCTTTTTTTTTTTTTTCCTCTCCACCTTCGTTCTTTCTCTTCCTGTGTCTTGTCTGTCTCTCTCTTTACCTTGTATGTTCTGCATGCTTGTAAAGTGGGTGGTGCGGTGTCAAAATCCGATTTAGTGCTTGGACATAAATTTAGTTGTAATGGATGTGATGTATTTGCTACTTTCGAAACATAAGATCCTTATTTGAGATTAGTTTTTCCTA